>CM019700.1:22002078-22012078 GCA_009760885.1 Achatina immaculata
GCGGTTGTTAGCCAGTCGAAAGTCGGACGCTGAGCTGGTCAAACTTGCCAAAGTAAGTGAGGGAGCTCTTGGTAATGAAAGGAATTGTGCTTTTTTTCTTTTGTGCTTCCTTCTGTGGACTTCATGAAGTTACATGATTTAGTTGTAGTTACCCATCGTAGACAGGGCATAAGATAAAGGAAATAACAGCAAACTAGTTGAGGTCCCACCTAAATACTTCATAGGCGCTGGTACGACATCAAATATTGAAATCAGGGACATTCCTTTACCTTCACTGCTAGATGGTACAAATGACTGGGATGTGATAGCGGACCTTCCAGGAAGAAGAGAATACCCGACTGCCATCAAGAACACAGGAATGCGACCGGTAGTGTACTCCACAGAAAAACAGGAATTAATAATGATCGAGCTTACGGTCCCATACGAAACTAGAATAGAGAAACAGCATTTATTCAAATTTGAGAAGTACAATGATCTGGTCAAGCAACTAAGGCAGGGGGCAGGAATCATTGCAAAAGTCATAGCTGTAGAAGTGGAAGCAAGAGGATTCGTAGCAACATCAGCATATGACCTATGTAAGCAACTGGGCATAAAGGGACAAGCAAGAGCAAAGACATTGAGAAGCCTTTCAGAAACAGCAGAAAAGGCCTCATGCTGGCTGTGGAGTACGTGAAACAAGCATTGAGAACATAAGTAATTTCATTTGCCACAACCAATACCAGTCCTCCATAGCTAAGTCGCTAAAGACGCACTTTAAAAGTTCCGTGCCAACTGGAAGATCATGGGTTCAATCCCGGCACCGGGGAAAAAAAAAGCAACAACTCACAAGACCTCTGGGGGTCATGACCCAGAGGGGCCCACCCCCCTTAGAGTGTCAGGAGTTTAATAGGGCCGAAACACTTGTCTGAAAGGGGGGGGGTACTTCCTCTGATGATCTGAAGGAGTTGTGCTGTTGTTCCGCTCTCTACAGTGGAGAGTTTCCTGCATACAGCAGGCTTTGTGCATGAAGTAAAATATTAGAAGTATATAGCGGGGTTTTTGCATGAAGTAAAATATTAGAAGTATATAGCGGGGTTTTTGCATGAAGTAAAATATTAGAAGTATATAGCGGGGTTTTTGCATGAAGTAAAATATTAGAAGTATATAGCGGGGTTTTTGCATGAAGTAAAATATTAGAAGTATATAGCGGGGTTTTTGCATGAAGTAAAATATTAGAAGTATATAGCGGGGTTTTTGCATGAAGTAAAATATTAGAAGTATATAGCAGGCTTTGTGCATGAAGTAAAATATTAGAAGTATATAGCGGGGTTTTTGCATGAAGTAAAATATTAGAAGTATATAGCGGGGTTTTTGCATGAAGTAAAATATTAGAAGTATATAGCGGGGTTTTTGCATGAAGTAAAATATTAGAAGTATATAGCGGGGTTTTTGCATGAAGTAAAATATTAGAAGTATATAGCGGGGTTTTTGCATGAAGTAAAATATTAGAAGTATATAGCGGGGTTTTTGCATGAAGTAAAATATTAGAAGTATATAGCGGGGTTTTTGCATGAAGTAAAATATTAGAAGTATATAGCGGGGTTTTTGCATGAAGAAAAATATTAGAAGTATATAGCGGGGTTTGTGCATGAAGTAAAATATTAAAAGTAAGAAGTAGGCAATTGGGTTTCTGTGTGAAGTAAAATATTAAAAGTAAGAAGTAGGCAAGGGTCGGGCTGTGTGAAGTAAAATATTAGAAGTAAGAAGTAGGCAGCGGAGTTTCTGTGTGAAGTAAAATATTAGAAGTAAGAAGCAGGCAGCGGAGTTTCTGTGTGAAGTAAAATATTAGAAGTAAGAAGCAGGCAGCGGAGTTTCTGTGTGAAGTAAAATATTAGAAGTAAGAAGGAGGCAGCGGAGTTTATGTGTGAAGTAAAATATTAGAAGTAAGAAGCAGGCAGCGGAGTTTCTGTGTGAAGTAAAATATTAGAAGTAAGAAGCAGGCAACGGAGTTTCTGTGTGAAGTAAAATATTAGAAGTAGAAGCAGGCAACGGAGTTTCTGTGTGAAGTAAAAATTAGAAGTAAGAAGCAGGCAACGGAGTTTCTGTGTGAAGTAAAATATTAGAAGTAAGAAGCAGGCAACGGAGTTCTGTGTGAAGTAAAATATTAGAAGTAAGAAGCAGGCAACGGAGTTTCTGTGTGAAGTAAAATATTAGAAGTAAGAAGCAGGCAACGGAGTTTCTGTGTGAAGTAAAATATTAGAAGTAAGAAGCAGGCAACGGAGTTTCTGTGTGAAGTAAAATATTAGAAGTAAGAAGCAGCAACGGAGTTTCTGTGTGAAGTAAAATATTAGAAGTAAGAAGCAGGCAACGGAGTTTCTGTGTGAAGTAAAATATAGAAGTAAGAAGCAGGCAACGGAGTTTCTGTGAAGTAAAATATTAGAAGTATACAGCGGTTCTAAGGACTGCTACTGCCGGAGGTGAGGTGGAGAAGTCGCTCTCAGCTCGGCCACGTCCTAAGTGCACTCATATCGGGTGGAATGCCTGTACCAGCTTAACCCAGGGTTAAGACACTGCTGCCGAGACTCTTCGAGGAAGAAACTGCAGAAAAGGTGAAGGAAAGGATAAAGTGAATTTTAATCGGCGCCTTGATCGGCCACGTCCGAAATACACCTACACTGGTTAAATATGCCTAAACCGGCAAACACCAGGGGTGTAACTTGATGACTAGGCATGTCACGCCCGATATACACCATCCGATATACACCCATACTGGTGAAATATTCGGGGGTGAATCTTGAAGGCTACATATGCCACGGTACCTCTGCTCTACATGTCCCAAAACACGCCCATACTGGGATAATATGCCTAAACCGGCTCAACCCAGGGGTGGAAGTCACTAGTGGCGAGGATTAGTCAAAAAAGCTCCATCCTGGTCACAACTAGGAAGGGTGGCGGCCACAAAATGCTGAAGTCGGAGACACTGGACCAGGGCAGTCTAGAGAGGCAATCACCTCTCACCGGCGGGGATGTATGAGTGTGCTAATCACACTGAGGTTTTCCGGTGAGAAAGTCCAACACTGGACTGGATGGGCAACTACCTCTCACCCGGCGGTGATACACGGGTATCTCAAAACACGTCGAGGTTTTCCGGTAAAAGTCCAACTCTGGCCTGGGTGGGCTACCACCTCTCACCCAGCGGGGATATACTGATATCCAAAACACGTTGAGGTCTTCCTGTGAGAAAGTCCAACTCTAGACTAAACTGGTGCAACGAAAACCACGGTGTCACGCAATCTCGCTTCAGAGACCCACCAAGAATACAGGCTCAAGCACTACGATCCTCTGAACCTCTTGTGGTCCTCTCGGGAATCTCGTGTGGTCTTTTCAGGGACCACATGGGGGACCACGGGACTTATCGTAAATTCAGTAGGATCACAGTGCGGTCTTGGTGGTAGAAGCGAACGAAGAGAAGAAGAAGAAGAAGAAGAAGAAATATACAGCAGAGTTTGCGTACGAAGTAAAATATTGAAAGTAGACAGCAGTGTTTATGTATGAAGTAAAATATTGGAGTAGGCAGCGGGGTTTCTGTATGAAGTAAAATATTAGAAGTAGATAACGAAGTATATGAATGAAATAAAATATTAGAGGTAGGCAGCAGGGTTTGGGTATAAAGCAAAATATTAGAAGTATACAGCAGGTTTGTGTGAAGTAAGATATTAGAAATACACAGCGTGGTTTGTGTATGAAGTGAAATATTAGAAGTAGATAGCTGTGTAGTATGTAGTAAAATATTAAAAGTTGATACCAGGGTTTGTGTATGAAGCAAAATATTAGAAGTAGATAGCAGGATTTGTACATAAAGTAAAATATTAAAAGTAAGAAGTAGGCAACGGTTTGTGTGCATGAAGTAAAATATTAGAAGTACACAGCAGGGTTTGCGTATGAAGTAAAATATTAGAAGTACACAGCAGGGTTTGTATATGAAATAAAATATTAGAAGTATAAAGTGGGGTTTGTGCATGAAGTATAAAATTAGAAGTAAGAAGCAGGCAGCGGAGTTTGTGCATGAAGTAATATATTAGAAGAAGGCAGCGGGTTTGTGTATGAAGTAAAATATTAGAAGTAGGCAGCGGAGTTTGTGCATGAAGTAAACTATTAGAATGTAGACAACGGGGCTTGTGAATGAAGTAACATATTATAAGTAAGAAGTAGGCTACATGGTTTGTGTATGAAATAAAATATTAGAAGTAGACAGCGGGGTTTGTGTATGAAATAAAATATTAGAAGTAGACAGCGGGGTTTGTTGTTTGAAGTAAAATATTAGAAGTAGACAACGGGGTTTGTGCATGAAGTAAAATATTAGAAGTATGCAACGGGGTAAAATATTGTTAGAGCGGTCACAAGAGTTAAGTAAGTAAAACAGAATGTAGGAATAGTTCACAGAGACATAATTTGATGAAACACACAACGTATACCACAAACGAATAGAAAAACGTATATTCCATTCATTCATTCATTTGCATGTCCCTTGCGGAACTTTGCCTCCCAAACAGCACTCCTGTAGGCCTCTCGGTTGTGATCAAGATGCCCTGCTGCTGTTGCATCCATTTCCAGATCGTCAACGATGTCTTGCAGCCATCTTCGTCTTGGTCTTCCTCTTTTTCTTTTTCCCATTATGTATCCTTCCAATACGGTCTTCTCTAAATTATCATGACGTTTAATGTGTCCAAAATATTTAAGTTTTCTCTCTTTAATCCTCTTCACTAGCCAGCCTTCTTCAATATTAAGCTCTTGTAGTATAGATATATTTGTTCTTTTTTGTGTCCACGATATTTGGAGAACTCTTCTGTAGCATTTACATTCAAAGGCATTTATGTGTTTCTCAGCTGTTTTGTTAAGTGCCCAGGTCTCACAAGCATATGTTGCGATGGGAAAGATGCATGCCCTTAAAAATCTTATTTTTGTGGTTCTGTCTGCTCCTCTCCACAGATTATTTATTTGTTTTACTTTCTGAAGAGCGATAGATGTCCTCCTTTTAATTTCCCTCATTGTATCTCCATTATTAGTTAGCAGTGATCCAAGATATTCAAAACTCTCCACTTCTTCCAGTTTTTCCTCATTGATACATATTTCAGTTGTCTTGTTTGTTTTGTCAGTTGTCATCAATTTAGTTTTCTTTGCATTAAGATAGAGGTTCTGCTCTTCGCTGTTCTTGCGGACTGACATAATTAGTTTTTCCATTCCTTTTGTGTTGTGGACAGCAATACTGTGTCATCAGCATATCTAATCTCTGGTATTTCATAACCTCCAACTGTTATGGCATCGTAATATTCTTTGTCTACATCTTCTCTAACATTCCTCATTATATTTTCAGTATACAAGTTAAATAAGTAGGGTGACAATATGCACCCCTGACGGACCCCTTGTTGTATGTCAAACCAAGTTGTTGTTTCACCATTTATTCTTACTTTGGTTGGTCTAGATACAGCAGTGATGTTAATTGTATCAAATGTGTTGGAAATCCATTTTTTCCATTATTTCCCAAAGTTTCTGGTGTTGTACACAATCAAATGCCTTTGAGTAGTCTATAAAGGATAAATATAGATTCACATTAAACTCTCTGCATTTCTCTATTATTAATCTTAGATTGAATATAGTCTCTTGATCCTCTTCCTTGCCTGAAACCAGCTTGGACCATATTGACTTCTTCTTCTATTTTCTTTCGAAGTCTACCCATTATGATTTTTAACAGAATTTTACTGGCATGACTAATCAGGGCAACAGTTCTGTAGTTGGTGCATAATTTCAGGTTACCCTTTTTTGGCATGGTATGAATACAGCTCTTTTCCATTCTTTTGGCCAAACACATGAATGCCATATCTTTTTACATAGTGCATGATAGATTGTTGCACACTCCTTTCCTCCTGCTTTAATAAATTCAGCGGTTATCTCATCACATCCTGGTGATTTACCATTTTTCAGATTCTTTATTGCCCATAAAACTTCTTCATTGTCGGTTCGGTTTCTTTCTCCTCCAATAATAATTCACACTGTTGATTTCTGCTTCCATAGTCGGTTGTTTCATACATTCTTTTGCAATATTCCTTCCATCTTTCTAGAATTTCCTCTGTCTCTGTCAGGGTATTCCCCATCTCATCACAAATTACATTTAGCTTAGTGTGACATTTCTCGTCAATGTCTTCATTTCTTTAAACATTTCACTATCTCTTCCACACTTCTGATGTTCTTCTATTCTTTCACAACAATCTTGTATGTATTGTTTTTTGTCTTTTCTTATGTTTCTTCGTACTTCTTTTGTTAAAGTTTTATATTTATCTTTGTTGTTGTTTGTCACTTTCCATTGCGTCTTCATTTCTCTACATTGTTTTATCAGTTCTAGTGTACTTGCTGTGATCCATCTATTCTTTTGTGTTTTCTTTACTGGAACCATGTCTTTAGCTGTTGTTACTAAGATATCTTTGGCCTGCGTAGCCAATTCATCTGGTGTCATCTCCTCCTGTACAGCCATCAGGATTTCGAAACGGTTCTTCACTTCTATACTGTATTGTTCTGGTATATTTGTAAGATCAAAGCGGAGTGGTCTTGATCCCGTAACTATCTTTTTCATCTTTATCTTCATGTCTGCTATTAATAACTCATGGTCCGTGTCACAATCAGCACCTGGTAAAGTTTTTGCTGATGTTATGCTTGACCTCCACCTTCTCTGCACTAAAATGTAATCTATTTGATTCCTGGTTTTCCCATCAGGTGATGTCCATGTGTAAGGTCTTCTTGGATGTTGTTTAAAAAGTGTGTTAGCGATCATTAGCTCATTTTCCATGCAAAACGCCATTAGATTGTCACCTGCCTCATTTCTATGTCCTATGCTAAATTTCCCTACAACATGTCCTTCATCTTCTGCTCTTTCTGTACCAATTTTTGCATTAAAATCACCCATTATTAATACAATATCATTTTTCCGTACCTGGTCTATTGTCGTTTGCAGTGTGTTATAAAAGTCTTCTACTTCCTCTTCTTCTGCTGCTGATGTAGGTGCATATATCTGGATGATTGTTACATTTCTAGGAATGCCCTTAAGTCTGATTGTTAGGATTCTATCACTTACTGGATTGTAGCCTAGTAATGCTTTTGATGTTGATTTGTCCAAATAAAAAGCCACTCCGTTCTTCCTCCTACTTCTCCGCCAGAATATATAATATATTAACATTCTCGCTCTTGAAGTGTCCTGATCCTTTCCATCGATGTTCGCAGATTCCCAAAATGTGTATCCCGGTTCTTTTCATCTCGTCACTTATTACTTGATATTTTCCCTCATACATACTTCTTACATTCCATGTTCCTACTCTTATTTTTCTTTTTAGTTTGATACAGAGGTTTTCCTTGGTAACACCGTCAGGATTTTGTCCGTCATCACAATTACTAGTACCGACCTCTGTCTCACACTCTTCCCCAGTGTTAAAATTAGATCTATCTGGCCTGGAGGCGTCACCACCAGATCTTTTTCCTAATTGACTTTCCATGATTGCTGCTTGGGTTTCTTGGTATGTTTCCAGAAGATAGTTTACCATTGCTTTCCTTCCGGGCAGTGACTGTACTAGTCAGTGATCGTAGCCATTGTCCCTACATTGAGATCATCTGCCTACCACCATAGAATGTGTGACCATAACCAACATTATCTGTCAGCTCTCGTATATTCCATACTTACCTATATAATGTATATTCAAGTGACTTCAAATTACAGATAACTATTGCAAACTAAAAAACAAAAATCAGTCACGGAGCAAGCCACATGTCAGTAAATATTTCATCTTTAGTTATAAATATTCTTATTCCTAGATAGTTCATGGACGTTTCATTAATTATATGCTAGCATATATATCACAATTTAGCTTTAATCATTCGTTTTTAAGAGATAATTGTCGCGGAAACTTTTGCTAATGAATTATTGTATTTTGAAAGTCTCGCTGAGGCCAGTTGCATGCTGGGAAATACGGAGTCACTTCCTCTTAACTGCGCGTCGGCGTCTTTGGATACAAGATTTTTGCATCTTCGTCCGCTTCAGGAATATTGAGGTTAATATTCCATGCAGTGATTTCTGCTGTATTCCAGTACGTTTCCGGGATATGAAGCTTTGGTGACGGACGTTAACTGCTTCAGCAAAGGTCGTGAAAGAAAGAAGGAAAGAAAGACAAAAAGAAAGAAAGAAAGAAATAGTAGTAGAATTCATGAATGAATGAGTGAATGACATTTATCTTCAAATAGTAAAGAATCAGGCGGCAGTGGTTAGGCGCTACTAATCAGAAGGTACCGGGTTCAATCCCAGCTGTGGGATTTTTTTTCTGGTACACACCAAAAAGGCCCCGGGGTTCACCCAGCCTCTAAAAATGGGTACCAAAGAAATCTGGGAAGGTAAAGCGGCCAGGCGTGATACTGACCACATCACACTTTGATGTGCTGAAGATAATGGAAAATACAGGCCTAACATAGTATTCCCCAATATGCCATAATGGCATGGAAACGGGCATTTTACCTTTTTACCTTTACTAAAGAATCGGGCACGCAGACCTGTCTTACACTTAAGCAACAATAGGAGAGGTAGTGGTAGAGTTAGTGGTAGTAGCAGTAGCAGCAGTAATAGTAGTGTTAGAGTTAGTGGTAGTAGCAGTAGCAGCAGTAGTAGCAGTGGTAGAGTTAGTGATAGTAGCAGTAGTAGTAGTGAGAGAGTCAGAGGTAGTAGCAGCAGTAGTAGTATTTGTAGATAATGGTGGTAGTAGTGGTAGAGTTAGTGATAATAGCAGCAGTAGTAATAGTGGTAGAGTTAGTGGTAGTATCAGCAGTAGTAGTAGTGGTAGAGTTAATGATAGAAGCAGTGGTAGAGTTAGTGGTAGTAGTAGTGGTAGAGATAGTGGTATTAGCAGTAGTAATAGTAGTGGTGCAGTTAGAGATAGTAGTAGTAGTAGCAGTGGTGGTATTATTTATTCAGTTAATAACAGAAGAAGAAGAAGAAGAAGAGGAGGTGGAGGAGGAGGAGGAACAACAACAAGAACAAGAAGAACAGTTGCATAAACCGTTCTACATTCATTTCCATTCCATTTTTATGTCAAGATCGATTAGTGTCTACGAGCCCATCAGATGTCTTAGATTAGTGTCTACGAGCCCATCAGATGTCTTAGATTAGTGTCTACGACCCCATCAGATGTCTTAGATTAGGGTCTACGACTCCCACCATATGTCTTTGATAAGTCAAGTGTGTAACTTTTTACATTGGCTTCCTTTCTCTTTTAAACTATCTTCGTTGAGAACATGGCGGTTTGTTTCGTAGCTTATTTCTCCTTCAAATTTCGCTTTTAAATATAATGGAAACCTACAAGTAAAACTTCATTGTTACGGGGAGGGGGTGATTGATAAGTTCTCGGCATAAAGTACAACGGATTATTTGTGGACAATATTTTGAGGTTATTTCTCAACATATCCCCCTTGCAATTTTATGCACTTAGTCCAGCGATCCTGGTGCATACGGATCTCTTCTTTGTAAAAGTCTACAGCATGATTGACGTCATCATCTGAAGCAAATTTGCGACCACTGAGCTCCTTTTTTAGTTTGGTAAACATGTAATAGTCTGAAGGGGCCAAATCTGGGGAATAAAGAGGATGTTCAAGAAGCTGGAAGCCGCGTTCATGAATGGCAGCCATTGCCACCGCCGACTTGTGAACTGGAGCATTGTCTTGCTGAAAGATGACGCCACTCATCAATTTCTCTCGACGCTTTTCCTTCACTTTGGCCCGCAGTTGCTTCACAAGATTGGCGTAGTAGGCCCTGGTGACCGTTCTGCCCTTTTGAAGATAGTCTACCAATAGCACACCTTCTGAATCCCTAAAGATGGAAGCCTGCAGACAGAGCCACCCTTGCTTTCTTTGGAGGTGGGGATCCATGATGTTTCTATTGCTTTGACTGTTCTTTGGTTTCTGATTGAAAATGATGAACCCAAGTCTCATCCAT
>CM019700.1:22017078-22025370 GCA_009760885.1 Achatina immaculata
TGGTTTTTGTGCTTATAACTTTTTAAATCCATATGTTCTCAAGATTCTTGAAGATTGATGCTGTTTTTGAAATTCTGATCCTAACTTCCTTTCTAGTGTCACCATCCTGGTCTATGTAGCTGCCAAGGTTATCAAATTGATTGACTTCTTCAATATCTGTCCCTTCTATGTGTATTTTTCCATTTTGATTGAGAGGAACTTTCATTATTTTTGTTTTGTCCTTGTTAATTTCAAGTCCTATTTTGCTACCCAGTGAAGGCATGTTATCTGTTTTTTCTTGCATGGAATTCACATTGTTACTGATAAGAATTATGTCATCAACAAAATCAAGGTCTTCTAGTTGGGTCCCATGTACCCAGTCAATACCTGTGTTACCTGTGTAGCATTTCTTCATTGTGAAGTCTCTTGTAATCCCAAAAAGTAAAGGAGACAGTATACATCCTTGTTTTCACATCTATTTCAATCTGGAACCATTCACTCATCCCTTCTTCTGTCTTGACTCTACAAGCATATCCATTGTATAAGTCCTTAATGATGTTGACAATTTTAGATGGTATTCCATATATACTTAAAATTCTCCATAATGAATCTCTGTGTATGCTATCAAATGCCTTTTTACAATCTATGAAGTTCAGTATTAATGGTTTCTGCTTTTCAATATGTTCTTCAAGTATTATTCTGAGATTAAAGATCTGATCGAGACAGCTTCTCCCTTTTCTAAATCCTGCTTGTTCTTCTCTCACTGCAGTATCCACTATATCTTTGAGTCTATTCAAAATGACCTTGCAAAATACTTTTGACACAATTGATATTAAGGTTACTCCTCTCCAGTTGTTACAATCACTAAGGTTGCCTTTTTTTGGGAATTTAACAATGATTCCTTTCTTCCAATTAGAAGGGACCTTTTCTTCTTTCCAAATCTTGTTAAACATTCTCTGTAGTTGTCTCATGTTGTCACTATTGATAGCTTTTAGCATTTCGGCTGTTATTTCATCTTCACCTGCAGCTTTGTTGTTAGCCACTAAATTCACTGCTGTTTCAGTTTCATGCAACTTAATTTCATCTAGGTTGACATTTAGTTGTGGGGCTGGTAAGTCAGTTTCAAGGTTTAACAATTCAATAATGGAGATACAATAAAAGGAGGACATCTATCGCTTTTCAGAAAGAAAAACAACTAAAGAATCTGTGGAGAGGAATAGACAGAACTACAAAAATAAGATGTTTAAGAGTGTACGTCTTTCCCATCGCAACATATGCCTGTGAGACCTGGACACTTAACAAAACAGCTGAGAAATACATGAACGTCTTTGAATGTAAATGCTACAGAAGAGTTCTTCAAATATCATGGACACAAAAAAAAAGAATAAATATATCCATACTACAAGAACTTAATATTGAATATCATGGACACAAAAAGAATAAATATATCCATACTACAAGAACTTAATATTGAAGAAGGCTGGCTAGTAAAGAGGATAAAGCAAAGAAAACTTAAATATTTTGGACACATTAAACGTCATGATAATCTAGAGAAAACCGTCTTGGAAGGGTTCTTAATGGGAAAAAGGAAGAGAGGAAGACCAAGACGAAGATGGCTGCAAGACATTGTTGATGATCTGCAAATGGATACATCAGCAGCAGGCCATCTTGCTCACAACCGAGAAGCCTACAGGAGTGCTGTTTGGGAGGCAAAGTTCCGCAAGGGACATGCCAACGAATGAATGAATGAATGAATACTCCAAATATGTGATTTTGTTACAATTAGACGGGAGCCGTGTATGCGATTTTTTTAACCTTCAGAAGCAAGAGAATGACTTTGTGAATTAGGGAGTTAAGATGGTGAATGAGGAGTTAAATTAGTGAATGAGGGAGTGAAATGTCGTTAATTGATTGACGGGGAAAAGATGAGTAATATGTGAGGAATGTTTGAATAGATCTTGGTAATGATCGTGAGTACCCACCAGTCCAGGATGAGTAACCCAGAAGCGAGGGGACTGATTGGCTGGTTCAAAGTCACGTGACAAAAGATAACATTTCGAGAAATGGATCTGGAACAAAACTTCACTCAACGTCGGAAAAAACAACAACCGCAAAACAGTCTTAAATAAGGCCGTCAGGTTGCCGCGACCTTACGCTGCACCGGGCGCGGGTTGCCATTGCCACAGCGAATTTTCCTGCCAAAGGATTTCAAGCAGAGAGACTAAAATTTATTCCCGGCACGGAACCCCAGCTCCGTCGAAATAATGAAGTTTCAAAGAGGCATATCAAAAACGTATTTGCTGGAAATGGAGGCGTAATGAAGCGTAACAGTTGGTATAGAAATATTCTGACTTGATTTACGTGTCCTTAGAGGAATCGAAGACAGGGAGAAGAGTTTCTCACTTGAGACGATAACCCAAGGGTGACGCTAATGAAACTTCTTAAGAGACACATTTCAAATAAACAGGCTTGTTGTTGTTATTATAATTTGTTTGTGTTTCTAATAATTTGAGATTAAGCATTTTGGGTTTTTATGGACAGAACGATAACGGTGGCGGGGGGGGGGGGGGGGGGGGGGGGGAAGAGTGACTGACAGTTGTAGAGGGGGGGGGGTGCAAAACAAACTAAACTGGCCATGTCTTAGTTTCACTTCTCTGTTGGTCCTGTCAGACAGACAGACAGACAGACAGACGACAGGCAGGCAGGCAGGCAGATAGATAGATAGATAGATAGATAGATAGATAGATAGATAGATAGATAGATAGATAGATAGATAGATAGATAGATAGATAGATAGATAGATAGATAGATAGATGCAATTCTCTTGCCTTGGCCTTCTTCAATGTGGGCCCTGTTCAAGGCCCAGGTTGCATCTCCGATATGCATTTCTAGACCAGAAGCGTCCCATTTCCAGCTGGGCCTACTTTAGGGCCCGAATTCGCTTCCATTTGCGATCCCTACTTACTTGTCCAGACTACAATCTCCTTTTAGGGGCACGTACCACTTGGAGGTAAAATAGGGTCTTGAGTGGCTGCTCCAAGAAACCTGACACACGCATGTCGGCTATGGGTTATTGACTACCGTCTCGATCAGCTGGAGTAAATGCATCTTTCATCTCAGTACCAGACGTTGCGGACGCCGTAGATGTAACACTTGTCTGTTTGTTGTCGAGGCCAGCCAGATCTCCTTCCCTAAATCCACGTTATCAGTACAGGAGGGTTTCACCTGTACTTCACGAAATGTCATTTATGTTATCATGTGCAAACGCTGCGGTTTGAAGTACATAGGGGAAACTGGCTTACGGTTAGGAAATCGATTTCTCCAGCATCTCAATGATATTTCCAAGAGAGCCTGGACACCTGTGGCTAAACATTTTTGCCTTGGTAACTACAGGGGCAAACAGGATATTTCGGTTAGTGCGATCCGCTCTTGTTCCGCAGATGTACGATCTCGGAGAGTCCTAGAATAGCGCCTTATTTTCCAGACTGGCTGTCTCCACCCAGCTGGAATTAACAATGTCTTCAGCTTTCTGTAACTTTTTTATACTCTACTTTCTTTCTCTATGCTACCCCTCCCTACCACCATCCTATTTCCTTCTCTGCCAACATATTAGTCTTGTCCTATTCACCAGTTTCACATTTTCTCCCTGTAGGTGTTTAAGTTCTTCATTCATTATCTCTCCGCGTCCCCTTTTTCCTCCCCTCTCTCCTTCCCCTCCCCCGACACCTCCTCTAGCAGCTATCATGTTTCTATTGCCTTCCCCCCACCCCTTTCTCCCACTTGTTCTCCTCCTCCTCTCTCTCTCCGCTTCTTCGTTATGATTGGCTCTATCGGGAATCTTTTGTCTGTAGGCAGCGCGGTTTTTTTTCCTCCTCCTTCTTCCACACACATTTCTGCTTCTCACTCGGAGCAAGACACTTCAGATAAGTTCTATATGTTTGTATTTCGTTGTGTATGTATCTTCGAATAAGACTCACGCCGAAATATCGGATGTTGTATGTTTTTCATTTATACATTTTCATACTTTCTATTCGTTTTTTTCTCACCTTGCTCACTTCCTCCCTCACTTTGTAAAACTGCACCATACACCTCTATCTACTTTATTTATTTAAACCAGTTTTACTGTAGTCGCCATCCCTTTCATCTTTCATCTCATTTCACGTATTTACGTGAATTATTGATGTGTCCACTCGTGTAGAAGAGTATAAGGAAACTGTGGGTTGAGGAGGGGAAGAGAGGGGGCAGGTAAATTTGACAGACAAGCCACAGCGAAAGACTTAGCAGCTTGAAGATTTTAATGTATTCAGTTGAACTTGTTGGAAAGGTTACTTTTGTGTGAACTTTCTTCATGTTTAAGCTCAGAAAATATGCTGCTGTTTCTTTGACGTATGTTTTCTTTTTTTTTTGCCAAAAAATCGAAAGAAAATAGAAGCATCTAGATTTCTATTCGTACCCATAGTTTTAACATCTTACGATACTATTAGAAGAGGGTCTTTGCATCGACACGTAAATGTGTAATATATTTAGGATGTTAAAACTATTTTAGGATGTTAAAACTATTTTAGGATGTTAAAACTATTTAAGGAAACAAGCAGTTATTATTTAACGAACACACAGATGTGACGTTTCGAACTGCAACATTAATAGTACAAGAACATACGGGACAAAGAAGCAGGGATATGAAATGAAGTGGAAATAAAATAAAGTATAAATTCACATGAATGCTATGTAGCACATAGTAAGAAAACATCTATCTCAGTTATATTTAACTGTTCCACCCACCCTTCTTCCAGCTAGGTTACCACCGTGTCACTCAATCTCTTCTACCTGTGATCCTCGGTCCTTAGTTACTATCCACCTATCACACATCTCAAGTCTCCATTCAAACATTCTCAGTACACGCTCTCCACCTATCACACATCTCAAGTCTCCATTCAAACATTATCAGTACACGCTCTCCTGGACGCAGCTTCTTATAAGTAACAGCTGAAAGTTCCATTCTTTTTTTTCCTCTTACATTACTATTTGTCGTGTAGCATTCATGTGAATTTATAGTTTATCTTATCTCCCTATTTCTTTGTCTTGTGTATTCTTATACGATTAAAGTACAGATAGAAACGTTACAAGTGTGCGCTTGTGACAGGAGTTCCTTCTAAGGGATATAATTCATAGTAAATTTGGTATTTTGACTAACTGATTAAATCCCTTATTTAATTATGACGTTGATTGTTTATGAAAAGAAGGTCATTCATGACAATTTAAAAATTCCGAGATATATGATCATGTTTGAACTTTACCTTGACATGTTTTTTTTTATTTACTCAAGCCCAGTTAGGAATCTTGAAAAAATTACGGGGAATCATGAATTTATCCTGACATGTTTTATGAAATTTATATTTGGAATGTCCAGTTATTTTTCACTGAAGGTCAGTTTTGGACGGTGACATCCCGAGATTTTGATGAGTTTTATTGAACTTTCTCTGGACATGTTTTTTATGGCTAGCTAAAATTGGGTTGTGTTTAGAGAGACTAGTCCAAGGTCAGTAAACAGGCGAGTTACAAAAGTTCAGGGCGTGAGTCAAGTTTTGCGAACTCACACGGAGATAGGAATCTCGTGCTATAGTGAAGGTCATAACAAATACTTTTTGCGTGAATGTGAATATCACGGAGAGAAAGTTCTGGAAGGATGGCAGAGAAAATGTCTGTTATATAAAAGAACTCAGAGCTGAGTTTAAGGATGATGATTAGGAGAATGATTATTATGAGGAAAGTTAGAGAATCATGTAGAAGTTGTGTTTGAGTTTTTTTTTCTAGAAGTCGCTGTTGAGTAGAAGTTTTCCTGTTATGCCTTAGATTCATTGCTATAGTAAATGTCCTGTAGAACAAAGTTTTTGTTAGCAAGAATGTTGTCGGTGTAGTAATATTGTTATTGACTAGACTGAAAGTGTTACAGTGGTTCTCGCCTTTTTGAGGATGTGTGGTATTGTTGATGATTTTTAAAATTTCTTAGAATTGTAAGTTGTGCTTTCATTTGTAGCTGCTCTGATGTTGGTTATTATTTCCTTCCCCATGGCATTGCTTTCATGGCCGTGAAGTACAGTGTACTTTTTGTGATCACCCTGCCATGTTGGCAGCTCTTTGTTTTTCCTCATCCACATAGTTCATCCAACATTCTATTCATTCAGTAAATGTTGACTTTGTATTGTAACCTGAACTCTTGCTTCCTTCATGAATTCAGATGTGAGTCTAGTCGGGTGTGTGTGGAAAGTATTGTGACACTCTGTGTGAGTCTGGTTGTGTGTGTGGAAAGTATTGTGACACTCTGTGATTATTGTAAAGTTGGTGAACCTGGTTTTGTCGTTGAGTCACGTGGTGTATAATAAAGTGACAATCTGCCGCTTGGTTCAACAACAAGTACCACGCGTACGGCAACAACAACATGTAATGATTCAGTACAGTAGTTTTCAAATCTTTAATAACAACAGACCACTCGATACAAGTGTCATCTTCCACACTCGTATTCTCCTAGTACCTGCGCTCTAGAGAGAGACAGTAATACTATCTGCAGCTGATAATAAAATACTCCACCAGATAATTGAAGAGAAACAAATACTGGTTTAATTGGTGGATGTGCTGGCAGGTCAGTACTCAGGCCAAACGAAATACTACTTTAAGCTAGTTAATTAATAAAGGTTTTCCTATTTTTAAAAAAATAGTTCTAACATTTTGTTAGGGGGTAAAAAAAGCTGCCTGATGAGGCAATCAGCGGCCCATAGTTGATATGCTAGCGTCAGGGTTAGGGAACCATAACTGACCAAGACCCTGTCTCATCTTTCCTTTAGTACCCCCAGAATCAGGCGTAGCTATGCTTTTTAGCTGAACTCCGGGACTGAAAAAATTAGCTGCCATTATCCGCTCCCACGCCGATACGATGCTGTACCACAACACTTTCACAGCATCGGCTGCAAAGAACACCAGCTCGCAGTTACAGGGAGACAGGACAGGACAGGACCAAGATAAGAACAAGACAAGACCAAGACAAGAACAAGACAAGACTAAGACAAGATCAAGACCAAGACAAGACCAAGATCCAAGACAATACCAAAACCAAGGCAAGAACAAGACAAGACAAGACCAAGACAAGATCAAGACCAAGACAAGACCAGGGCAAGACCATGACAAGACCAAGACCCAAGACAAGACCAAGACCAAGGCAAGACCAAGACAATGCACTCGGATGTTTGGCCCCACTACCTAGAGACCAGGGTGACTTATTGCTGGAAGATTCAAGGGAAAAAAAATCGCTACCACGTCTAATGGGCTTCGAACCTGGGACCTCCAACGCACGGGGGCGAACGTCTAACCTCGAGAGCACTCAGCTCGCTTAATTAATGAGTGAGTTAATTAATTATTGTAGATATTTATTGACAGGTAATTATGATAATTAAAAGTGAAGCAATAAAATACATTTTAAAAGAACAATAACGATTTTTGTGTACCGAAATTCCTAATGTATCTTGTAACCTACCTGAGAACCCTTCCTGTTTGGATAAAGGTGATAACGCAAGCAGATCTCTGGCAAAGATACAGGTGAGTTAGAGACGTCTAGAGCAGTGCAGCGTTAAAAACAAGACACTGCAAACAGCATGTACGTCCCAGACAGGCATTCCTGGGGCGCTATAATCACGTTCAGGGGGGCGCTAGAAACTCGCTCGCTGTAGGTGCTCGAGTCAAGTTTTCTGGGGACACTCAAGTCACATTTCCTGGGGACACTCAAGTCACGTTTCCTGGGGACACTCAAGCCACGTTTCCTGGGGACACTCAAGTCAAGCTTCTTAGCGACACTCAAGTCACTTTTCCTGGGGACACTCAAGTCACGTTTCCTGGGGACACTCAAGTCAAGTTTCTTAGCGACACTCAAGCCACTTTTCCTGGGGACAATCAAGTCACGTTTACTGGGGACACTCAAGTCAAGCTTCTTGGGAACATTCAAGTCACTTTTCCTGGGGACACTCAAGTCACGTTTCCTGGGGACACTCAAGTCAAGCTTCTTGGGGACACTCAAGTCACTTTTCCTGGGGACAGTCAATTCAAATTTCCTGTGGACACTCAAGCCACGTTTCCTGGGGACACTCAAGTCAAGCTTCTTAGCGACACTCAAGTCACTTTTCCTGGGGACACTCAAGTCACGTTTCCTGGGGACACTCAAGTCAAGCTTCTTGGGGACACTCAAGTCACTTTTCCTGGGGACAGTCAATTCAAATTTCCTGGGGACACTCAAGTCAAGTTTCTTGGGAACATTCAAGTCACGTT
>CM019700.1:22025470-22330470 GCA_009760885.1 Achatina immaculata
TCGTTTTGTGTTTTCAGTCTCTCAGTTATTCATACTTAAAGAATGTTTTTTGTCCACAATACGAATAATCTGTCACAGCGCCTTCTATCAAATATCTCCAACATTTCTCTCATGTCATTATTGGTTCTGCACTTCATCGAACTTCCAGCTGAGAGATATGTTAGGCCCTCATGAAGAACTACTTAAGACGAGATACCTGGAGGCAGCCCGTCTCTTTGTCTAAGAAATGAGCATGGGAAACCGAAGACAGATATTCTTAACTGATAAATACAGTGTGTGATAACTATGCTTTACAGGAGGTTCAGCCGCGTGACTAGAGATGTAGGAAAGTTCTCTTACCCGCTGTTAGAGAGATAAACTCGTCTGGCGAATAAGGAAGGTTCACATTCTTGATCAAGAGAGGATTGGAGCCCATATTAGACCACAGCAGGCACGTGACGCCTCCCATGTCCGCTACAGCCAGAGCCAGGAAACTGTTGTTCACAGGATCTGACAGGCCCTGGCTGTGAAAACCAAACAAAAAAGAGAGTGACTTAGGTGGTTTGAGTAGAGAGTTGCAGGATTCATGTTAAAGTTGTACACAAAAATATTTTTTAAAAAAACGAAATGAGAGAAACAGAAATAGCAGACAAAAAGCCCTTATCAAGAACAACAAGAATAAAAACAAAAGCCTTTTATCTTGTAGTTAAAATGTATAAATTAGGAAAAAAAAAAGTAGGAACAGCTTTATTACTTAACGTTTATAACGATGTGACGTTTCAGCGCGAGCCTTCTTCATACAAACACAAACAAGACAAAGAATCAGACAGATGAGACAAAGTATAAAATTCTATGTAAAAGAAATACATTTCAAAAATGAAAAAATTAATGAAAAATTGAACTTAGCTAAAGTTTTGGAAAAACATAAAGTTCATTCCTTCATTCATTCATTTATTCATTCATTTGCATGTCCCTTGCGGAACTTTGCCTCCCTAACAGCACTCCTGTAGGCCTCTCTTTTGTGAGCAAGATGCCCTGCTGCTGATGCATCCATTTGCAGATCATCAACGATGTCTTGCAGCCATCTTCGCCTTGGTCTTCCTCCCATTATGTACCCTTCCAAGGGTCAAAATATTTAAGTTTTCTCTCTTTAATCCTCTTTACTAGCCAGCCTTCTTCAATATTAAGCTCTTATAGTATGGATATATTTGTTATTTTCTGTGTCCATGATATTTGAAGAACTTTTCTGTAGCATTTACATTCAAAGGCATTTATATGTTTGTCAGCTGTTTTGTTAAGTGTCCAGGTAAGAACGTAAGGTAGAACTCGTAAAACCACTTTTCAGAGATGCTGTTGATAAGCGACCGTTCCTATGTTCAGGATGTGTACGTTCTGAAAGGTGCAAAAATGTGCATGGTTGGGTGTAGAAAATACTTTTGTGGAGACTTGTGGTGATAGTAGATAGTAGATAATAGATGGTAGATGATAGTAGATAAATGGATGTTTGATATAAAAGGATGGTTGCGAATGAATGTTAATCTACTTAGGAAAAGGTGAAATAAATGCTTATTGTTATGGTAGAAGGGTTGTAATGTGACGATGTATGAAAGTTCTAAACTTATGTGCAACGAGTGAGAATGAAGCTCAGAGGAGAGCGAGTATGATTGTGGAAGATTATGTGTAGCTGAATAACGAGTTCAAACCGTGTGGTTCCAGCGTCCTGAATATAACGGTTCTCAAGCGCTAGGCAGCTCGTATCGTCTGCATGACATTGTTTGACTGTTGCCAGAAAATCAGATTTTGACTCTGTGGTTGGGGCCATTGAAATGATTCGGGATTGGTTTTGAAGCATGCTGGGTGATATCGTACAGATGTTTGTGTATGTGGTCCCCAAATCTGAGGCCAGTTTCACCGACATAAGTTATCCTGCATCTCTTGCATACGATGGCATATATTACATTACGGGACTCACTTATAAATCCCTCATGGTGCGTCAGAGCACGTGCATAGTTGTATATTTATACACTAATTATTGTTTATCTTGTAGCTGTCCGCCTTGTATGAAGGTAGGGTACTAGATGCGCCTATCGTAGTGTAATATGGACGGACCGGGGAGAGCGCTATTATGTATTTAAGTTAATATATATTTAAGTTAATGTGCACATAAGTTTATATGTATATAAGTTTATATGTATATAAGTTAATATGTACGTAAGTTCATATGTATATAAGTTAATATGTACATAAGTTAATATGTATATTAGTTAAAATGTACATAAGTTAATATGTATACACGTTAATATGCATATAAGTTGCTATGTACATAAGTTAATATGTATATAAATTAATATGTACATACGTTAATCTGTAAATAGGTTAATATGTATATAAATTAATATGTACATCAGTTTATATGTACATAAATTAAAATGAATATAATTTAATATGTATATACGTTAATATGTATATAAGCTGATATGTATACAAGTTAATATGGATATAAGTTGATATGTATATAGGTTAATATGTATATAAGTTGATAACTATATAAGTGGATATGTATAGAAATTGATATCTATATAAGTTGATATGTATATAATTGATATGGATATAAATGGATATGTATATAAGTTAATATGTACATAAGTTAATAAGTATATAATTTATATAAGTTAATATGTATATAAGTTGATATATATAAGGTGATATGTATATAAATTGTTATGTCTATACATTAATATGTACATAAGTTAATATGTATATAAGTTAATATGTGTATAAGCTAAAATGTTTATAAGTTAATATGTATATAAGTTAATATGTATATAAGTTAATATGTACATAAGTTAATATGTATATAACTTAATATGTATATAAGTTAATGTGGAGATACATTAAAATGTATATACGTTTACATAAGTTAATATGTATATAAGTTAATATGTATATAAGTTAATATGTATATAAGTTAATGTGGAGATACATTAAAATGTATATAAGTTTACATAAGTTAATATGTATATAAGTTTACATAAGTTAATATGTATATAAGTTTACATAAGTTAATATGTATATAAGTTTACATAAGTTAATATGTATATAAGTTTACATAAGTTAATATGTATATAAGTTTACATAAGTTAATATGTATATAAGTTAATTTCCCTCGACACTTTTCCTTCAGTTTGACCCGCCGTTGCTTCACAAGATTAGGGTAATAGGACCCCGTGACCGTTCTGCCCTTTTGAAGATAGTCTACTAAAGCACACCTTCTTAATCTCAAAAGATGGAAGCCATCACTTTGCCTGCAGACAGAACCACCCTTGCTTTCTTTGGAGGTGGGGATCCATGATGTTTGTACTGCTTTGACTGTTCTTTGCTTTCTGGTTGAAAATGATGAACCCACATTTCATCAATAGTTACAAACTGCTGAAGAATCTTTTCAGGATCTGTAGAAAAATGGCCAAGATTGTCTCTTGACGTGTTGAGACGCTGTCGTTTGTGATCAGCTCCAAGACGTTTCGGGATCCATCGATCAGAGACCTTTATGATTTGAAGATTATTGTGAATAATGGCACGAACACGTTACTGGGAGATGTCCAACTCAGTAGCAATGTACCGCTCAGTTAGTCGTCGATCCTCCATTATCATGTCATGGATTCTGGTCGGTGGTTTCATCGGTGGTTTCCGATGGTTTCCTGGACAGGGATACATCTTCCAGACTCTCCCTTCCATGTTTAAACTGAGCTGCCTATTTCTTCACTGTGCTGTAAGAAGAGGCACTCTCCCCTAGAATCTCTACTGTATCCTCATGGATCTCCTTCGATGATAAGCCCTTGATGTAGAGGTAACGAATGACTGCTGGATGAGAAATTGTGTCCATTTTCTTAATTTCTGCCACCCATACCACTTCAGTAGCCTGTAAAAAAACTGGTTGCGTTAATTTTTTTTAAAGCTTGGTGATTAATCTTACATTAACCCGATCTACAAATGCACCTAATATCAACTGTGTATTTCATGTATTTGTACCTTATGCCGAGAACTTATCAATGAACCCTCGTATATTATCTCCATTTCTTATTGGAATTGCCATAGACTTTATAATGAAAAAATCCTGTACAGGTAAAACTTGCATTGATTGGGTACATGGGACCCAAATAGAACATCTTGATTTTGCTGATGACATAACTCTTATCAGTGACAATGTGAAATCGATGCAGCAAAAAATAGATTCCGTGTCTTCCTTGGCTAGCAAAATAGGTCTTGAAATTAACAAAGACAAAACAAAAATAACGAAACTTCTCATTAATCAGAAGGAAACATATACATAGAAGGAACAGTTGTTGATGAAGTAAACCATTTTGCATACCTTGGCAGCTACATAGACCAGGATGGTAACACCAGGAAGGAAGTTAGAACTAGAATTGCAAAAGCAGCATTGTCCTTCAAAAATCTTGAGAACATATGGAATTCAAAAGTTATAAGCACAAAAGCCATATCAAGATTATTCAATTCACATGTCATATCTACCCTCACTTATGCATGCGAAAGCTGGAAATCAACTAAAGAAATAGACAAGAAATTAGACTCTTTTGAAAACAAATGCCTCAGGAAAATACTTGGTATAAAGTGGAACGAATTCAAGAACAACGCAGAGATAAGACAGATGAGCAAACAACAACCTGTCTCATGGGTGATCAGAAAAAGAAGATGGACATATATAGGCCATGTGATGACAAGAAACAATTAGAGAATACCAAAACAAGCTATCAAGTGGAGCACAACAGGCCGAATACAAAGGAGGTCGACCACGTGAAACTCTAAAGAGGACACTGTTAAGAGAAGCCAGTTTAGTGAGCATAACATCCCTTGATGAAGTTGAAAAACTCGCCAAAAACAGGAAAACTTGGCAAACAACTATGCGAGCCCTATGTGACGTTTAACGGCAAGGGAAAGATGTAAGATGTAAGATCTTGCTTAATGGGCAAGTCCACCTCTAATGCCACATCTCTCAGGTGTATGCAGGTATTGATGACGTCTTGCATACTTTCTCCCAGTAGATCGATGTCGTCAGTGTATCCAAGTATTTTAGCTTGTTCTTCTGTACTGCTTTCTTCTTTCACTTTTCTGATTACCTTTTCTAGTACTAAGATGAATAACAATGGAGATACTTTATCACTTTGTTTTAAAGCAGTTCTTATATAGAAGGGTTCTGACTTTCTTCTTTTGTGTATTACTATATTGTGTGCATCTTCCATGCATATTCTGATCAAATTAATTAATTTATTAGGTGTCTCAAATTCTTTCATTATTTTCCATAAGCTGCTTCTATCTATACTGCCATTAGCTTTCTTGAAGTCATATTATATACTTCTTTTCCATATTCCAAGTACTTTTTTGCTTTTTGATGTAGATAAAATATTTGATCTATGGTTGATCTATTCTTCCTTAAAACCTGCTTGATAGTCTCCCAGTTTGTTCTCGCTGTATGGTTTTAATCTATTTAAAAGTATAATAGATTCTGTTTTGTAGCTTGTTTGTAGTAAAGACATTCCTCTGTAGTTTTCACATTTGCTCTTATCGCTTTTTTTGAATACTGGGATCAGTAATGGTTCTCTCCATTCACTAGGCAGTTTTTCTCCTCTCCATATTTGTTGTATTAGTGCACATATCTGTTCATGTAGACTTAGACTTCCTTCCTTAATCAGTTCTGCAGCAATTTCAACTGAACCAGTTGCTTTGTTTTGTAGAAACATGATACTGTAGTTGACTTCTAAGTCTGGTTCCTCTGTTTCAGGTTCACAAGTCTGTATTTCTTCACATGGTAATGTGCTTATAGGCTCTTCACAGTTGAGTAGTTTTTCAAAATATTCTTCCCGTCTGGTCCAGATTTTTTCTTCATTATTTATGTTTCTATTACTATCCTTCAATCTCTGCAGAGGTTGTTTATACCCTTGCTTTACTGTTCGTAGTTCTTTATAGAATTCCCTGCTTTTCTTATTCTGATGGCATGTTTGCATCTCACTTACCGTGTCTTTCATATATTCTCGTTTTTGTTGATGAATAAATTTTGGAGTTTCTTTACATTGTATGTGGTACTTCTCCTCATTTGTTTTGTTGTTCATGTCATTCAACCATATCTGTCTCTCTGTTCTTTTCTTTACGACTGCCTCTCTGCAGAGTTCATCGTAGCGGTTCTTTTTTTTTTTTTAGTTATGGTCTTGACTCCCAGGCATTCTTTCCGCTGTGTTCTTTATGATTTTTATATCTTCCCATCTGTCATCAATGCTTTTATTTTCTTCATTCCCTCTTGTGGTTATCTTATGGTTTAGCCCTTTCGTGAATTTTTCTTTAGTTTCTTCTCTTTTCAAAGCGTCTCTATTTATTACTGAGGTTTTATTTAATTTACTGTACAAAATTGTCTTCAGTCTCAATTTTAACTTACCCCCAACAAGATAGTAGTTGGTGCTGCATTCACCTTTTCTGTAACTTCTGATCTGAAGTATGTTTGTTGTGTGCTTGGTATCAATTAAAACATGGTATATCTGGTTGCATGTTAGTTTATCAGGGGATTTCCATGTTTGTTTATGGATGTTCTTATTTTGAAATCGTGTGCTATTTATTCTCATTCCATAAGATTGTGCCATATTTATTAGTCTCCATTCATTATCATTAGAAAAACAACAACCTGTCTCATGGTTGATCAGAAAAAGAAGATGGACATATGTCGCTCATGTGATGAGAAGAAACAATTAGAGAATTCCACCAAACAAGCTATCAAATGGAACACAACAGGCCGAAGAAAAAGAGGTCGACCACGTGAAACTCTAAAGAGGACAATGTTAAGAGAAGTCAATTCATTGGGCATAACATACCTTGATGAGACTGAAAAGCTCGCCGAAGAGAGGGCATCTTGGGGAACTACCATGCAGGCCTTATGTGACGTTTAATGGCACGGGAGGAATGTAAGATTATCATTAGATGTTACATGCAGACTTTCTTTTAATGTGATGTGTCTGTGTGATTCCTCCTTTCCTATATTTGCATTGAAATCTCCTAGTATTTTCAGTATATCATGTTTCTGGGTCTTTTCTATTACTCTCTCTCTCTCTCTCTCTCTCTCTCCCTCCCTCACACACATACATGTTGTAAAATTCGTCTTTGGCTTCATCCTCTGTATCTTCTGTTGGCGCATGCATATTAATCATTATTATAGTTTTCTTTGTTCCCTTGATGTGGAGGCTACTGATTCTTTCATTAGCAGCACTGAAGTCCATTACTAAGTCCCATACTTTTCTCTTGACAGCAAAACCTGTCCCAAGTTCATGTCTTCCATTGGTAATACCTCCGTATACTAGTACCATCTCTACTTTGACTGTTATGTCTTCTCCAAGCCATCTGAATTCCTGTAACGCTGCAATGTCCATGCCGTACCTACTTAGTTCATTTGATAGTTCTTTAGCTGCCCCTTATCTGTATAAGATTCTTATATTCCATGTTCGAAATCTTTTTTTTTTGACGTTTCAAGGTCGATATCCATTTTTATCCGCCCAATTTCGAGGCTTTCATATCTGTTCCGTAACACTCAATCTTTTTTCTTCTTTTTTTCCGAGATGGTGTGGTTCGCTCCATGCTCCAACCCCCAACCTGGAAGACCAGGGGTCAACGCAGCCTTCGGAAATGAGCGCCTGGTGCTTCCCTAGGAAAACAAAGATAGCTGACAACCCTACCTGAAATGCTGTAGTGGCCTTGACATGTGAAGGCAATAACACTTCATACCCCTAACTTATGCGCATGCTACAGGACACGGGTTTATATCTTTTTAGACTCTGTGTTGATGATGATGATGATGATGATTGATGATGATGATGATAATGATGATAGTGATGATGATGATGATGATGATGATTTTGCAATCTCGCTCTTTGTATTCTCTACAGCTCGTATGCAGACAAAGACAGTTACCGAACAAAGACGACCATGTTGATGATGTTAGTGACGATGCCCAGCAGGCATATGCCCGACCCGACCACTGTTTTATTTAAAATGTCTATTATTTCCCAGATGTGGGCACTGATGAGATGATTGGTCTCCTGCACCACGTGACCTGCGACTGACGTGTTTTTATTGGACATTGTGTCACGTGGAATATATTTCCGCGAGCTTTTTAAAACTAAACTTAATCACGTATAGTGATTATAAGTTATATGTCAGGGCTTGAGGTACGCTAACAGTGAACTAACTATTCGTGGGTGTCTTATCTAATAGCTAAATACGCATACAAGAAGATGTTTTAACGGTTGAAGTAACTGGTGTGTTTGATATGAGGAGATACGTCTAATTAGCAATTATCAACATAACTTGCGTCACAAAACGGGGTGGTATGCATATACTCTTGATATAAAATTATAACAAATAACAGACATAAAGAACTAGTAATGCTATTACAAAAAAAATCTTCGGGGCGAGGTTAATCGATTCTTAGACATAGATAAACATCGCGGCCGACATAGGCAATCGTGGCCAATTATCTGGAAAAATACTGAATGGAATTTCGTTAGAAATTGATTTTGGCTAGGTAAGGCAGCGTTAGAACTGTTGAAATTTCTAAAACAAATAATTCTCTAATTGGTTTAGGTTGGTCAGTTTTATAACACGTCAAATGAACTTTAATCTGCAATGTGTTGATTGCTTTACAAATATCGTATATTTCCTTTTATATGTACAGAGATCCGTTGTTCCATAGCTTGGCATTTTCCTGACAAAAAGTAGAAAGATGAACTCCCCCTGATCTGACTTCATGATGCGATTGAGAGTTTAGGAATGTTGGATAATTTTTTAACTTATTTCTAAATTTTATCTTATATAATTAGAATCTAATACAATAGTAAACAATCGGTCATGTGATTATAAGAAACAATCAGAAAATCCCAGAACAAGCTATCAGGTGGATCACAACAGGCCGAAGAAAAATAGGTCGACCAAGTGAAACTCTAAAGATGACTTTGTTAAGAAAGGCCAAATTAGCAGGCATAAAATCCCTTGATGAGGTTGAAAAACTCATCAAAAACCAGGAAAACTTGGCGAACTACCATGCGAGCGCCTATATGACGTTTAACTGCACGGGAAGGATGCAAGATGTAAGTAAGATTGGAACAGATTTTAATGAGAAATTTTAACAAAAAGAACTCGGTAGGAAGTTACTCAATATATCTTTAAAATATGGATTGGATTAGAAATGCCCTGCTTTTATTTTATTTTGACTGTTTAAATATAGCTCGGGGCATTAATTCGTACAGGTGTCCAAGATCTACAGACACTGCCAGTGTTGTTTCGGAGTGAAAAGGTTACAGTCATTATCATCATTTATTTCTTCTTCAGCCCTCTCATTTTCATGTCCTATTTCTTAAGATTTCCCTTCGCCTGACCTCTTTACAGTCCGGGAACATTTTATCTACTGGTGACGATGTGATGAATTCGAAGTGAAATTGTGCCGGATAGGGGGTGGGAAATGTTGCTTGTAGTCCAGGAGTGCACCTCAAAAAGCAGTTTTTCTAGCAGGCTCCACTGCCAAAAAGATCATGTCGGGCATTTAATAATTTAGATCCTTCATAAGGTGTAGAGCGGGCCATGAGTATGATGAATGGGGTCTAGTTTTGGTCGAGTCCGGTGAGTAGGACATGGTTTTAGTCGGCCATGGTCAATCAGACATGGTTTTAGTCGGCCCTGGTCAATCAGACATGGTTTTAGTCGGCCCTGGTCAATCAGACATGGTTTTAGTCGGCCATGGTCAATCAGACATGGTTTTAGTCAGCCCTAGTCAATCAGACATGGCTTTAGTCGGCCTTAGTCAATCAGACATGGTTTAATCGGCCCTGGTCAATCAGACACGGTTTTATTCGGCCCTAGTCAATCAGACATGTTCTTAGTCGGTCATGGTCAATCAGACATGGTTTTAGTCGGCCTTGGTCAATCAGACATGTTCTTAGTCGGTCATGGTCAATCAGACATGGTCTTAATCGGCCATGGTCAATCAGACATGGTTTTAGTCGGCCCTAGTCAATCAGACATGGTTTTAGTCGGCCATGGTCAATCAGACATGGTCTTAGTCGGCAAAGGTCAATCAGACATGGTTTTAGTCGGCCCTGGTCAATCAGACATGGTCTTAGTCGGCAAAGGTCAATCAAATATGGTCTTAGTCAGCCCTGATAAATCAAACATGGTCATAGTCGGCCCTAGTCAATCAGACAAATCAGCCAAATCGGGTTTGGTCAGTCTGACATTGGAAGACATGAGAAGTCGGCCCTGGACATCGATCATGGTTTTTGTCCGCCCTGCTCAGTGAAACCAGGCCTTGGTCGACCCTGGTCAATCTGTCATGATCTTGATCAATATTGGTCAGTTAACTTCGAAATTACGTGGTGATCTATGGCAAAGCTATCTGAACTATGAAAGAACAGGCACTGAAGCTGTGAAAACTGTTGTTATTGTTTTCGTTCATATAACACGGTGTTTTCTGACGGTTGTCTTCTAGTTGTCCAATCAAAACACCTTGTTTTCTGAAAGGTTGCCTTCTAGATGCCAAAAATCAAAACATCTTGTTTTCTGAAAGGTTGCCTTCTAGATGTTCAATCAAACATCCTGTTTTGTGAAAGATTGCCTTCTAGATGCCAAAAATAAAAACACTTTGTTTTCTGAACATCTCGGGATGATTTCCTGATGAACCTGGTTTTCAAATATGTTTCTGTGTTTTTGTATTAAATGTAGCGGAATCTTAGATCATCATCCCAGACAGAACTCATTACTTTTTAAAATAAAAATCCTTTAATTCGACTGTAGTATTGCTACTTTGTTTAGGCATCCTAAGCAGTCTTACAGTTTTCTCTTTTTCATTCCTAAACTTCTTTCACAAACCTCTCCTCATATGGTTTCCTCACTTTTCTTACCTTCACCATCTGGGCGGTTTTGTTTAGGCCATAGATATCCGACGAGAGCAAAATGAGGCCACATTGTACCATTTGTCATCCATCCTTTACATTATTTCTCAGAAAAACACCTGCTTCCACTTTGTGCTTACCTACGTCTATCTGGACTCATTTTGTGCCCGTCTTTCTTACAAAGAGGATATTTTTAAAAGCCAAGTGTTTAATTTTTCACTTCGTTCTCGAGTTCTATCTATCGTATTGTTTTTGTATGTGATCCTTGAAACAGGCTTTTGTCGAAATATTGGATGCCTTTATGTTATTCATTTATACATTTATTCTTACTATCTGTCATTCTTGTTTCTGCCCACTATCCTCCTCATTCTATTGTTTTGTAAAACTGAATCATATAGTTTTACCCATTTCATAGCTATATAAGCCTGTAGTTGTTAATGTGACAGCTGCCACTTTATATGCAATATCATTATCTTCTTACATCTTGCATCCTTCCAGTGCCGTTAAATGCCACATAGGGCTCGCATGGTAGTTCGACAAGTTTTCCTGATTTCGACGAGCTTTTCAGCCTTATCAAGGGATGTTATGCTCAGGAAACAGGCCTCTCTTAACAATGTCCTTTTTAGAGTTTTACGTGGTCAACCTCCTTTTTCTTCGGCCTGTTTTGGGATTCTCTGACTGTTTCTTCTCATCACATGACCGATATATGTCTATCTTCTTTTTGTGATCACACATGAGACAGGTTGTTGTTTGCTTATCTGTCTTATCTCTGTGTTGTTCTTAAATTCGTTCCACTGTATACCGAATATTTTCCGTAGGCATTTGTTTTTAAAAAAGTCTAATTTATTGTCTTTTTCTTTAGTTGTTTTCAATATTTTGCATGTGTAAATGAGGGTGGATATTACATTTTAATTGAATGATCTTAACTTGTGTTTTTTTTTTTGTGTTTATAACTTTTGAATGCTATATGTTATCAAGATTCTTGAAGGTCAATGCTGTTTTTACAGTTCTAATTTCCTTTCTGGTGTCATCATCGTGATCTGTGTAGCAGCCGAGGTAGGAAAAATGGTTTACTTCTTCAACAGCTGTTCCTCCTATGTCTATTTTTCCTTCGTGATTAATGAGAATTTTCATTATTTTTTTTTCCCTGTTAATTTCAAGTCCTATTTTACTAGCCATTGAAGACAGGGTTTCTGTTTTTTCTTGCATCGATTTCATATTGTCACTGATAAGAGTTATGTCGTCTGAAAAATCAAGATCTTCCAGATGCGTCCCATATACCTAATCAATGCCTGTTTTACCTGTGCATCATTTTTTTCATTATGAAGTCTGCGGAAATTCCAAAAAGCAATAGAGATAATATACATCCCTGTTTCACGCCTGTTTCAATCTGGAACCATTGCTCATTCCTTCTGTGTTGACTGCACAAACATATCCATTGTAGAGATCCTTAATTATATTAACAATTTTAGATGGTATTTCATAACAATATCATTACGGGGATTAGCAAATAAATATTCTCTTTCATTAAATGAAATGTGTTCGAATTATATATACGAGTGCATAAAACAGGGGTAAGTTCTTTCAGAAGGCTATTTATGCTGTCGCTTATAACGCGGACCTCTGGCGAGCACAGCACCGACCTTTCACAGGCGTATATTTTACATATCAGATAACCTTGGAGTTTAGTCTTGTGTAGAACATAAAACAGATTCGAACCTAACCTTGTCTCTACAATGGATATTGGCAAGGGATGCAACCCCAAAAATATTATACCTGTGTTAATACATTTTTGTGTCCCCTAATATGGTCCATGGGGATGGCCTTGTATTTTCTGGATCATTTTAAAAATGCAGAACTGAGCTGGTGCTTTCTTCCTCGGGAAGCGTGTCTCGAGTGTCCTTGGGAAGTGTGTCTCACCACCATTGGGAAGCGTGCCTCGAGTATCCTTGGGAAGTGTTTCTCGAATACCCATTGGGAAGCGTGTCTCGAGTATCCTTGGGAAGTGTGTCTCGAGTACCTTGGGAAGCTTGTCTCGAGTACCCATTGGGAAGTGTGTCTCGAGAACCCATTGGGAAGCGTGTCTCGAGTATCCTTGGGAAGTGTGTCTCGAGTACCCTTGGGAAGCGTGACTCGAGTATCCTTGGGAAGTGTGTCTCGAGTACCCTTGGGAAGTGTGTCTCGAGTATCCTTGGGAAGTGTGTCTCGAGTATCCTTGGAAAGTGTGTCTCAAGTACCCATGGGAAGCGTGTCTCGAGTACCTTTGGGAAGCGTGTCTCGAGTACCTTTGGGAAGCGTGTCTCGAGTACCTTTGAGACGCGTGTCTCGAGCATCCTTGGGAAGAGTGTCTCGAGCATCCTTGGGAAGCATGTCTTGAGTACCTTTGGGAAGCGTGTCTCCAGCATCCTTGGGAAGCGTGTCTTGAGTATCCGAGGAAGCGTTCCGAAGTGTCCGTGGGAAGGGTCTTTGGAATGCCACCGGATAACGTGAATTGCGTGTTTCCGGAATACTTGTCTTCAGTGCCTTTGGAATACTTGTCTTGAGTGCCTCTGGAATACTTGTCTTGAGTGTCTCCAGAATACTTATCTTGAGTGTCTCCTGAATACTTGTCTCGAGTGTCTCCGGAATACTAATCTTGAGTGTCTCTGGAATACTTGTCTTGAGTGTCTCCGGGAATTATTCCCGGTGTCCCTGGGAAACTTGACTTGAGTGTCCCCAGAAAACATGACTTTAGTGTCCCCAAAAAAACCTGACTTGAGTATCCCCAGGAAACGTGACTTGAATGTTCCCAAGAAACTTGACTTGAGTGTCCCCAGGAAATTTGAATTGACTGTCCCCAGGAAAAGTGACTTGAGTGTTCCCAAGAAGCTTGACTTGAGTGTCCCCAGGAAACGTGACTTGATTGTCCCCAGGAAAAGTGACTTGAGTGTTCCCAAGAAGCTTGACTTGAGTGTCCCCAGGAAACGTGACTTGATTGTCCCCAGGAAAAGTGGCTTGAGTGTCGCTAAGAAACTTGACTTGAGTGTCCCCAGGAAACGTGACTTGAGTGTCCCCAGGAAAAGTGACTTGAGTGTCGCTAAGAAGCTTGACTTGAGTGTCCCCAGGAAACGTGGCTTGAGTGTCCCCAGGAAACGTGACTTGAGTGTCCCCAGGAAATGTGACTTGAGTGTCCCCAGAAAACTTGACTCGAGCACCTACAGCGAGCGAGTTTCTAGCGCCCCCCTGAACGTGATTATAGCGCCCCAGGAATGCCTGTCTGGGACGTACATGCTGTTTGCAGTGTCTTGTTTTTAACGCTGCACTGCTCTAGACGTCTCTAACTCACCTGTATCTTTGCCAGAGATCTGCTTGCGTTATCACCTTTATCCAAACAGGAAGGGTTCTCAGGTAGGTTACAAGATACATTAGGAATTTCGGTACACAAAAATCTTTATTGTTCTTTTAAAATGTATTTTATTGCTTCACTTTTAATTATCATAATTACCTGTCAATAAATATCTACAATAATTAATTAACTCACTCATTAATTAAGCGAGCTGAGTGCTCTCGAGGTTAGACGTTCGCCCCCGTGCGTTGGAGGTCCCAGGTTCGAAGCCCATTAGACGTGGTAGCGATTTTTTTTCCCTTGAATCTTCCAGCAATAAGTCACCCTGGTCTCTAGGTAGTGGGGCCAAACATCCGAGTGCATTGTCTTGGTCTTGCCTTGGTCTTGGTCTTGTCTTGGGTCTTGGTCTTGTCATGGTCTTGCCCTGGTCTTGTCTTGGTCTTGATCTTGTCTTGGTCTTGTCTTGTCTTGTTCTTGCCTTGGTTTTGGTATTGTCTTGGATCTTGGTCTTGTCTTGGTCTTGATCTTGTCTTAGTCTTGTCTTGTTCTTGTCTTGGTCTTGTCTTGTTCTTATCTTGGTCCTGTCCTGTCCTGTCTCCCAGTAACTGCGAGCTGGTGTTCTTTGCAGCCGATGCTGTGAAGGTGTTGAGATAAAGCATCGTATCGGCGTGGCAGCGGATAATGGCAGCTATTTTTTTCAGTCCCGGAGTTCAGCTAAAAAGCATAGCTACGCCTGATTCTGGGGGTACTAAAGGAAAGATGAGACAGGGTCTTGGTCAGTTATGGTTCCCTAACCCTGACGCTAGCATATCAACTATGGGCCGCTGATTGCTTCATCAGGCAGCTTTTTTTACCCCCTAACAAAATGTTAGAACTATTTTTTTAAAAATAGGAAAACCTTTATTAATTAACTAGCTTAAAGTAGTATTTCGTTTGGCCTGAGTACTGACCTGCCAGCACATCCACCAATTAAACCAGTATTTGTTTCTCTTCAATTATCTGGTGGAGTATTTTATTATCAGCTGCAGATAGTATTACTGTCTTTCTCTAGAGCGCAGGTACTAGGAGAATACGAATGTGGAAGATGACACTTGTATCGAGTGGTCTGTTGCTATTAAAGATTTGAAAACTACTGTACTGAATCATTACATGTTGTTGTTGCCGTAAGCTTGGTACTTGTTGTTAAACCAAGCGGCAGATTGTCACTTTATTATACACTACGTGACTCAACAACAAAACCAGGTTCACCAACTTTACAATAATCACAGAGTGTCACAATACTTTCCACACACACAACCAGACTCACACAGAGTGTCACAATACTTTCCACACACACAACCAGACTCACACAGAGTGTCACAATACTTTCCACACACACAACCAGATTCACACAGAGTGTCACAATACTTTCCACACACACACGACTATACTCACATTTGAACTCATGAAGGAAGCAAGAGTTCAAGTTACGATACAAAGTCAACATTTATTGAATGAATAGAATGTTGGATGAACTATGTGGATGAGGAAAAACAAAGAGCTGCCGACATGGCAGGGTGATCACAAAAAGTACACTGTACTTCACGGCCATGAGAGCAATGCCATGGGGAATGAAATAATAACCAACATCAGAGCAGCTACAAATGAAGGCACAACTTACAATTCTAAGAAATTCCAAAAATCAACCACAATACCACACATCCTCAAAAAAGGCGAGAACCACTGTAACACTTTCAGCCTAGTCAATAATAGTATTACTATACTGACTACATTCTTGCTAATAAAAACTTTGTTCTACAGGACATTTACTATAGCAATGAATCTAAGGCATAACAGGAAAACTTCTACTCAACAGCGACTTCTAGAAAAAAAAACTCAAACACAACTTCTACATGATTCTCTAACTTTCCTCATAATAATCATTCTCCTAATCATCATCCTTAAACTCAGCTCTGAGTTCTTTTATATAACAGACATTTTCTCTGCCATCCTTCCAGAACTTTCTCTCCGTGATATTCACATTCACGCAAAAAGTATTTGTTATGACCTTCACTATAGCACGAGATTCCTATCTCCGTGTGAGTTCGCAAAACTTGACTCACGCCTTGAACTTTTGTAACTCGCCTGTTTACTGACCTTGGACTAGTCTCTCTAAACACAACCCAATTTTAGCTAGCCATAAAAACATGTCCAGAGAAAGTTCAATAAAACTCATCAAAATCTCGGGATGTCAACGTCCAAAACTGACCTTCAGTGAAAAATAACTGGACATTCCAAATATAAATTTCATAAAACATGTCAGGATAAATTCATGATTCCCCGTAATTTTTTCAAGGTTCCTAACTGGGCTTGAGTAAATAAAAAAAAACATGTGAAGGTAAAGTTCAAACATGATCATATATCTCGGAATTTTTAAATTGTCATGAATGACCTTCTTTTCATAAACAACAACGTCATAATTAAATAAGGGATTTAATCAGTTAGTCAAAATACCAAATTTACTATGAATTATATCCCTTAGAAGGAACTCTTGTCACAAGCGCACACTTGTAACGTTTCTATCTGTACTTTAATCGTATAAGAATAAACAAGACAAAGAAATAGGGAGATAAGATAAACTATAAATTCACATGAATGCTACACGACAAATAGTAATGTAAGAGGAAAAAAAAGAATGGAACTTTCAGCTGTTACTTATAAGAAGCTGCGTCCAGGAGAGCGTGTACTGAGAATGTTTGAATGGAGACTTGAGATGTGTGATAGGTGGGTAGTAACTAGGTGATAGGTGGGTAGTAACTAAGGACCGAGGATCACGGATAGAAGAGATTGAGTGATACGGTGGTAACCAAGCCGGAAGAAGGGTGGGTGGAACAGTTAAATATGACTGAGGCAGATGTTTTCTTACTATGTGCTACATAGCATTCATGTGAATTTATACTTTATTTTATTTCCACTTCATTTCATATCCCTGCTTCTTTGTCCCGTATGTTCTTGTACGATTAATGTTGCAGTTCGAAACGTCACATCTGTGTGTTCGTTAATTAATAACTGCTTGTTTCCTTAAATAGTTTTAACATCCTAAAATAGTTTTAACATCCTTAAATAGTTTTAACATCCTTAAATAGTTTTACCATCCTAAAATAGTTTTACCATCCTAAAATAGTTTTACCACCCTAAATATATTACACATTTACGTGTCGATGCAAAGACCCTCTTCTAATAGTATCGTAAGATGTTAAAACTATGGGTACGAACAGAAATCTAGATGCTTCTATTTTCTTTCGATTTTCTGACAAAAAAAAAAAAAGAAAACATACGTCAAAGAAACAGCAGCATATTTTCTGGGCTTAAACATGAAGAAAGTTCACACAAAAGTAACCTTTCCAACAAGTTCAACTGAATACATTAAAATCTTGAAGCTGCTAAGTCTTTCGCTGTGGCTTGTCTGTCAAATTTACCTGACCCCTCTCTTCCCCTCCTCAACCCACAGTTTCCTTATACACTTCTACACGAGTGGACACATCAATAATTCACGCAAATACGTGAAATGAGATGAAAGATGCATTTACTCCGGCTGACCGAGACGGTAGTCAATGACCCGTAGCCAACATGCGTGTGTCAGGTTTCTCGTAGCAGCCACCCAAGACCCTATTTTACCTCCAAGTGGTGCATGCCCTTAAAAGGAGATTGTAGTCTGGACAAGTAAGTAGGGATCGCAAATGGAAGCGAATTCGGGCCCTAAAGTAGGCCCAGCTGGAAGTAGGACGCTTCGGGTCTAGAAATGCATATCGGAGATGCAACTTGGGCCCTTTTCAGGGCCCACACTGAAGAAGGCCAAGGCAAGAGAATTGCCTGAATCTATCTATCTATCTATCTATCTATCTATCTATCTATCTATCTATCTATCTATCTATCTATCTATCTATCTATCTATCTATCTATCTATCTATCTATCTATCTATCTATATCTATCCATCCATCCATCCATCTATCTATCTATCTATCTATCTATCTATCTATCTATCTATCTATCTATCTATCTGCCTGCCTGCCTGCCTGTCTGTCTGTCTGTCTGTCTGTCTGTCTGTCTGTCTGACAGGACCAACAGAGAAGTGGAACTAAGACATGGTCAGTTTAGTTTGTTTTGCACCCCTCCCCCTTTCTACAACTGTCAGTCACCCCCCCCCCCTCCCGTCACCGCTCTGGCCATAAAAACCCAAAATGTTTAATCTCAAATTATTAGAAACACAAACAAATTATAATAACAACAACAAGCTTGTTTGTTTTGAAATGAAGTTTCATTAGCGTCACCCTTGGGTTTATCGTCTCAAGTGGGAAACTCTTCTCCCTGTCTTCGATTCCTCTAAGGACACGTAAATCAAGTCAGAATATTTCTATACCAACTGTTACGCTTCATTACGCCTCCATTTCCAGCAAATACGTTTTTGATATGCCTCTTTGAAACTTCATTATTTCGACGGAGCTGGGGTTCCGTGCCGGGAATAAATTTTAGTCTCTCTGCTTGAAATCCTTTGGCAGGAAAATTCGCTGTGGCACTGGCAACCCGCGGCCGGTGCAGCGTAAGGTCGCGGCAACCTGACGGCCTTATTTAAGACTGTTTTGTGTTGTTTTTTTTTTTGACATTGAGTGAAGTTTTGTTCCAGATCAATTTTTTTTAATGTTATCTTTTGTCACGTGACTTTGAACCAGCCAATCAGTCCCCTCGCTTCTGTGTTACTCATCCTGTACTGGTGGGTACTCACGATCATTACTAAGATCTATTCAAATATTCCTCATATATTACTCATCTTTTCCCCGTCAATCATTTAACGACATTTCCCTCCTTCATTCACTAATTTAACTCCTCATTCACCATCTTAACTCCCTAATTCACACAGTCATTCTCCTGCTTTATGGAGGGTAAAAAAATCAAATACACGGCTCTTGTCTAACTGTAACAAAATCACATATTTGGAGTATTCATTCATTCATTTATTCGTTTGCATGTCCCTTGGGAAACTGCCTCCCTAACAGCATTCCTGGAGGCCTTTTGGTTGTGAGCAAGATGTCCTGCTGCTGATGCATCCATTTGCAGATCATCAACGATGTTTTGCAGTCATCTTCGTTTTGGTCTTCCTCTCTTTCCTTTTCACATTAAGAACCCTTCCAAGACGGTTTTCTGTAGATTATCATGATGTTTAATGTCTACAAAATATTTAAGTTTTCTTTGCTTAATCCTCTTTACTAGCCAGCCTTCTTCAATATTAAGTTCTTGTAGTATAGATATATTTGTTCTTTTTTGTGTCCATGATATTTGGAGAACTCTTCTGTAGCATTTACATTCAAAGACGTTTAGGCATTTCTCAGCTGTTTTGTTAAGTGTCCACGTCTCACAGGCATATGTTGCGATGGGAAAGACGCACACTCTTAAACATCTTATTTTTGTGGTTCTGTCTGCTCCTCTCCACAGATTCTTTAGTTGATTTACTTTCTGAAGAGCGATGGATGTCCTCCTTTTAATTTCCCTCATTGTATCTCCATTATTAGTTAGCAGTGGTCCAAGATATTCAAATCTCTCCACTTCTTCCAATTTTTCCTCATTGATACATATATCATTTGCCTTATTTGTTATGTCAGTTGTCATCAATTTAGTTTTCTTCACATTAAGATAGAGGTTTTGCTCTTCGCTGTTCTTACGGACTGACATAATTAGTTTTTCATTCCTTTTTGTATTGTGGACAGTAACATTGTGTCATCAGCATATCTAATCTCTGGTATTTCATAACCTCCACTTGTTATGGCATCGTAATAATTTTTGTCTACATTTTCTCTAACATTCCTCATTATATTTTCAGTATACAAGTTAAATGAGTAAGACGACAAAATATGCACCCCTGACGGACCTTTTGTTTTATGTCAAACCAAGTTGTTGTTTCACCATTTATTCTTACTACTGCTTGTTGGTCTAGATACAGCAGTGATGTTAATTGTATCAAATGTGTTGGAAATCCCATTGTTTCCATTATTTCCCAAAGTTTCTGGTGTTGTACACAATCAAATGCCTTTGAGTAGTCCATAAAAGATAAATATAAATTTACACTATACTCTCTGCATTTCTCTATTATTAATCTTGTATTGAACATATGATCTTTTGATCCTCTTTCTTCCTTGCCTGAAACCAGCTTGGACCATATTGACTTCTTCTTCTATTTTCTTACGAAGTCTGCCCATTATGATTTTTAACAGAATTTTACTGGCATGACTAATCAGGGCAACAGTTCTGTAGTTTGTGCATAATTTCAGGTTACCCTTTTTTGTCAGTGGTATGAATATAGTTCTTTTCCAATATTGTGTACAAATACCTGAATGCCATATCTTTTTACATAGTGCATGATAGATTGTTGTACATTCCTTTTCTCCTGCTTTAATAAGTTCAGTTGGTATCTCATCACATCCTGGTGATTTGCCATTTTTCAGATTCTTTATTGCCCATAAAACTTCTTCTGTTGTCGATTCGGATTCTTTCTCCTCCAATAATAATTCACACTGTTGATTTCTGCTTTCACAGTCAGTTGTTTCATACATTCCTCTGCGATATTCCTTCTGTTCTTCTAGAATTTCCTCTGTCTCTGTCAAGGTATTCTCCATCTCGTCACAAATTACATTTAGCTTGGGTGTGACATTTCTCGTCAGTGTCTTCATTTCGTTAAACATTTCACTATCTTTTCCACACTTCTGATGTCCGTCTATTCTTTCACAACAATCCTGTATGCATTTTTTTTGGTCTTTTCTTGTGTACTTCTTTTGTTAAAGATTTATATTTCTCTTAGGTGTTGTTTGTCACTTTCCATTGTGTCTTCATTTCTCTACGTTGTTTTATCAGTTCTAGTGTGCCTGCTGTAATCCATCCATTCCTTTCTGTTTTCTTTATTGGAACCATGTCTTTAGCTGGTGTCATCTCCTCCTGTTCAGCCATCAGGAGTGTTACAATCTACAATATTAATAAAATCACTTCTTCAGATGTGTTTGTATAATGTTCATTCATTCATTTGCATGTCCCTTGCGGGACTTTGCCTCCCAAACAGCACTCCTGTAGGCCTATCGGTTGTGAGCAAGATGGCCTGCTGCTGATGCATCCATTTGCAGATCGTCAACGATGTCTTGTAGCCATCTTCGCCTTGGTCTTCCAATCTTTCTTTTTCCCATTATATGCCCTTCTAATACGGTCTTCTCTAAATTATCATGACGTTTAATGTGTCGAAAATATTTAAGTTTTCTCTCTTTAATCCTCTTTACTAGCCAGCCTTCTTCAGTATTAAGCTCCTGTAGAATAGATATATTTGTTCCTTTTTGTGTCCACGATGTTTTTATAATGTATTATGATTATTATTATTTATTTATTTGTCGTGCAGGATATCGTTGGCCCCCAGGCTTCCCCATCTCGTGGGCTCCTTGGTGTTTCCGATTTATTCATGTGCTTTTCTTCTTCCATGCCACTTAGTCAGTCCATTGAGATATTTATCTCTTGGCCATCCCCTCTTCCTTTCTCCCTTAAATTTTCCAGTCTGTCTGTCTGTCTGTCTGCCTGTCTGTCTGTCTGTCTGCCTGTCTGTCTGAAAGAATCTGAAAGAGTGTAGAAAAACTAAACCTTCCACGTGTTAAAACCGCCGCCTTGTCTTTGCTCCCACCGCTTGATAATGAAACTACTACTGCTACGTGGAAGAATCTGGCAAGGCTATTTCAACCAAATGAAAACTATTTCATGGGACATGGGTTGAGACAGACTTGTGAAATTTATTATTCTTCTCCTCTGTGTTCATCCTCTACAAAATGTTGGTTACGTTATGTCAAAGTTTGCATTTGAGCTGCTGTATCTGCGCATTTCAGCCCGACACCTCATACTTCAGCATGGCGTAAATATTAAAACACATTTTTACCTTCCCACTTCTATCCTTGTTCGCTTGACCAGACTAGTGTCTGCTATAAGGGGGGGGGGGGGGACGCTAACATGCGACAGAATAGGATTTGGTCTGCCATGGTTTGCTAACTTTGATACAAGCTGTGGGCCATGGTTTGCTAACCTCGACACAAGCTGTGGGCCATGATTTGCTAACCTTGACACAAGCTGTGGGCCATGGTTTGCTAACCTTGATGCAAGCTGTGGGCCATGGTTTGCTAACCTTGATACAAGCTGTGGGCCATGGTTTGCTAACCTTGATACAAGCTGTGGGCCATGGTTTGCTAACCTTGATACAAGCTGTGGGCCATGGTTTGCTAACTTTGATACAAGCTGTGGGCCATGGTTTGCTAACCTTGATACAAGCTGTGGGCCATGATTTGCTAACCCTGACACAAGCTGTGGGCCATGATTTGCTAACCCTGACACAAGCTGTCGGCCACGGTTTCCCACCCCTAACACAGGCTGTCAATTCTGGATCAGTCAGTCGTGACTCACTGGCCACTATCTCATTCAGTTCGAGTACAATGTCTTCTACCGTCGAATAGAAGAATGAATGGATGCAAGTATATTTGGAAGTGGACATAATATATACGAGGAGTGATTGATAGGTTCTCGACATGAAACACACAGCTGATATTAGGTGCATTTGTAGATCACGTTAATGTAAGATTAAACACCAAGTTTCAAGAAATTAATTGAAAAACATTTTTTACAGGCTACTGAAATGGTTAGGGGTGGCAGAAATTAAGAAAATGGATAAAATTTCTCATCCAGCAGTCATTCGCTACCTCTGCATCAAGGGCTTATCATCGAAGGAGATCCATGAGGATATGGTAGAGATTCTAGGGGAGAGTGCCCTTTCTTAGAGCACAGTGAAGAAATGGGCAACTCAATTCAAACATGGATAGGTGAGTCTAGAAGATGATCTGTGTCTAGGAAGACCAAGAACGATAACCACCGGCAGAATCCAAGACATGATAATGGAAGATCGACGACTAACTGAGCGGTACATTGCTACTGAGTTGGACATATTCCAGGAACGTGTTCATGCCATTATTCACAATGATCTTCAAATCATAAAGGTCTCTGCTCGATGGGTCCCGAAACTTCTTGGAGCTGATCACAAACGACAGCGTCTCAATATTTCAAGAGACAATCTTGGCCATTTTTCTGCACATCCTGAAAAGTTTCTTCAGAAATTTATTTCTTCAGCACTTTGTGACTATGGATGAGACTTGGGTTCATCATTTTCAATCAGAAACCAAAGCTAACCAAAGAACAGTCAAAGCAATAGAAACATCATGGATCCCCACCTCCAAAGAAAGCAAGGGTGGCTCTGTCCGCAGGCAAAGTGATGGCTTCCATCTTTTGGGATTCAGTTGGTAGACTATCTTCAAAAAGGCCAGAACAGTCACCGGGGCCTATTACGCTGTTCTTGTGAAGCAGCTGCGGGTCAAATTGAAAGAAAAGCGTCGAGGGAAATTGACAAGAGGAGTCATCTTTCATCAAGACAATGCTCCAGTTCACAAGTCGGCGGTGGTAATTGTTGCTATTCATGAACTCGGCTTCCAGCTTCTTGAACATTCTCCTTATTCCCCAGATTTGGCCCCTTCGGACTATTACATGTTTATCAAACTCAAAAAGGAGTTCAGTGGTCGCAAATTTGCTTCAGATGATGACGTCAATCATGCTGTAGACTTTTACAACCCCGGGGCCTTTTTTTATGTGTACCAGAAAAAAATCCAACTGCTGGGATTGAACCCGGTGCCACCGGATTTGTAAACCGAGGGCCAAACCCGATTCTTTACCGATTCGTTGCCGCCCGATTCTTTACCCTTTGAAAATAAACATTATTCATTCATTCATTCATTCATTCTACTACCATTTCTTTCTTTCTTTCTTTCGCGACCTTTGCTGGAGCACTTAATGTCCATCACCAAAGCTTCATATCCCGGAAACGTACTGGAATACAGCAGAAATCACTGCATGGAATATTAACCTCAAAATTCCTGAAGCGGACGAAGATGCAAAAATCTCGTATCCAAAGACGCCGACGCGCAGTTAAGAGGAAGTGACTCCGTATTTCCCAGCATGCAACTGGCCTCAGCGAGACTTTCAAAATACAATAATTCATTAGCAAAAGTTTCCGCGACAATTATCTTTTAAAAACAAATAATTAAAGTTAAATTGTGATATATCTGCTAGCATATAATTAATGAAACGTTCATGAACTATCTAGGAATAAGAATATTTATAACTAAAGATGAAATATTTGCTGACATGTGGCTTGCTCCGTGACTGATTTTTTTTTCAGTTTGCAATAGTTATCTGTAATCTGAAGTCACTTGAATATACATTATATAGGTAAGTATAGAATATACGTTTTTCTATTCGTTTGTGGTATACGTTGTGTGTTTCATCAAATTATATCTCTGTGAACTATTCCTACATTCCGTTTTACTTACTTACCTCTTGTGACCGCTCTAACAATATTTTACTTCATGCACAAACCCCTCTGCCTACTTCTAATATTTTACTTCATGCACAAACCCCTCTGCCTACTTCTAATATTTTACTTCATGCACAAACCCCTCTGCCTACTTCTAATATTTTACTTCATGCACAAACCCCTCTGCCTACTTCTAATATTTTACTTCATGCACAAACCCCTCTGCCTACTTCTAATATTTTACTTCATGCACAAACCCCTCTGCCTACTTCTAATATTTTACTTCATGCACAAACCCAGTTGTCTACTTCTAATATTTTACTTCATACACAAACCCTGCTGTGTACTTATAATATTTTACTTCATGCACAAACCCCGTTGTCTACTTCTAATATTTTACTTCATACACAAACCCTGCTGTGTACTTATAATATTTTACTTCATGCACACAGACCGTTGCGTACTTCTTATTTTTAATATTTTACTTTATGCACAAATCCTGCTATCTACTTCTAATATTTTACTTCATACACAAACCCTGGTATCTACTTTTAATATTTTACTACATACACGGACACAGCTATCTACTTCTAATATTTCACTTCATACACAAACCACGCTGTGTATTTCTAATATTTTCCTTCACAGAAACCTGCTGTATACTTCTAATATTTTGCTTCATACACAAACCCTGTTACCTACCTCTAATATTTTATTTCATTCATATACTTCGTTATCTACTTCTAATATTTTACTTCATACAGAAACCCCGCTGCCTACTCCAATATTTTACTTCATGCATAAACCCTGCTGTGTACTTCTAATATTTTACTTCATACACAAACCCTTCTGTGTACTTCTAATATTTTACTTTACACACAAGCCCAATTGCCTACTTCTTACTTTTAATATTTTACTTCATGTACAAACCCCGCTATATACTTCTAATATTTTACTTCATGCATAAACCCTGCTGTGTACTTCCAATATTTCACTTCATACATAAACCCCGTTGCCTACTTCTAATATTTTATTTCATACACAAACTCCGCTGTGTACTTCTGATATTTCGCTTCATACACAAACCCAGCTGCCTACGTCTAATATTTTACTTTATACACAAACCCCGCTGCCTATTTCTAATATTTTACTTCATTCGCAAACCCCGCTGCCTACGTCTAATATTTTACTTCATACACAAACCCCGCTGCCTACTTCTAATACTTTACTTCATTCACAAACCCCGCTGCCTACTTCTAATATTTTACTTCATACAGAAACCCCGCTGCCTACTTCTAATATTCTACTTCATACACAAACCCCGCTGCCTACTTCCAATATTTTGCTTCACACACACTCTCCTTTGTCTACTTTAATACTTTGCTTATGCACATACACATACACACACATATACTCATCTGTTTGCTTTTGATATTTTGCTTCATTTACGTACTCTACCATCCGCTTACAATATTTTACGTTATGTACGTACTACAATATCTTATTGTAGAATTTTACTAAATGTGCTTGCTCTGTTGTCCGCTTCCAGCATTTCTAATACTGTTTGCCAAAATTTCATTTGTTCACTGTTGTTCGTGTCTCAGATACGAAAAATGGAATGCCGTTTATACATGTAAAAAGTGCACGTAGAAATCCAAGATTTTACCAGAAAAGATGATAAAACAGAAACATGGGCAATGAATAATTACCAGCTACAGGACAGACGTTAAAACATGCAGGGTCCAAACAAGTAAAATATATACCAGCTATAGGGCGGACATTAAAACACACAGGGCCTAGACAAGTAAAATATGTACCAGCTATTCATTTATTTGCATGTCCCTTGCGGAACTTTGCCTCCCAAACAGCACTCCTGTAGGCCTCTCAGTTGTGAGCAAGATGGCCTGCTGCTGCTGCGTCCATTTGCAGATCGTCAACGATGTATTGCAGCCATCTTCGTTTTGGTCTTCCTCTTTTTCTTTTTCCCATTATGTATCCTTCCAATATGGTCTTCTCTAAATTATCATGACGTTTAATGTGTCCAAAATATTTAAGTTTTCTCTCTTTAATCCTCTTTACTAGCCAGCCTTCTTCAATATTAAGCTCTTGTAGTATAGATATATTTGTTCTTTTTTGTGTCCACGATATTTGGAGAACTCTTCTGTAGCATTTACATTCAAAGGCATCTATGTGTTTCTCAACTGTTTTGTTAAATGTCCAGGTCTCACGGGCATATGTTGTGATGGGAAAGATGCATGCCCTTAAAAATCTTATTTTTGTAGTTCTGTCTGCCCCTCTCCACAGATTCTTTATTTGTTTTACTTTCTGGAGAGCAATAGATGTCCTCATTTTAATTTCCCTCACTGTATCTCCATTATTAGTTAGCAGTGATCTAAGATATTCAAAACTTTCCACTTCTTCCAATTTTTTCCTCATTGATATATATTTCAGCTGCCTTATTTGTTTTGTCAGTTGTCATCAATTTAGTTTTCTTCGCATTAAGATAGAGGTTCTGCTCTTCGCTGTTCTTACGGACTGACATAATTAGTTTTTCCATTCCTTTTTGTGTTGTGGATAGTAACACTGTGTCATCAGCATACTGCTTGGGTTTCTTGGTATATTTCCAGAAGATAGTTTACCATTGCTTTCCTTCCGGGCAGTGACTGTACTAGTCTTTGATCGTAGCCATTGTCCATACATTGAGATCATCTGCCTACCATCATAGAATGGTGACCATAACCAACATTATCTGTCGGCTGCTCTCCCATTCCATCCATCACCTGCTCCCATGGCTTCACGTCACCCTGATCGGGGGGCTATACGGGTACTCCACCTTGCCCAAGGGTGTCCCGTAGACTGACGGAGGTAAGGAGGCATCTTACTTCTCCTTTAATAGGGGATACCCCTACCCCGCTAACCGCAGTTAGCAGCTGTACCAGCTATATGAAACAAGGATGTATATTATCTCCCTTGCTTTTTGGAATTGACATAGACTTTATAATGAAAAGATGATGTACAAGTAAAACCGGCATTGATTGGGTACATGGGACGCAAATAGAACATCTTGATTTTGCAGATATAACTCTTATCAGTGACAATGAAATCGATGCAGGAAAAAACAGATTCCCTGTCTTCCTTGGCTAGTAAAATAGGTCTTGAAATTAACAAAGTCAAAACAAAAATAATGAAACTTCTCATTAATCAAAAAGGAAAAATATACATTGAAGGAACAGTTGTTGATGAAGTAAACCAATTTGCATACCTTGGCAGCTACATAGACCAGGATGGTGATACCAGGAAGGAAGTTAGAATTGCAATAGCAGCATTGTCCTTCATAAATATTGAGAACATGTGGAATTCAAAAGTTATAAGCACAAAAACCAAGTTAAGATTATTCAGTTCAAATGTGATATCCACCCTCATTATGCATGCGAAAGCTGGAAATCAACTAAAGAAATAGACAAGAAATTGGACTATTTTGAAAACAAATGATTCAGGAAAATACTTGGTATAAAGTGGAACGAATTTAAGAACAACATAGAGATAAAACTGATGAGCAAACAACAACCTGTCTCATGGGTGATCAGAAAAAGAAGATGGACATATGTAGGCCATGTGATGACAAGAAACAATCAGAGAATCCCAAAACAAGCTATCAAGTGGAGCACAACAGGCTGAAGAAAAAGACATCGACCACGTGCAACTCTAAAGAGGACATTGTTAAGAGAAGCCAGTTTAGTGGTCATAACATCCCTTGATGAAGTTGAAAAACTCACCTAAAACAGGAAAACTTTGCAAACACCTATGCGAGCCCTATGTGACGTTTAACAGCACGGGAAAGATGTAAGATGTAAGATAGGGCGTACGTTAAAACACACAGGGTCCAAACAAGTGAAATATGTACCAGCTATAGGCCAGACATTAAAACGTGTAGTAGTAGTAGCTCTAACACTAGTAGAAGTATTAGCAGTAATAACTGTAGTAGTAATTGAAGTAGTAGTAGTAGTATTATCTGTAGTAGTAGTAGTAGCAGCAGCAGCAGTAGCAGCAGCAGTAACTGCTATAGCAAGAACTGATAAATTAACTGATAAATTAACCTGAACTCTTATAAACAAAAAAAGAAAACGAAAAATCATTTCAATAAATAATTATTTGAATGTCACGGTGACACATTTCATACACAAACAGACACCACCAGAAACATATGCAGACCAGGGATTCTTAAATTGGAGTTAATGGACAACTTTGGTGTCAGTGAGCGGAATCTTGGACGTCCACAAAAGAGTAGAGTAACAGCCTCAATATCAAAGAAAAGTATAACTTTATCTAGGTTTTATTTATTGTCTTTTTTAAACGACGGTTCTCAGTCAGAAATGAGGTGTCCACAACTATTCTCAGTCAGAAATGAGGTGTCCACAACAGTTCTCAGTCAGAAATGAGGTGTCCACAACTGTTCTCAGTCAGAAATGAGGTGTCCACAACTGTTCTCAGTCAGAAATGAGGAGTCCACAACTGTTCTCAGTCAGAATTTGAGGGGTCTACAACTGTCCTAAGTCAGAATTTGAGAGGCCCACAAAATTTCTCATTCAAAAATTAATGGTCCGCGCCTGTTCTCAGCCAGAAGTGAAGGGTCTACGGCTAAATAAGAAAGTTAAGATCAATACAAAGATGTACATAATTTGATTAAAGAGCCAAGCTAGAGATGAGAAAGAAGAGATTTAAGCCGACTAGCAAGAAAAATCATTTAAAAACTCGAAAATCATGCTTTCTCTGTAAGCAGTACAACTGATGTCTGTAATGAAATGTTTGATGAAATGTTGACTTATATATATACAAGGTATATATATATATATATATATATATATATATATATTCTTTCTCTCTCTCTCTCTCTCTCTCTCTCTCTCTCTCTTTCTGAACCTCTTTCTCTCCTCAAGAAACACAACAAACAAAAAAAAAAAACAGATGCTTTGACTATGCAGTTTTTTTTTTTTGGTAGGTTTATTTTTGATGCTTCTATTGTCATTTTTATGGGATGTAGTTGTAAAACTGAGTTTAACAAAGCAGTTCTGTAAAGACACTGTGCTTATCGTATATGGAAGTACTTGTACATGAAAGAAGATTCCACGAACAAACTTTTTTTCAAAAGGAAAAAAAAACATTGCTAAATGGTGTTGGTATAAAAAAAATGTAATATTTAGCACAGATTTTGCCTCAAAAATTAAAAATGGAATTACGTCGAAATTACAAAAAGTTTCTTGTAAATCCCCTTAGGCTGACATTTGTCCTCATTTAGAATTTCATTCCATGAACATCTACACTTTTTGCGACAATTTCTAATACTTTTGTGCAAGTAAATGCATTTTATTGCAATGTTTATAGCAGGCAGTCAATATCACAACAACAACAAATGAACGGAAAAACTGTACACCGATCTCAGTTACAAACAATTTGAGAACCCCTTAAAAAAATTGTAATGTCTGCCATAAAAACAAGGAAATGAACTTTGTACTTTCACTTGACATGCGCAGTGATTAGTTAAATAAAAATTAGCACCGTTTGTTTAACGAAACGAGGCATCGAACTGTTAACGGTTGCTAAGTACCTATACGAACCCCCGTCTGGTCCATAAATGGACCCATGGCATGGGAACAGTTGCCAAAGGCACATGAGGCCTCCCAAAGGATTTTCCACAAAATTTTTTTTTTCGCTCCTGCCTAAGTGAGCCCCTTGTTGCTCAATATCCTTCTCAATGTCTCCTTTTGTCTACCTTTACTTCCGTTCCCCTGTGGTGTCCATCTTAGTGCTGTTTTTTTTTTCTTTGGTACGTACCTGTGTATCCTTCATATATACTAAAGCTAATCCTGTCATGCCTTAGAGGCGCATAGGAATATGGTGTTAGTGCCAATATTTTCCTTGACCTGTCAGCACACTAGAGGGTGATATGGCCGGCGTCACGCCTGGCCGCCTTTCCTTCCTCAACTCCAAAAGAAGTCGGATACCCATTTCTACAGCTGGGTGACTAGGGCGCCTCCGGTCGGATTCGAACCCCCGACCTTCGCCATGAGATCAGTACACTAACCACTTTGCCACTCAGACACCCAATTCTATATATACATTATATGTTATATATTATATTACATTTATTATATTATATTTATTATATCATATTATATCATAATATATTATATTATATTGTATATATATATATATATATATATATATATATATATATATATATCTGAACCTTAAGTGCCCAGGACACATGGGGCTTCCTCAAATGCCTGTCCTTTGCCTTTTTTCAGCTCTTGCCCAGGTGAGCCCTCTATTGCTCAACATCCTTTCTGTTGTATTATATTATATAGTAAAGGTAAAATCCCCGTTTACATGCCATTAAGGCAGAGTTAGAATTCAAATTGCCAAAGCAGCATTGACCTTCAAGAATCTTGAGAACATACGGAATTCAAAAGTTAAGATTATTCAATTCAAATGTAACATCCACCCTCATTTAAGCTAATGAAAGCTGGAAAACAACTAAAGAAATAGACAATAAATTAGACTCTTTCGAAAACAACTGCGTAAGAAAAATACTCGGTATAAAGTAGAATGAATTCAAGAACAACGCAGAGATAAGACAGATGAGCAACCAACAACCTGTCTCATAATTGATGAGAAAAATAAGATGAATACATGTCGGTCATATGATGAGAAGAAACAATGTGAGAATCCCCAAACAAGCTATCAAGTGGAGCACAACAGGCCGAAGAAAAAGAGGTCGACCACGTGAGACTCTAAAGAGGACGACATTGTTAAGAGAAGCCAATTCAGTGGGCATAACATCCCTTGATGAGATTGAAAAACTCGCCGCAGACAGGACATCTCGGTGAACTACCATGCGGGCCCTATGTGACGTTTAACTGCAAGGGAAGGATCTAAGATGTAATATATATATATATATATATATATATATATATATATATATATATATAAAGAATATAGAATACGAAAAATATAAAGAATTAAACCAAGACAAAGAATAGATGCAACAAAGCAAAAGTAAAGTGGCTAAATGCAAAATGCAAGGAAATAGAACATCACCACCAAGGTAACACAAGAGAAATGTACAAAAACATAGACGAAAGCAGAAGGACACATCACACAACTAGATGTCTTAAGTCAGAGACGGGAGAAATTATAACAGGCAGAGAAGAAATAAAAGATAATCTACTGGAAATCTGACGTTGCTTGATTGTGCTCCAACAACTTCGTGGCTCCATCTGCTAAGAACTTCCTACTCGAAGATCAAAGATTAACAGAATTTCTTCCACATTTTTTAACTTCAGCCATATCTTCTTCAAAATCTCTGCCATGAAAACTTAACCCCCAGTCAGAAATGACGTGTTTGTTCACGTATTTATTTGAGCAGTCATCTTCTGTCCCGTTTTATTTGAACAGAAAATGAATTTTTTAAATATAATCATTATTTTCCACGCAATTAACAATACAACTATTGTAGATGGGGAAATTATTGCCATTTCTTAACTTGATTCTTGCCTTTACCTTTCATTATCAAATTTTCTTATCTTTATTGGCTCGCACGTGTTCTTTTTAATGTCCCGTTGAAGCAATGTCTGGTTAAGATGAGGATATTATATCGTGTTTTGTCCCGTCTAAGTCCCATCAAAGGAGATTCTATTTCAAATATTCTCTCGTAACACGTGGGGATGTTTCTAAGCGCAAAAATTTATGTTCAGAAAGAACATAAATAAAGATGAGAAAGAGGGGGAGGGAGAGGGAGAGAGAGAGGGAGGGAGAGAGAGGGAGAGAGGCAGAGAGAGACAGGGAGACAGAGAGAGAGGGAAAGAGACAGAGAGAGACAGGGAGACAGAGAGAGAGGGAGGGCGACAGAGACGAACGGACGAACTTAATCTTAAAAGAGTGAAAACCTGGACACAAACACAGCCAGGGAGAAAAAGAGAGAGAGAGAAAAAGAAAGAAAAAAGAAAGAGAGAGAGAGAGAGAAAGAGACGAACGGACGAATTTAATCTTAAAAGCGTGAAAACCTGGACACAAACATAGTGAGGGAGAAAAAGAGAGAAAGAAAGAAAAAAAAAGAAAGTGAGAGAGACGAACATATGAACTAGTTTTAAAAGATGACAAACTGGACACAAGGAGAGAGAGAGACAGAGACAGAGAGAAGAGGGAAGGAGGGAGAGAAATAGAGAGGGGACAGAGAGAGAAATAGAGAGATAAACGAATGAATTTTATTAATGGTGAAAAGCTGGATACAAACAGAGAGACAGAGACAGGGAGAGAGAGAGGGAGAGGAATAGAGAGCTAAACGAATGAATTTTATTAATGGTGAAAAGCTGGATACAGACACAGAGAGAGAGAGAGAGGAGAGAGAGAGCGCAATTTTAAAACAACTAAGAATTGAGCACGCAGAGAAAAAGAGAGAGGGAGAGAGAGATGCAAGGGGATATGGATTATAATAGGGGAAAAACGAAAGTACTATATATGTATGACATTTTGTCGTGGCGAAAATCTCAGGCAGAAAATCTTAAAGAACATTAGCTGGATGGATGGATGGATGGATGGATGGATGGATGGATGGATGATGATGATGATGATGATGATGGTGGTGGTGGTGGTGGTGGTGGTGGTGGGTGGTTATCCCACCCTTCCTATGCATGCCAGAGTACGTCTGTGTAATCAAGGATATTTAAGTTCTTGTGTTTCCTGCGACCAGTGCTGTTTCGAAGTTACAACCTTACAGGACATGTGGAAGTTACAACCTTACAGGACATGTGGAAGTTACAACCTTACAAGACATGTGGAAGTTACAACCTTACAGGACATGTGGAAGTTACAACCTTACAAGACATGTGGAAGTTACAACCTTACAGGACATGTGGAAGTTACAACCTTACAAGACATGTGGAAGTTACAACCTTACAGGACATGTGGAAGTTACAACCTTACAAGACATGTGGAAGTTACAACCTTACAAGACATATTGAATTCCACTATGACCTTTAGCCAGCTATGCATGTTCCTTATGAGTTCAAGTGTATATTGTCATCATTATGTGACTTTATATGAATTCATATGACTTCACTGATGTTTGATAAGTTATAATCCTCGTAGTTTCTCCAATCCTAATCTTTACCTTTGCAATAGATTTCGTATTTGTATTACTGAACACTAAACAACTGTTTTGTTCTCACACTGTTCTGTACTGTGCCTATTACATGATAACATGACTATTGGGCCCGTGACACAAGAGACGTTACATTGGTATATACCGTGTAACAAGACAACCCAGATAACACTAACATACAATTACACATCAATACACGACATGACCAGCTACATGTAACCGATTAACTCAACACCACAGCTCACGCTTAACAAGAATCCAATAATTCACAGGTTTCAGCAGTCACCAAACAATCAGCAAATGTTTAATGATGAATCCCATTTGTTCGATGTGTGTTGCATAGATGTGGAGTGTAAACTGATGGGAACACTTACAATGATCATAAAAAATGTCCGGGCGACTAACATTGCCATGGGGACAACTCAGAGTTAGGGCAACACTGATGAAACATGCTAACTCCAAAACTACAACATGCCTTTCAACCTGGAATTACAACCTTGTCCGGAAAGGAGACAAATCAAACACACAATCTACATGACCACTACATCTGTCCTGAAAAAGACAATCTATCTAACACAACATTGTCCTAAAATGGGCAATACATCTAATTACATTTGTCCTGAAAAGGACAGTCCATCTAACTACAACATTGTTCTAAAAAGGACAATCCATCTAACACAATTACGACAACTGCTGCCCTAAAAAGAACAAATAACAACAATTACGTACTAGAACAACACTTCTGTCCTAAAAGAGGACAATCACACCAAACTTACATAATGAACCAGAGAATCCCTAACATCCCTTTCTAGAAAAAAGAAAACTCACACACGACCTGTCTCTACAACCTTCCGACCAAAAACTCATTCATACATCCCGCCCCTCAGACCCACGTGCTAGCATAAACAGGTGAGCTGTGGTCTATGACTGTTTGACCACAACAACAAGGTTTCCCACAAAAAAATCTGTTATACCTTCACCAAACTTTTAGGTGGGTTATCAACATTTTTCTAATGAATGTAATAAAAAAAATATAATTTGTAAGTGACTAGTGTTGTGAAAAGCGAAATTTTGCTTTGCGAATTTCTATAGAGCGAAAGAAAAAGGAGCACATTGATTCAGCAAACTTTGGTAAGTTTTAAGAAAAAAAGCATGTTGATCCGGCAAACTTTGGTAAGTTTTAAGAAAAGGAACACATTGATCCGGCAAATTTTGGTAAGTTTTTCTCGATCGCCGAAATGTTACGGTCATATTTTCCGCTGTTTTGACACAACATCGTTCACCTTTGAAGGACGCATCTACACAGTCCTTTTTGCCGTTATCTGCAAAATTAATCGCAAGATTACATTAAATAACTTAATTTTACAACGCTATGCAATGATTAAGGCTCCATATATAAAACTCATTAGAGATTTTGGTTTTAAAAAATCTCCTAAAAAAACGCTGCATTTATTATCAATAAAATGTCTTGGACTTATTAAATTCATGGACGCCATGGAAATATATTAACTCCTGTCTGGCAGAGAAATATTTTTTACATAATAATCTCCAGCTCAAAACATCCAGGTTCGAGCAGCTGCAAGTATAAATAAAACTAAACTAGTTCGGAGCTCAGCAAAATCGCTGACCAAGAGCATAATTTGAGAAAAACGAAAGGGCAGATGAAAATAAAATTCTATTCGTTATTAAACACGTTGTTCGACTCTGACGACCATTATTCTCTGTTCTGTACGGCCATTGGTTAAGGCGGTTGCCGAGTTACGAATGTCCAACATACGTACAACTCGAAGTTACACACAACGTCCTTAAAGATTTTTTTTTTAAAATCAGAGTTACATGCAGTGGGTAACAGGCGCTACTTTGCGGCGCGCATCAAGATATTGCGCTTCTACAGCGGTTCGTCGGTTTCTTTAATGTTCTTTTTTTTAATGCATAGAAAAGTGCACTATATTCTATATACTATATAAATGACGTTAGATATAAGCCTTACCTAAATGTTTTTAAGCACAAATTCGACTTACGAACAGATTTAGTAACGGATCTCACTCGTAAATCGGGGGCTGCCTGTATTTCTAATCATGTATTTCTTTTTACGTGCCACTGTTACGCTAATTGCTCAGTTTCTTTTTCCACTGAGTTCTGCAGTGATTCCCACAGAGAATCGTGGAACTGAAAGCCCCTTGAAGAAAGCCCCTTATAACAAACAATCTTCAAGCCCACGACATGTGAGGACACCAACCATAATAAGTGTTATATTATTTGTTCCCATTCTTCAGTTTACAGTACATCAGGTTATTTTGACATGTAAGATAAGTCATTCTGTGCTCTTTGGAAATTTTATCAACTGATTTTTCTATGAATACTTATCCCCTGTTCATTTAGATTTTGCAGGAATGTTACCGGCCTATACTTTTATCTGTAATTTTATTTTTAAACTATTCCAACATGCAAATGACAAATTTCCAAATAGCTGTAGTTAACAGTTGTTGATTGGTCCGTGAGTCCTGCAGAATGGAATGAATTCACGAACAATGCAGAGATAAGACAGATGACTGAACAACAACCAGTCTCACGGGTGATCAGGAAAAGGAGATGGACATATGTTGGCCACTTGATGAGAAGAAATGAGCAGAGAATCCCAAAACAAGCTATCAAGTGGAACACAACAGGCCGAAGAAAAAGGGGCAGACCGCGTGAAACTCTGAAGAGAACATTATTAAGAGAGGCTAAGTTAACAGGCATAAAATCCTTTGTTGAGGTTGAAAGACTCGCCGAAGATAGGACAAATTGGCGAGCTACTTTGCGAGCCCTATGTGACGTCTAACGGCACGGGAAGGATATAAGATATAAGATAAGTGTTGTGAAAAGCGAAATTTTGCTTTGCGAATTTCTATAGAGCAAAAGAAAAAGGAGCACATTGATTCAGCAAACTTTGGTAAGTTTTAAGAAAAGAAGCACTGTGATCCGGCAAACTTTGGTAAGGTTTAAGAAAAGGAACACATTGATCCGGCAAATTTTGGTAAGTTTTTCTCGATCGCCGAAATGTTACGGTCATATTTTCCGCTGTTTTGACACAACATCGTTCACCTTTGAAGGACGCATCTACACAGTCCTTTTTGCCGTTATCTGCAAAATTAATCGCAAGATTACATTAAATAACTTAATTTTACAACGCTATGCAATGATTAAGCTCCATATATAAAACTCATTAGAGATTTTGGTTTTAAAAAATCTCCTAAAAAAACGCTGCATTTATTATCAATAAAATGTCTTGGACTTATTAAATTCATGGACGCCATGGAAATATATTAACTCCTGTCTGGCAGAGAAATATTTTTTACATAATAATCTCCAGCTCGAAACATCCAGGTTCGAGCAGCTGCAAATATAAATAAAACTAAACCAGTTCGGAGCTCAGCAAAATCGCTGACCAAGAGCATAATTTGAGAAAAACGAAAGGGCAGATGAAAATAAAATTCTATTCGTTATTAAACACGTTGTTCGACTCTGACGACCATTCTTCTCCGTTCTGTACGGCCATTGGTTAAGGCGGTTGCCGAGTTACGAATGTCCAACATACGTACAACTCGAAGTTACACACAACGTCCTTAAAGATTTTTTTTTTAAAATCAGAGTTACATGCAGTGGGTAACAGGCGCTACTTTGCGGCGCGCATCAAGATATTGCGCTTCTACAGCGGTTCGTCGGTTTCTTTAATGTTCTTTTTTTTAATGCATAGAAAAGTGCACTATATTCTATATACTATATAAATGACGTTAGATATAAGCCTTACCTAAATGTTTTTAAGCACAAATTCGACTTACGAACAGATTTAGTAACGGATCTCACTCGTAAATCGGGGGCTGCCTGTATTTCTAATCATGTATTTCTTTTTACGTGCCACTGTTACGCTAATTGCTCAGTTTCTTTTTCCACTGAGTTCTGCAGTGATTCCCACAGAGAATCGTGGAACTGAAAGCCCCTTGAAGAAAGCCCCTTATAACAAACAATCTTCAAGCCCACGACATGTGAGGACACCAACCATAATAAGTGTTATATTATTTGTTCCCATTCTTCAGTTTACAGTACATCAGGTTATTTTGACATGTAAGATAAGTCATTCTGTGCTCTTTGGAAATTTTATCAACTGATTTTTCTATGAATACTTATCCCCTGTTCATTTAGATTTTGCAGGAATGTTACCGGCCTATACTTTTATCTGTAATTTTATTTTTAAACTATTCCAACATGCAAATGACAAATTTCCAAATAGCTGTAGTTAACAGTTGTTGATTGGTCCGTGAGTCCTGCAGAATGGAATCGTTCACTGCCGATTGGTTGGCATGTAACTTCCGCCAGCATTTATTGGTTGTTTGGTCTGTGACCTCTAAATTCATTTTCTGATTGGTTGGTCTGTCATGTCCAACATTTGATGGCTGATTTGTTAGTTGTTCTGTCATGCCATTTCCAACATTGTTGGATGGTTAATTGGTTGATCTGAGCTACTTTGCGAGCCCTATGTGACGTCTAACGGCACGGGAAGGATATAAGATATAAGATAAGTGTTGTGAAAAGCGAAATTTTGCTTTGCGAATTTCTATAGAGCAAAAGAAAAAGGAGCACATTGATTCAGCAAACTTTGGTAAGTTTTAAGAAAAGAAGCACTGTGATCCGGCAAACTTTGGTAAGGTTTAAGAAAAGGAACACATTGATCCGGCAAATTTTGGTAAGTTTTTCTCGATCGCCGAAATGTTACGGTCATATTTTCCGCTGTTTTGACACAACATCGTTCACCTTTGAAGGACGCATCTACACAGTCCTTTTTGCCGTTATCTGCAAAATTAATCGCAAGATTACATTAAATAACTTAATTTTACAACGCTATGCAATGATTAAGCTCCATATATAAAACTCATTAGAGATTTTGGTTTTAAAAAATCTCCTAAAAAAACGCTGCATTTATTATCAATAAAATGTCTTGGACTTATTAAATTCATAGACGCCATGGAAATATATTAACTCCTGTCTGGCAGAGAAATATTTTTTACATAATAATCTCCAGCTCGAAACATCCAGGTTCGAGCAGCTGCAAATATAAATAAAACTAAACCAGTTCGGAGCTCAGCAAAATCGCTGACCAAGAGCATAATTTGAGAAAAACGAAAGGGCAGATGAAAATAAAATTCTATTCGTTATTAAACACGTTGTTCGACTCTGACGACCATTCTTCTCCGTTCTGTACGGCCATTGGTTAAGGCGGTTGACGAGTTACGAATGTCCAACATACGTACAACTCGAAGTTACACACAACGTCCTTAAAGATTTTTTTTTTAAAATCAGAGTTACATGCAGTGGGTAACAGGCGCTACTTTGCGGCGCGCATCAAGATATTGCGCTTCTACAGCGGTTCGTCGGTTTCTTTAATGCTCTTTTTTTTAATGCATAGAAAAGTGCACTATATTCTATATACAATATAAATGACGTTAGATATAAGCCTTACCTAAATGTTTTTAACCACAAATTCGACTTACGAACAGATTTAGTAACGGATCTCACTCGTAAATCGGGGGCTGCCTGTATTTCTAATCATGTATTTCTTTTTACGTGCCACTGTTACGCTAATTGCTCAGTTTCTTTTTCCACTGAGTTCTGCAGTGATTCCCACAGAGAATCGTGGAACTGAAAGCCCCTTGAAGAAAGCCCCTTATAACAAACAATCTTCAAGCCCACGACATGTGAGGACACCAACCATAACAAGTGTTATATTATTTGTTCCCATTCTACAGTTTACAGTACATCAGGTTATTTTGACATGTAAGATAAGTCATTCTGTGCTCTTTGGAAATTTTATCAACTGATTTTTCTATGAATACTTATCCCCTGTTCATTTAGATTTTGCAGGAATGTTACCGGCCTATACTTTTATCTGTAATTTTATTTTAAACTATTCCAACATGCAAATGACAAATTTCCAAATAACTGTAGTTAACAATTGTTGATTGGTCCGTGAGTTCAGCAGAATGGAATCGTTCACTGCCGATTGGTTGGCATGTAACTTCCGCCAGCATTTATTGGTTGTTTGGTCTGTGACCTCTAAATTCATTTTCTGATTGGTTGGTCTGTCATGTCCAACATTTGATGGCTGATTTGTTAGTTGTTCTGTCATGCCATTTCCAACATTGTTGGATGGTTAATTGGTTGATCTGTCATGTCTAACATTTTTTGGTTGATTTGTTGGTTCATCTGATTAATGATTTTTCTGTAACACCAGAAAAAAAAGCAACAGGCGTCAACTCAAGACTGAAAAGCAGCTGAAATGGCCTCCTCCAATCCAGAAACGATCATAAAAACAGACTTCTGATCAGGATCCACTGCCAGTGAAGACATCAGCCCCTACCCCGTTGTCAGCACTGCAGAGAGTCAGTTGTCTGTTTTCCAGAACATCTCTTACCTGCTCATGGTTAGTTCTGACTGGCTTGTTCAGATGACTACATCTTTCTATCATAGAACTTTTTTGCTCATTCTAGCATAGAAATTCTGTGCTCATTCTAGCATAGAACTTCTTTGCTCATTCTAGCATAGAACTTCTTTGCTCATTCCAGCATGGAGCTTCTTTGTTCATTCTAGCATAGAATTTCTTTATTCATTCTAGCATATAACTTCTTTGTTCATTCTAGCATAGAATTTCTTTGCACATTCTAGCATAGAACTTCTTTGCTCATTCTAGCATAGAACTTCTTTGTTCATTCTAGCATAGAACTTCTTTGTTCATTCTAGCATAGAACTTTTTTATTCATTCTAGCATAGAACTTCTTTGTTCATTTTAGCATAGAACTTCTTTGCTCGTTCTAGCATAGAACTTCTTTGCTCATTCTAGCATAGAACTTCTTTGCTCATTCCAGCATAGAACTTCTTTGTTCATTCTAGCATAGAATTTCTTTATTCATTCTAGCATATAACTTCATTGTTCATTCTAGCATAGAATTTCTTTGCTCATTCTAGCATAGAACTTCTTTGCTCATTCTAGCATAGAACTTTTTTATTCATTCTAGCATAGAACTTCTTTGCTCATTCTAGCATGGAGCTTCTTTGCTCCCGACATGGAATAGTATGAGAAAATGGGTATGTCCCATCATGGACTAGTATGAGAAAATGCTGTGCTCCCGACATGGAATAGTATGAGAAAATGGGTATGTCTCGGCATGGAATAGTATGAGAAAATGGGTATGTCCCGACATGGAATAGTATGAGAAAATGGGTATATTCCATCATGGACTAGCATGAGAAAATGCTGTGCTCCCGACATGAAATAGTATGAGAAAATGGGTATGTCCCGACATGGAATAGTATGAGAAAATGCTGTGCTCCCGACATGGAATAGTATGAGAAAATGCTGTGCTCCCGACATGGAATAGTATGAGAAAATGGGTATGTCCCGACATGGAATAGTATGAGAAAATGCTGTGCTCCCGACATGGAATAGTATGAGAAAATGCTGTGCTCCCGACATGGAATAGTATGAGAAAATGGGTATGTCCCGACATGGAATAGTATGAGAAAATGTTGTGCTCCCGACATGGAATAGTATGAGAAAATGCTGTGCTCCCGACATGGAATAGTATGAGAAAATGCTGTGCTCCCGACATGGAATAGTATGAGAAAATGCTGTGCTCCCGACATGGAATAGTATGAGAAAATGCTGTGCTCCCGACATGGAATAGTATGAGAAAATGCTGTGCTCCCGACATGGAATAGTATGAGAAAATGGGTATGTCCCGACATGGAATAGTATGAGAAAATGGAGTGCTCCTGACATGGAATAGTATGAGAAAATGGGTATGTCCCGACATGGAATAGTATGAGAAAATGGAGTGCTCCTGACATGGAATAGTATGAGAAAATGGAGTGCTCCCGACATGGAATAGTATGAGAAAAGGGAGTGGGGAGGTTTGGGGAGGGAGGAAAAGGGGAGTACTCACCACAATTACGAACAGAAAATCTGAAAATATACCCTGCTTCCCGTAACAAGCTGTTACAGCGGCATTTTTGTTTCCTTTCTTTGATTTATTTGTTTTTTGTGTCTAAATGTTACGGGAAATTTTTAATTCTTCATTTAAAATTAGAGCCGGCTAATTAATGTCTTTCTTGCCCGCACAGAAAATATAATAGCTCAGCTTATTTCTAATCTTCCCCTATTTCTTCTTCTTCTTCTTCTTCTTTCTCTCTGACTTCTTTCATCGCTTCCTGATTCATTTTCTTTGAATCTGATGTTTCATTGCTCTAGCCTCTAAATTGTTTGGATAAACTGGATATTTATGTGTAGATCCCCCCCCCCCACAAATCTAAGATATTCAAGTTTTCTACATGCAAACACGCTTCAAAATCACGTAAATATGTTTCTCCAAGTTTTCTTCCCTTTGGCTGGTACATAAACAATTTATCACGTCCTGATCAAGGAAATCATTAACTTGACAGAATAAATAAATAGATCGGTCTTGTAAACAATCAGATCTTTAATTAGAGATGCTTTTTCCTTAACCTTTGGTTTGTTTTTTTGGAACACGGCGGAATAATTGTAATAATTTCGGGTCTTGGAAAAGCCTTAAGCTCAGGGAAAGAAAATGATTATGTGAGGAAGCAGAAGAATGATCAGTGAGTTGTGGAGTAGCCCAGTCATGGCAAGTGGTCCTTTGCCAATGCTTGTTTTGATTAGAGAATACCTTTTGTTTTTATTTTGATTATTTTATAAATCTCGCTTATAAAATCTTGGAGAGCTCTAGGTTAACTGTAGAACTCCAGGAACACTCTAGAGGATCTCTGTGAGAACTCTAGGATAACTATAGAAAAACTACCAGAAGAACTCTAGGGAATCTCTATGAGAACTCTGGGGGAACTATAGGAGACCTCCAAGAGAACTCTAAATGATCTCTATGAGAACTCTGGGGGTACTATAGGAGAACTCCAGGAGAACTCTAGAGGAACTCTATGAGAAATCTAGGGTGACTATAGTAGTACTCCAGAACTCTAGAGGATCTCTATGAGAACTCCGGGGGGGGGGGGAACTATACGGAAACTCTTGTAAAATTATTACAAAATCTTGGAGAGCTCTAGGGAAACTCTAAGGGAATTCTAGGGGAACACTATGGAAACTGTAGGGTAACTCTAAGAAAACTCTGGGAAAATTCTAGGGGATCTCTATGGGAACTCTAGGGGAACTATAGCGAAACTCTTGGAAAATTCTAGAGTTCCACTGAACCCCGATTGAGAAACCTTGAATCAGAGCAGAAGTGTGAAATGGGTGCCGGTACAGATGAAATATGACAAGCAACTCACAGCTGGTCAAGTTCTCGTCTTCCCGAACAGCGCTATCGCCAAACATGACACAGGTCCGCAACTTGTTAGCAGGACAGGGAATGATTGTGTTCACAGACTGGCGAATACTCCTAAGAAACCTACTACTTAGATCCGCTCCTCATTATAGAAAAAAAACCGTTACGGTAGTCTGTAATACGATTACTGTACGAAGTAAAAGAAGCTGCAGGTAGCATAGTGGCCTGTCCTTTCAAGACCTACAAAATATAGTGTAATCTTTGTTTCTGTCTCGATCTGTTCCAGTAGATTTTACACACAGAGAGAGTGTGGTTGGGATATTCCTTAACCCATCAGCAATTGAGCAGGTGATGTAGTCACCACAATTACGAACATAAAATCTGAAAATATACCCTGCTTCCCGTAACAAGCTGTTACAGCGGCATTTTTGCTTCCTTTCTTTGGTTTATTTGTTTTTTGTGTCTAAATGTTACGGGAAATTTTTAATTCTTCATTTAAAATTAGAGCCGGCTAATTAATGTCTTTCTTGCCCGCACAGAAAATATAATAGCTCAGCTTATTTCTAATCTTCCCCTATTTCTTCTTCTTCTTCTTCTTCTTTCTCTCTGACTTCTTTCATCGCTTCCTGATTCATTTTCTTTGAATCTGATGTTTCATTGCTCTAGCCTCTAAATTGTTTGGATAAACTGGATATTTATGTGTAGATCCCCCCCCCCCCCCACAAATCTAAGATATTCAAGTTTTCTACATGCAAACACGCTTCAAAATCACGTAAATATGTTTCTCCAAGTTTTCTTCCCTTTGGCTGGTACATAAACAATTTATCACGTCCTGATCAAGGAAATCATTAACTTGACAGAATAAATAAATAGATCGGTCTTGTAAACAATCAGATCTTTAATTAGAGATGCTTTTTCCTTAACCTTTGGTTTGTTTTTTTGGAACACGGCGGAATAATTGTAATAATTTCGGGTCTTGGAAAAGCCTTAAGCTCAGGGAAAGAAAATGATTATGTGAGGAAGCAGAAGAATGATCAGTGAGTTGTGGAGTAGCCCAGTCATGGCAAGTGGTCCTTTGCCAATGCTTGTTTTGATTAGAGAATACCTTTTGTTTTTATTTTGATTATTTTATAAATCTCGCTTATAAAATCTTGGAGAGCTCTACGGGAACTCTATGGGTTAACTGTAGAACTCCAGGAACACTCTAGAGGATCTCTGTGAGAACTCTAGGATAACTATAGAAAAACTACCAGAAGAACTCTAGGGAATCTCTATGAGAACTCTGGGGGAACTATAGGAGACCTCCAAGAGAACTCTAAATGATCTCTATGAGAACTCTGGGGGTACTATAGGAGAACTCCAGGAGAACTCTAGAGGAACTCTATGAGAAATCTAGGGTGACTATAGTAGTACTCCAGAACTCTAGAGGATCTCTATGAGAACTCCGGGGGGGGGGGGAACTATACGGAAACTCTTGTAAAATTATTACAAAATCTTGGAGAGCTCTAGGGAAACTCTAAGGGAATTCTAGGGGAACACTATGGAAACTGTAGGGTAACTCTAAGAAAACTCTGGGAAAATTCTAGGGGATCTCTATGGGAACTCTAGGGGAACTATAGCGAAACTCTTGGAAAATTCTAGAGTTCCACTGAACCCCGATTGAGAAACCTTGAATCAGAGCAGAAGTGTGAAATGGGTGCCGGTACAGATGAAATATGACAAGCAACTCACAGCTGGTCAAGTTCTCGTCTTCCCGAACAGCGCTATCGCCAAACATGACACAGGTCCGCAACTTGTTAGCAGGACAGGGAATGATTGTGTTCACAGACTGGCGAATACTCCTAAGAAACCTACTACTTAGATCCGCTCCTCATTATAGAAAAAAAACCGTTACGGTAGTCTGTAATACGATTACTGTACGAAGTAAAAGAAGCTGCAGGTAGCATAGTGGCCTGTCCTTTCAAGACCTACAAAATATAGTGTAATCTTTGTTTCTGTCTCGATCTGTTCCAGTAGATTTTACACACAGAGAGAGTGTGGTTGGGATATTCCTTAACCCATCAGCAATTGAGCAGGTGATGTAGTCACTGTCACATCTGTCAACGAACTAGAGGGTGATGCAGCCAACGTTAAACCTGACTACCTTAACCTGCCAACAAACTAGACGGTGATGTAGCCAACGTTACACCAGATCACCTTAAAATGCCAGCAAACTAGAGAATGATGTAGCCTACATCACGCTTGAAGACAATAACATGTTAACAAATTAGAGTATAATGTAACCAGCATCACGCCAGAAGACCTTAACATGTCAACAAATTAGAAGATAATGTAGCCAACATCATAACAGAAGACCCTAACATGCCAAAAAACTAGATAAAGATGTAGCCAACATCACACCAGAAGACTCTAACATGTCAACAAATTAGAGTATAATGTAACTAACATCACGCCAGAAGACCCTAACATGTCAACAAATTAGAGTATAATGTAACCAACATCACGCCAGAAGACCCTAATATGTCAGCAAATTAGTAGATAATGTAGCCAAAATCATAACAGACGACCCTAACGTGCCAAAAACCTAGAGGAAGATGTAGCCAACATCACACCAGAAGACCCTAACATGTCAACACATTAGAGGATGATGTAGCCAACATCAAACCAGAAGACCCTATGTCAAAAAATTAGAGAATGATATAGCCAACAGCACACCAGAACACCCTAACATACCAACAGACTAGAAAATGATGTAGCCTACATCACACTAGAAGACCTTAACATGCCAACAAACTAGAGGATGATGTAGCCAACATCACAACAGAATACCCTAACATGTCAATAAACTAGAGGATGATGTAGCCTACATCACACCAGAACACCCTAACATGTCAACAAACTAGAGGATGATGTAGCCTACATCACACCAGAACACCCTAACATGTCAACAAACTAGAGGATGATGTAGCCTACATCACACCAGAAGACCCTAACATGCCAACAAACTAGAGGATGATGTAGCCTACATCACACCAGATCACCTAGCCTTCCTCACTTCCCGAAGAAGCCACGCTATGATGATTGGGGTACATTCGGCCTTCGTCATGAGAGGTGAATAAACTAAACACTTCGCTACTCATAAAAAAAAAATTAAAACACGGCTTGGAGAGAAGAACATTCCAAAACATTAATTATTTTGAAGTCAACTTAGATTTTACATACACAAAAGAGAAATCTTTCTTGTGGCTGGAAGAAAATGTTTATCATCAGAAACAAGAAAGTCACGAAGTGAGAACTAAAACCAAAAGTTCATACTGAAATCCTAGCCTCAGTAACTTAGCATATGTAATTGTAACATAGCCTATGTGTAATTGTAACGTAGCCTATATGTAATTATCCAACATTATTTTCCGCTGACAACTTATATCGTTTTCTACAATAACTTTTGTGTTAAACATCTCCTATAGTTTTATACTGGAACTTCCTAATGTAACATTTGGTACATCTTCCAACTTTACCAACTTTCTGTACCTCCCTACATATCGCAGTACGTATCTCATAAACAGTGGCTTGCATCACAACTACCATCAAATCCACAGGGACAGAGTGCTGTCCCATATTTTAAAATGAACCAATTTATCTTATCATTCAATGCTGGCCAAACTGACAGCAAAACGTGGGAATCTTATTGGTCACATATCGTCTATGCCATTCACCGTCTCTGCCCTTTGGGTTATCGACGAAAATTAACTTTTTTTCCCCCTTCCTTTTCCTAAGCAACCAGATTACATTTCCGACACTTTTAGCTCCTCTGATGATCTGGGCGTCACCTCTTTCATTCACTTGTCGCTGTTTTTCTGCTTAATCCCCCCCCCCCCTCTCTTTCACTTACGCAAGGAAGTCTTGGAGGCGTCCATTTGTCTTCTCAGACCACAGATATAGCCACAGATTCAGCAGATGTTCTGAGTTTGAAGTGTAAGAATATCGTTTAGTCATGAGAGTATAGTTTCTGATTTGATGCAGGCAGACATCCATGAAAGTACTTCTACAGATTTATTTATCATTCATTTTTTTTTTTGTCTGTTTGGCAGGGAACCACTGTGTTTTTTTTTTAGTTGCTAGGTTAATAAGTTTCCTGATTGTTTGCCTGTGAGACCTGGACACTTAACAAAACAGCTGAGAGACGCATAAATGCCTTTGAAAGTAAATGCTACAGAAGAGTTCTTCAAATATCATGGACACTTTTTTTTTGTCTGTTTGGCAGGGAACCACTGTGTTTTTTTTTTAGTTGCTAGGTTAATAAGTTTCCTGATTGTTTGCCTGTGAGACCTGGACACTTAACAAAACAGCTGAGAGACGCATAAATGCCTTTGAAAGTAAATGCTACAGAAGAGTTCTTCAAATATCATGGACACAAAAAAGAACAAATATATCTATACTACAAGAACTTAATATTGAAGAAGGCTGACTAGTAAAGAGGATTAAAGAGAGAAAACGTAAATATTTTGGACACATTAAACGTCATAATAATCTAGAGAAGACCGTCTTGGAAGGGTACATAATGGGAAAAAGAAAGAGAGGAAGACCAAAGTGAAGATGGCTGCAAGACATCGTTGGTGATCTGCAAATGGATGCATCAGCGGCAGACCATCTTGCTCACAACCGAGAGGCCTACAGGAGAGCTGTTAGGGAGGCAAATTTCCGCAAGGGACATGCAAATGACTGAATGAATGAATGATTGTTTGGTCGTTCATTTGCTCGTTTCGTATTGACTGGTCAGTTGGCTGGATCCAGCTAGTTCGATTTGATGGTCGTTGGTTTGATCATTCATGGCTAGTTGACTGGTTGGTTGATTGTTAGTTTGTTGATTAGCGATTAGTTCATTGGTTAATTAGTTGAATAGTGTTGATTTATTCACTGATGATTAGTTGATTGATTGGTTAGTTGGTTGTCAGTTTGTTGATTGGCGAATAATTAATTAATTAAATGGTTTTATGACTGCTATTTGTGATAGATGTTTAACTGATTGGTTGGTTTCTTGATTGATGATTAGTTTATGGGCTGTTTAATTTGATGGTTGTTAGCTGATTGATGGCTGTTATTTAGCTGATTGATGGTTAGTTCATTTTTTTTTGGGTTGATATTTAATTGGTGATATTTGCCAACATGAATTCTTTTTAAACTTAGGATAGTGGTCAAGTTCTGAAAACACAGGCATGGTATGTGGACGGACAGCGGTTTACACTGACCACTCTTTATCAGGGGACGCAAGAAACAAACTCTCTATCAGGGGACGCAAGAAACAAACTCTCTATCAGGGGACACAAGAAACAAACTCTCTATCAGGGGACACAAGAAACAAACTCTCTATCATAGTACGCAAGAAACAAACTCTCTATCAGGGGACGCAAGAAACAAACTCTCTATCAGGGGACGCAAGAAACAAACTCTATATCAGGGGACGCAAGAAACAAACTCTCTATCATAGTACGCAAGAAACAAACTCTCTATCAGGGGACGCAAGAAACAAACTCTCTATCAGGGGACGCAAGAAACAAACTCTCTATCAGGGGACGCAAGAAACAAACTCTATATCAGGGGACGCAAGAAACAAACTCTATATCAGGGGACGCAAGAAACAATCGTCCCAGTAATCTACACTAATATAAACCGAGGAAGACCTAGAACTACTTGGAGAAGAGAAAGTATTAAAGCGCTCGAAGACAAAAGATGCACATACGTAGAAGGAAGCAGAGAACAAATCCAAGACCAGGGATGACCGGATAGCTTTTATATGATGATGATGATGATGATGATGATGATGATGATGATGATGATGATGATGATGATCGTCATGATGATGATGATGAATCTACACTACTATTCAGGGAGTGTTAGCCTCTCCACTTGAAGTCAGCCTGAAATAAAAGTACAAAAAAAGCCAGTGCACCGTGCACAAAGGTGTGGCTTGACCTTAACGCGTCACTAGTTCTGACAACCATACTTCTTCAGCCCAGTACCGTAATATTCTAATCCCTTTTCAGGATTTAGAACTTTTATCCCTTTCTAAAAATTGTTTATTTTTACAATCCACGATACTTTCTCAAGGCTAATAATGCATCACTTACGCTGGTCTTAATAAACTGAAAAATGCTCACTCTTTCATTCCTTTGTTGGTATCCAAGTACACAACAAATGCATAAGTCGCATTCCATGAGCAGATTTATAGCTTTTAAATCTCAGTTTTGCTCGGACTGGCAGAAGAGCAACGATTTTGCACGGCAAACTGTAATCGATATAAATGAAATCGGTTCGGTCTGTTTGATTTCGCCAATCTGCTTGTTAGAGAGTGTGGGAGATTTTATTTCATCTTTTAAAAGCGGGGGAAATATTTTTTTTGTTAAAAATGGCTGGATTAGAGATTTAGATGTACAGGCTAGTATACAATGAAGTATTATAAACAATATCAGCAGTCAAATGAGCAAATGAATTTACGTCAAGAAAAAGAAAGTGAAATAACGCGAAGAAAGTAGAAATAAATAAAAAGAATATCATTAACAAGGAGGAGAAAGGTAATTCATTGTTATACAGACGCTTCTCGATTTACGATGATTCTGTTTACGATGTTTCGACTTTACAATGGCGCGGCTGTGACGCACATTCAGTGGTCGCCCTTGGGTCATCTAGTTAATGTACTGTGGTTATTTTGGTTTGTTCTGTACATTTAATGACATGAATAAGCTTATATTCATTTACTTACCTTTCAGTTGCTGATATTTAATTTGTTACATCAGGCATTTTGTGTCTGTCTTTAATACTAGTAGGAGACCAAAAAAACGCCCAGATTTTTCATCTGTTATTCGTGTTTTTATGTGCTGTGTTGTTTTTGTATGCGCTCCCCAAAAAACGCTTTTGCTGAAATATTGGATTGTTTTATGTTCTTCATTTGTATGTGCTCATCTTGCTTTCTGCCCACTTTCTTTCTATCTTTCTATCTTTTTTTGTGTGTGTGTGTGTGAAACTGATCCATACACCTCTATTTACTTTCATTTTTAGTTAGTTGCAGAATGACTTCTCTCTTTACTTATTCGTTGACAGTTATTGTTTATTTACTTGTTTATTTGCCATGATTTATTCACATTCGATCTACGATGTTTTCAAATTACGGTGGGTTCATGGGAACGTAATTAGAGGAGCGCCTGTAAATGCAAGCTCCTTTCAGAGCATCGAAGTTTTAAAGGTCGAAACAGTTGCCTGGGGTTGGGGGGTACTTCTTGCACCTGTGAGGAGCTGTGTGGTTGCTTCGCTGTGTGTGTCGGAGAGCTTCTTACTTGCAACATCAGCGTTAGTTTAATGTTGTGAATGTTGCGCGGTAACAAACAGAGGAAACTTTATTGTTGTCAGAGCTATGCAGTAAACAAACAGAGGAAACTTTATTGTTGTCAGAGCTATGCAGTAAACAAACAGAGGAAACTTTATTGTTGTCAAAGCTATGCAGTAAACAAACAGAGGAAACTTTATTGTTGTCAAAGCTATGCAGTAAACAAACAGAGGAAACTTTATTGTTGTCAAAGCTATGCAGTAAACAAACAGAGGAAACTTTATTGTTGTCAGAGCTATGCAGTAAACAAACATAGGAAACTTTATTGTTGTCAGAGCTATGCAGTAAACAAACATAGGAAACTTTATTGTTGTCAGAGCTACACAGTAAACAAACATAGGAAACTTTATTGTTCTAAGATTTACACAGTAAACAAACAAGGAAACTTTATTGTTGTCAGAGCTATACAGTAAACAGAGGAAACTATTGTTGTCAGAGCTATGCAGTAAACAAACAGAGGAAACTTTATTGTTCTAAGATTTACAAAGTAAAAAAAACAAGGAAATTTAATTATTCTAAGATGTACACAGTAAACAAACAGAGGAAACGGTGTTATTGTCACAGCTATACAATAAATAAACAAAGAAACTTTATTGTTCTAAGATTTACACAGTAAACAAACAAGAAAACTTTATTGTTGCCGGAGCTACACAGTAAACAAACAGAGGAAAGAAAAATTGAAAGCATCGGAGATGTAATTTTGATGAAAATAGCGGAGACTATCTTCTACCTTCATCTACATGTGAAATACAACATTTTTATATTTTCTTCCTCAAGTAGTATGCAACGTTTTTTTATACTTTCTTCCTCGTGTAGTTTGCAACATTTTTATACTTTCTACATCATGTAGTATACAACATTTTTAACAGTTTTTCCACATGTGATATACAACATATTTAAGCTTTCTTCTACATGTGATATGCAACATTTTTATACTTTCTTATACAAGTAATATGCAATATTTTTATACTTTCTTCTATATGTGATATGCAATATTTTTATACTTTCTTCTACATGTGACATGCAACATTTTTATACTTTCTCCTACATGTGATATGCAACACTTTTATACTTTTTTCCACATGTAACATGCGACATTTTATACTTTCTTCATTATATAGTATGCAACATTTTTTTCTATTATCTTCCTTATGTGATATACAATATTTTTCTCCTTTGTTCTTTATTTCTTAAATAATTTTCCATTTTCTTTCTTATGTATCTTTTCTTATTAAAATATCCGTATTACAATTCTTGTTTTTTTTAAATTAAAAACTAATCCGTGAAACAAAAAGAAGAGAGTGTTTAGAGCTTCTAATTATCTGCGTGCGGTTTAAATCTCTGTGGCTAAAGGTTTAAAACTTCAGCCACAAACAGATAACAGGTTCATTTTGTTTCTGTTCTTCTGTTCTGAGTTTGATGAAACAAGCAGTTTTTTTTTTTGTTTGCTTACTAAAAGCACACAAATTAGATTCCGAATATTAACCGTTAAACTAGATTCTTGTTAGAAATCAAACACTGAGGGATTTTAACATAAATCTTAACATACACTCTATTAAGAAGCTGTTTTCTTGAATAAGCTGATATTCTTTTACTTTGTCACTCGAAATAACGAAATAACAGCTGAACTGTTACATATCAGTTTGTTTTATTGAAATTATTTTGTTAACGATAAGAAATGTAAGGTTCACTTTTTATCTTTTATAGCTGAAGACGCTGTCCGATGAGGCAATCAGCGAAACATAGCTGATATACTAGCGTCAGGGTTAGGGAACCATAGCTGATACTCTAGCGTCAGGGTTAGCGAAACATAGCTGATATACTAGCGTCAGGGTTAGCGAAACATAGCTGATATACTAGCGTCAGGGTTAGCGAAACATAGCTGATATACTAGCGTCAGGGTTAGGGAACCATAGCTGATATACTAGCGTCAGGGTTAGGGAACCATAGCTTCTTCTTCTTCTTCTTCTTCTTCGCTCGCTTCTACCACCAGGACCGCCTTGTGATCCTACTGAATTTACTCCTCGTGATCCTACTGAATTTACTCCTGTGGTCTTCGATAGGTCCCGTGGTCCCCGAAAGGACCACACGAGATCCACGAGAGGACCACAAGGGGTTCAGAATGTCGCAAGACTTGAGCCTGTATTTTTGGTGGGTCTCAGAAGCGGGAATGCGTGACATCGTGGTTTTCGTTGCACCAGTTTAGTCTATAGTTGGACTTCCTCATCGGAAAACCTCGACATGTTTTGGGATACATGTGTATCCCCGCCAAGTGAAAAGTGGTTGCCCATCCAGTCCAGAGTTGGACTTTCTCACCGGAAAACCTCAGCGTGATTAGGATACGCATACATCCCCGCCGGGTGAGAGGTGGTTGCCTATCTAGACTGCACTGGTCCAGTGTCTCCGACTTCAGCATTTCGTAGTCGTGGCCGCTACCCTTCCTAGTTGTGACCAGTACGGAGCTTTTGTCCAGGAGGACGAATCCACGCCACTAGTAAGTTTCACACCTGGGTTGAGCCGGTTTAGGCATATTATCCCAGTGTGGGCGTGTTTAGGACGTAATCGACCTCTAGAATGGAGGTACCATGACATGCGTAACCATCAAGTTTTCACTATTATGGGTGTATATCGGACGTGGCCGGCCTCTAGAGCAGAGGTGCCGTGGTATGCGTAGCTCTCGCCGCGAGACCACTGGACATACCAACTAAGCTTCACTTTATCCTTTCCATCACCTTTTCACATCGGCGCCACACAGCAACACTGATTTCTTTTTCGCATTTTCTTTATTAGCCGGGAGGAGTTTAACTCCACACGCGGCATCCGAAAAATCTCGCCAGAAGTGTTTTAACCTCTGGGTTAAGCCGATTCAGGCAATTCTCCCGATATGAGTGCACTTAGGACGTGGCCGACCACCAGACCAGAAGTGCCGTGATTTGACTACTGTTTACTTCGCTTAGTCCTTTCTTTCACCTTTTCCACAGTGGTGCTGCGCGGCAACCCCATTCGCACCTTTCTTCACTGGCCGGGAGGAGCCCCACTCCACGCACGGCAGCTGAAGAATCTCGCCAGCAACGGTAGATGAGCTACCAAACATGACTCTCATCTACCCGAAGCGTTTGGTTTTCAGGCGCCAGATATTCGCCTTCGCCCCTTCTCCTGTCAGTTTGAGCAGTTCTGCCACGAGAAGGCCAGGAGCTGGACTTGATTTATCAGAGGCTATTTGAGACGCACGCCACTGGACCTCACCCCACTTCTCCGGCTATAACAGTTCTTAAAACCGAACCATAGCTGATATACTAGCGTCAGGGTTTGCGAACCATAGCTGACCAAGACCCTGTCCCACATCTCCGTGGTACCCCCATTAACAGGCCTAGCCTGGCTAACGGGGCAGGGATAGCCATAGTCCCCATGGTGGTGGAGTCTGTTAAAGAAGCATTGCACACCCCCTGCTTTTTATCTGTACTCAGGGTCTGAAAAAATAGCCGCCATAACCAGCTCCTAAGCCGATACGATGCTGTGCCTCAACATCTCTACAGCATCGGCTGCGAAGAACAACCGGTCGCAGTTACAAGGAGTTCGTGCAAGTACAAGTTCTCTTTTATCTCATTCTTGCTGTTAAGCGTCGAAGTTCTGGAGTTTTTGTTGTTGTTTTTTTTCTTTTTGTACTTTTTCGTTGTATTTATAAATATTTTCTTTCCTGTTCTGCGTCTCTGCTGACAGAGTAGTGAGACAAAAAGATGTAGTGGATGTTTGTTCTTTGTTTTGTTCAGCTTGTGGCCACACATCAGCATTAATCTTAGAAGTTCTTATAAGGCTTATCTAATGGATGGTTAGGCGGGTTTTCTGTCTGTTTTTCAGGTGTTTTCTGTCGGTTTTTCTTGTGTTTTCTGTCTGTTTTCCGATGCTTCCGTGTTTTTTTTTCCTTTGTTTTCTGCATTTTCCCGGTGTTTTTTTTTCATGTTTCTTGTGTTTTCTGCCTTTTTCCCGGTGTTTTCTGTTTTCCGGTGTTTTCTGCATGTTTCTGGTGTTTTCTGCCTGTGCTCTGGTGCTTTCTGTCCTTGTTATTGTTCTGTCTGCATCCCAGTTATTTCTGTCCATGTTCCGTTGTTTTCTGCCTGTTCCCCTGTTTTATATGTTCCTATGTTTTCTGTCTGTGTTCCTGTGTTTTCTGACTGTATTCCATTAATTTCTGTCTGTGTTCCTGTGTCTTCTGGTTGTATTTCGATAATTTCTGTCTGTGTTTCTGTGTTTTCTGGCTGTATTCTGGTAATTTCTGTCTATGTTCCTGTGTTTTCTGGCTGTATTCTGGTAATTTCTGTCTATGTTCCTGTGTTTTCTGGCTGTATTCCGGTAATTTCTGTCTATGTTCCTGTGTTTTCTGGCTGTATTCTGGTAATTTCTGTCTATGTTCCTGTGTTTTCTGGCTGTATTCTGGTAATTTTTGTCTATGTTCCTGTGTTTTCTGGCTGTATTCTGGTAATTTCTGTCTATGTTCCTGTGTTTTCTGGCTGTATTCTGGTAATTTCTGTCTATGTTCCTGTGTTTTCTGGCTGTATTCCGGTAATTTCTGTCTGCATATCCCAGGCTTCTTCCCCCCACCACCTGTCTCTCTTTCTCTCTCTCTTTCTCTCTCTTTCTCTCTCTCTTTCTCTCTCTCTTTCTTTCTCTCTCTTTCTCTCTCTCCCTTTCTCTATCTCTTTCTCTATCTTTCTATCTCTCTCTTTCTATCTCTCTCTCTCTCCATAGAAACAAAAGAGGATGAGAATGCCAGTGTGTGTGTGGACTTATGATCTTTGTCTTCTACAACTTCTAATCTTACGGTATCCGCATTTCCCATTTCCAAATCTCTTACCACTTAAAAAGAGAAAGAAAGGAGGAAGAAAGGAGGATGACAGGAGGATGACAGGAGGAAGAAAGGAGGATGAAAAGAGGAAGAAAGAAGGAGGATTAAAGGAGGATGAAAAGAGGAAGAAAGGAGGATGAAAGGAGGAAGAAAGGAGGATTAAAGGAGGAAGAAAGGAGGAAGAAATGAGGAAGAAAGGAGGAAGACGTGAGGAAGAAAGGAAGATGAAAGGAGGAAGAAAAGAGGAAGAAAGGAGGACTGACGATTAGGCTTTGTTGCCGCTACGCGAACCATCATGAGTCCAGAAGTTCGACTCGGAACAGGTAAGGACCCACTTTTCGGCAGACCCGCCATGTCTTTCGTTGACTTAAAACTCCCCACAAGTTACGTGGGTTACAACAGTAACAAAAGTTCCGTACCACGACCAACCAACTCATTCCGTCACGCTCCAAAGCTTGTTTGGTGCAAGTTTACATTAAAGCTAGCGGGAGGGGAGGGGGATATTTTCTCTGGATGGTTACAGACCAACAATCCTTGGCAATGTACTACCGTACCCGAGGCCAACCTATCTCCCCCATCATGACGCCAACCCAGGTTCTCCCCTCCTTGGTATATTGTGTGCTAATTTTTGCCTAAACCCTCAAGATTTCCCTCAACAAACACAACAATACATCGACATGCAATACAAATCATCAAGTCTGAATTCAACAATACAACAATTATGAACCTCACATGTAACCCAACAACCACAAACAACTGGCACTGACAATCAAAATGACTTTAAGACATTATTCGTCAGTAAAGGCAAAATAATGTGAGGAATAATCAATGAAAATTCAAGTTAAGTCAGTCATAATATCAGTTAATAATGAATAATGAAACTTCTCAGGTCTGCATTACTTAGATTTTTACTCTGTGTACCTGGGGCCCTCAGCCCACTGGGCCCTTACCTGTGGCATCAACCGCGACTATATGTGCCATTACACTTTCTCTTCCGCATCCATTGCTGCCATTACTTACATCAGAAGCATCTGTATTGATGCAAACTCATGGTCAGTCTACATGAAAAGGCACAATACAAAAGCATACAACAGATAAAATCACAGTGAAATCAGACACAAATTGTCTTCTTACACGGAATGACACGAAGCCTACATCACAGCTTACTGCACAACTACATAATCTACACCACATAATGTGGGCACGGGCAGGATATAACTAACGATCACCATAATACATAAGAATTTATAGCACATCTATAAACACAACTAAACAAGACATCGCCCGACCATTGCTTCGGTATAAAGTGATACAAGCCAATGTTTCAAATATCCCCCCCCCCACCGAAATCAACTACCAAATCACGTGGACGATGACGCTTCGGTCAAGGTCGTACACGCCTCGATCAAAGCGTGTATCGTCCACAACACTACTCATGCGCTCCATCTGTACTGTCAGTCTCTTGGTTCAGGGATACTACTAGAAGAAGTGACAACGCTGTCTGGGATGGTAATCAGCGACCAAAAGCTGACATTGCTAAAGTCAGGGTTGGTGAATCATAACTGACAAAGACCCTGTCCCACCTCTCCGTTGGTACGTCAAGTAACAAGCCTAATCTGGCTTAAAACGCCATGGACTGCCATAGTCTCCATGATGGTGGAGCCTGCTAAATAAGCATTCCACACCCCCCCCCCTGCTTTCTAGCTCCACTCACGGTCTGAAAAAATAGCCTCCATAACCCACTCCCAATCCGGCACTATGTATTACTTCACCATCTTCACCGCATAGGCTGCAAAGAACACAAGCTGCAGTTCCAAGAAGAAGAAGAAGAAGACCTGCATGACTACAGGTCGACATAACTGGTCTTTGTTCTTTTCAGATCTTCTCGTCTCCTGCTGTTTCATTCCTCATTTCCACGTAAAAACTACCTTCCCCCAGTTATATTTTACCTTCTCACTTTTACTCAAATTTGCATCACGGTTATGATCCTTTTGTGACGTGTGTTCTGCTGTTTTGTCAGTACTGTTGTCTGTTTTCTGGTCTTGTTTATCCGTACTATGGTCTTTTCTGCCTGAACTGCTATGTTTTCTGTCTGTGTTCTAGAGTTTTCTCTCTGCACCACAGTGCTTTCTGTCTATGATCCAATGTTGTCTGTCTCCGTTCCAGTGTTGTTTATCGGTACAGTGGTGTTTTTCTGTCTGTGTTCAGGTTTAGTCTGTCTGTGCTACAATGTTTTCTGTCTGCCTTTCAGTATTTCCTGCCATATATTTTCCAGAGCTAGTAACCATGTAGCAGGGCAGGAATGTTGGACTGGTGGACTGCCGCGATGTTTGTTGCGAAAATGTCCATTCGTTTTATTGCAGTTAATATTGTTAGTCAAGGATCAATACGTTTTATACTGCGAAAGGAGGAAATCATCGGTAGCAATCGGTGCAGCCAAAAGTTGAAGTTCTTGAAGTATCTTATGTAAATTAGCAGTAATTGGTTGATTTAGACACGGTACGCCATACTACTCGTCGCCCTTGGGTCTTTTGAAGTTACACATCCCTGTTCTTGAAACTGGAGATCTGCTCCCTCAGCGTAGCTAAATGATTGTATTTGTTCTTCAACTTGTAGGGAGTGAAGACGCTGTCTGATGAGGCAATCAGCGACCTGTAGCTGATATGCTAGCGTCAGGGTTAGCGAACCATAGCTGGCCAAGACCCTGTCCCACCTCTCCGTGGTACCCCCAGAAACAGGCCTAGCCTGGCTAACAGGGCAGGGATCGCCATAGTCCTCATGGTGGTGGAGTCTGTTAAAGAAGCATTGGACAACCCCTGCTTTTTAGCTGTACTCCGGAACTGAAAAAATAGCTGCCTTAACCTGCTCCCACGCCGATACGATGCTGTGCCTCAACATCTCCACAGCATCGGTTGCAAAAAATTAGCTCGCAGTTACAGGGAGTTCGTACAAGCACAAGCAAGTCTTCAAACTTGCTTCATATGCTTCGCAAAATTTTGTTTATTTATTTTTCAACTTTGTTTCACATTTTTCCCTAAATAACTTTATTTGTATTTCAACTTATTTCATAATTTTGGCTAAAGTCAGTTATTTCTTCTGTCAGCTTGGTTCACAAATATGGATAAATGATTTACCTATCATTTAAAGTGATTCCGAAGTTCAGATAAATGAGGTAAATTTATCCCACAGCTTTTTTCCACGTATTTGGCTAAATGAGTTTGTTTTTACTTTAGCTTGTTTTACATGTCTCACTAAGAAGTTTATTTATTCCTCAGCTGAATCATAACTTTGGAGAAAGTCGTTTAAATATCATTTAAATTGATTCACAAGTTTAGATAAATGGTCTATCTATCATTTAAACTGATTCACAAGTTTAGATAAATGGTTTATCATTTAAATTGATTCACAGCTTCAGATAAATGATCCATTTATCATCTAAATTAATTCACAAGCTCAGGTAAACGAGATCGCTCATTCTTAAACTTGATCAACCAGCTATGTTCGCGTGTATGTAAGTCAGTCAGATCAAGTTTACACGTAAATGCTTAACTGTAATTCTTCGGAGGGCTAAAAGTTTATTCTTTCTGTTACTTGTTCTATGTCAGAGTGATTTTATAATCAGGTGTTTACAATTCTATCTTCTTACCTGACTTGTTGAAAGTAACACTTTCATCTCAGCTACCCTAGCACACTAGCTGTCAGTCATTTGCATGTCCCTTGCGGAACTTTACCTCGCTAACAGCACTCCTGTAGGCCTCTCGGTTGTAAGCAAGATGGCCTGCTGCTGATGCATCCATTTGCAGATCATCAACGGTGTCTTGCAGCCATCTTCGCCTTGGTCTTCCTCTCTTCCCCCCCCCCCCCCATTATGTACCCTTCCAAGACGGTCTTCTCTAGATTATGACGTTTAATGTGCCCAAAATATTTCAGTTTTCTCTCTTTAATTCTCTCTACTAGCCAGTCTTCTTCAATATTAAGTTCTTGTAGTATGGATATATTTGTTCTTTTTTGTGTCCATGATATATGAAGAACTCTTCTGTAGCATTTACATTCAAAGGCATTTATGTGTTTCTCAGCTGTTTTGTTAAGTGTCCAAGTTTCACAGGCATATGTTGTAATGGGAAAGACGCACACTCTTAAACATCTTATTTTTGTAGTTTTGTCTGTTCCTTTCTACAAATTCTTTAGTTGTTTTATTTTTTGAAGAGCGAGAGATATCCTTTTATTTCTCTCGTTGTGTCTCCATTATTAGTTAGTAATCATCTAAAATTTTCTACAATGTCACAGAATCTACCTGACCAATCCAAATGTGCCTTCTAACTACAGAATGTGGCTTACTAATAATTACAGAAAGTTAGGAAATATGACTGACTTAAACATGGCCGACTAAACATGAATGACTGAACATAGCCGACTAAACATGGATGATTAAAAATGGCTGACTAAAAGTGGGTGACTAAACATGGATGACTAAACGTGTCTGGCTAAATATGGATGACTAAACATGGATGACTAAACGTGTCTGGCTAAATATGGATGACTAAACATGGATGACTAAACGTGGATGACTAAAAATGGATGACTAAACATGGATGACTAAACGTGGATGACTAAACATTGATGACTAAACGTGGATGACTAAACATGGATGACTAAACATGGATGACTTTAACACGGTTGACTAAATGTTGACGGAAAACATCAAGTGCTCCTGTCTTTTACCGTAAACACCAAAACCTCCATCTCTGTGCTTCGTATGTCTGGATATGTTACACGCATGTTCTAGAAAGTTTCAGGTTTTAGCATCAAAACTGGGAAAATTCCACTACTTGAAATTTTATCAGTACCCCTACCCGTAATCCCATACCCCGGCTTTCTTTATTTTCGATTTCATTTCTTCTTGCAAGTTATAAATTTTTTCTAGACCAAAACGTTTCATTTTTTTCTTTCTTTATTTGTCTACAGATTCTATTGTAAAACGTTGCAAATGGGGTAGATTTATCTTCGCTGTGTTGCTTGGCACACCGCTATGTCTATCTTCTTAGGATATCTTTCACCTTATCTATCCATCATGGATGATAGCCATATTCCCAGGCAGGTTCTGTATGGCTAAATTATGACAAGAAGGAGGTCACACGGTAAACTTAAAACTGAAACAGAAAGACATTTGTGAGACATCAATGCCAGGCATGTCTGTCTGTCTGTCTGTCATGAGGTTTGAGGAAGAATCTGGAAAAAGACCGAGCCATGTGGGGAGTGACTCCGCACAAGAGAGGAGTATCATCTGAAGGGAAAATGAGGAAGATGCTTAGCAAGGAAACTGGATCTTGCAGCACAAATATTGCTTGCTGTTTGCTGCACCAAATTCTGCATCCGTACAGGCAGCAAAGGAAGAAGTTGCTCAGCAAGATGATGGTTGGCAAAACCCACAGTAGTCGATAACTGCCCTCTTCAAAACTGTCTACTTAGACGAAAAGAGGGGGAGAGAAAGAGGAGGGAGAGAGAAAAACAGAGGGAAAGGAAGAGAGAGAGAGAGGGTGAGAGGAAAAAAGGGGAAGAGGAAGAGAGAGAGAAAAAAGAGGGAGGGAGGGAGAGGAAGAAAGAGACAGGGAGGGAGGGAGGGTGAAGGAGAAAGAGAAAGGGAAAGACGGAAAAAGAGGAAGAGGGAGAGAGGGAGAGTGAGAGTGAGAAAGAGAGAGATAGAGGGAAAAAAAGAGGAAGACTGAGAGAGGGAGAAATAAAGAGAGGGAGAGGACAGAGGAAGACAGGGAAAAAGAGGAAGAGGGAGAGTGAGAGTGAGACAGAGAGAGAGAGAGGAAAAAAGAGGAAGACTGAGAGAGGGAGAAATAAAGAGAAGAAGAGGACAGAGGGAGAGAGGGAAAAAGAGGAAGAAGGAGAGTGAGAGTGAGAAAGAGAGAGAGAGGAAAAAAGGAAGACTGAGAGAGAGAGAAATAAAGAGAGGGAGAGAACAGAGGGCGAGAGAAAGAGAGACAGATACTGAGGTAACATTAAGAAACCAAGACACTTCAGACACTTGTTTCAATTTCCTTAAAAGAAGTCATGCAGCTTTACATTCCCAAATAATACGCACATATGAAAAATATTAAGGATACCACACTTACAAAGAAGTACACCTCGACAACATGCCAGGTCTCTAGTAATACACCACGCTGGAAATAAATGCACCTTTCAAAATAACGGTTTATAGTTCAAAAAGTAGAAAGACAAGGGATACAAATATAGATAAAAATGAAAGAATTTTTTTTTTTTTATCGGGGTAATGACCAGTTTACCAGGGAAAGGATAGACCACCGAGATAGTTACCCTTTTTTTTACCTCCCTTTGTCTGTGCACGTTATCGTCTCCCCTGATCTTTGTCTAAAGACTCAGGGGCGTAACTGCTTCTGCCTGCTGCTGCTGCTGTTAGAATATTCACAACCATCTGGCTGCCAGTTCTTCAGCCACAACCTGGTGGACACCACTGTCAGAGGAACACACCCCCGCCCTACTCCCCCTCCTCCTACCAAGGCAATCAAAATTCCTTGGACATGACATGAGGAAGACAGAAACACGTGAAAGTGATGACCAAAAGGCATGTGAAAAGAGAGGATGGCTGAACTGACTGAAGAAGACAACCTAAGTGATTAAAGAGAACAACTAGGCGATTAGAGAAGACAACCTAAGTGATTAAAGAGAACAACTAGGCGATTAGAGAAGACAACCTAAGTGATTAAAGAGAACAACTAGGCGATTAAAGAAGACAACCTAAGTGGTTAAAGAGAACAACTAGGCAATTAAAGAAGACAACCCAAGTGATTAAAGAAGACAACCTAGGCGATTAATTAAGACAACCTAAGTGGTTAGAGAAGACAACCTAGGCGATTAATTAAGATAACCCAAGTGGTTAAAGAACACAACCTAGGCGATTAATTAAGGCAACCAAAGTGGTTAAAGAAGACAACCTGGGCGATTAATTAAGGCAACCTAAGTGTTTAAAAAGACAACCTAGGCAATTAAAGAAGACAACCTAAGTGGTTAAAGAAGACATCCTAGGCGATTCAAGAAGACAACCTACGCGGTTAAAGAAGACAATCTAAGTGATTAAAGAAGACAATCTATGCGATTAAAAAGACAACCTAATTGATTAAAGTGGACAACCTAAGCTATTAATGAAGACAACCTAAGCGATTAAAAAAGGCAAATGAACTGATTAAAGAAAAAGATTGTAGAAAACTGAAATGATTGTAAGACGCCTGAAATGATTCAAGAATATATTACACCAAAACTAAATGGAAGAGGGCTAAAATGATTGAAGAATACAATATACCAAAAACTAAATGAAAGAGGGCTGAAAGACTGAAGAATACAATACACCAAAAACTAAATGAAAGAGGGCTGAAATGATTGCAAAATACAAGCAAACCGAGTAAAAACGTCAGGGAAACATGCAGAATGAAGAAAGCACGATCGTCAACGAATAACGACAAAAACATAATGAATGAATCATCGAGATGGCTTCTTGACACTTTTAAAGAAACCACATTAAGCTGAATTTGACCGACAAGTTCAAACAACAGAAATGAACGGCGAAGTTCAGAAACAGAGAAACGCTTTCTGACACTCGCCCGAACCTCGACAGCAGGCTCGGAGATGACACTGTTGACATAGGAACTCGGTTTCACCAAACAGAAGATGAAACAGTGCAAGTATTTGCTGGGCGGTTAATGAAAGCCAATATCTTCATAAGAGAACCAGTGTCAGCGAGACTCTAAAGGAACCTGCCAAATCAAGGAACAAATCGCTATGATTATTTTGAGAGCTGGTCATCAATAACCGCGGCGACTGATCGTTGAAGTGTCGATTGATTGGGAATTCATTGAGCCCAAAGCCACGGCTGCCGTCGGGGCTATCTGCTGGGGTCACGTATTATGAAAAAAGATCCGATATGACTCAGAAAAGTCTTCTGAAGAGGGCGAGGTGTTTTGTGAAGTGTTTGTACATTCCTGGAACAACATCCAGAGAAATGCCACTAAACCAGAGCTACATATAAAACCCAAAACACTTTTAATTATCATGACAGTTTTGATTTTGAGAATTTGATTCGTTCTATAAAAAAAAAAAGAGAGGCAGACCGCGTGAAACTCTGAAGAGGACATTGTTAAGAAAGGCCAAATTAACAGGCATAAAATCCTTTGATGAGGTTGAAAGACTCGCCGAAGACAGGAAAAATTGGCGAACTACTTTGCGGGCCCTGTGTGACGTTTAACGGCACGGGAAGGATATAAGAGATATAAGATGTAAGATATAAGAGATATAAGATATAAGAGATATAAGATATAAGATATAATAGATATAAGATATAAGATATATAAGATATAAGAGATATAAGATATAATAGATATAAGATGTAAGATATAAGAGATATAAGATATAATAGATATAAGATATAAGGGATATAATATATAAGATATAAGACATAAGAGGTATAAGATATAAGAGATATAATATATAAGATATAAGAAATATAAGATATAAGATAAGAAGAAGATAAAAAAAAATAATACCTTTACATCCATGCTACTGAGAAACAGTTTGGAAGGCGGAGGAGGGAGGGGGGAGGAGTGGTGTGGGGGTCCAACCACTACATAGCTTCGGGGCCCGGATAATTTTCCTTGCTTTAAGAGGGGCACTGGAGTTTCCCATATTTTAAAGGGCGTCTTGGCCGATGACAACAGAATGGCCAAGCAAGAGAAAGGAGGGGAGGGAAGATAAATACAGGTTCACAGGGGTTTCGACATGACAGCAAACGAGAATGTGCCATAATTGTTCCTCTCCTATGCCAGTGACGTCTCCTGGAACGAGTAAGAACAGTTCCACGTCATGTCCATGAAGATAGCTTGGCGCCGCCTGACGTAATTTCTCTCGGAGGGAAGATAGCTTTGCACCGCCTTACGTAATTCCTCTCGGAGGGAAGATAGTTTTACACCGCCTTATGTAATTCCTCTCGGGTGGCCCAGAGTACAGCCCACAAACTTGCAAAATTACACACTTACAAACTTGCAAACTTACACACGTGCAAACTTACGAACTTACAAATATTCTAAAAGCGTTTTAAACCAAAATCGAGGTCAGGAGCAACGTTTATTTTGTTCAACAACCGTGAAATGTCTGAAGTTACAAACTACAAGTGTCTTGTCTGAAGTTACAAACTACAAGTGTCTTGTCTGAAGTTACAAACTACAAGTGTCTTGTCTGAAGTTACAAACTACAAGTGTCTTGTCTGAAGTTACAAACTACAAGCATATTGTCTGAAGTTACAAACTACAAGCATATTGTCTGAAGTTACAAACTACAAGCGATTTGTCTGAAGTTACAAACTACAAGTGTCTTGTCTGAAGTTACAAACTACAAGTGTATTGTCTGAAGTTACAAACTACAAGTGTCTTGTCTGAAGTTACAAACTACAAGTGTATTGTCTGAAGTTACAAACTACAAGTGTCTTGTCTGAAGTTACAAACTACAAGCATATTGTCTGAAGTTACAAACTACAAGCATATTGTCTGAAGTTACAAACTACAAGCGATTTGTCTGAAGTTACAAACTACAAGTGTCTTGTCTGAAGTTACAAACTACAAGTGTATTATCTGAAGTTACAAACTACAAGTGTCTTGTCTGAAGTTACAAACTACAAGTGTATTGTCTGAAGTTACAAACTACAAGTGTCTTATCTGAAGTTACAAACTACAAGTGTATTGTCTGAAGTTACAAACTACAAGTGTCTTATCTGAAGTTACAAACTACAAGTGTATTGTCTGAAGTTACACACTACAAGTGTATTGTCTGAAGTTACAGAATACAAGTGTGTGGATTTCTTACATCTCTGTTGTTTTCCGTCGCCTGCTTTTCGACTGAGAGAGACGAAGTTTTGTAACAATTGCTACTTTTTTTCCCTCTTCCGCTGTGTAAACTACAAACCTCAGTGACAACTATTACATAAAATTAGCAAGATCAGTTCAAAAAGAAATGTAGTTCTAAAAACAATCATCTTTCATTGAATACATAAAGATAGGAGGAGAACTTGACAACATCATAACAGGAGGTAATACACAGAGGAAGAGCAGATGATAAGAGAAGAAGATGATAATGGAAACTGACTGGAAAAATCAGGGTCAAAAACTTTTGTGTGCAGGAAGGTTAAAAGCGGAGAGGAGGAGTGAAAGAGGACGGGAGAAGAGGGTTTGAATGGCAGCCACACTTTGTCGACACGGCACCTGATGATGATCAAAGACCAGAACACTTTGACCGAACAATACGAAACGTGTACGGCTTTGGAAGGTATTTGTTAATCAGATGAATAGAATGCTGTCGGGTTAATACACTAATACCTTCAGAAGTGGGAGATTAGTCAATATCTTCTGTACATTCCGCGCCAGTGATCCGACCTGGTTGGGAGAATCCATTCGATAGCTCTGGTAAATCTTACTACGTGACCCCGATAACAGCCCTGGACATGTGCGACCCCGAGCACGTGACTACAGCCTGTCCTAGTTCACAACAAAAGCACGACCGGCTTGGCTGACTTTTAACACCAGGTTGCTTCTCCTCTATCTTCTCCTTCTGGTGAGAAGCGGAAATGGAGCCAGAACAGATAATACTTCATAATACAGTATTTTACGTTGGTGACAGTCTGTGAGACCTGGACACTTAACAAAGCAGCTGAGAAACACATAAATGGCTTTGAATGTAAACACATAAATGGCTTTGAATGTAAACACATAAATGGCTTTGAATGTAAACACATAAATGGCTTTGAATGTAAACACATAAATGGCTTTGAATGTAAATGCTACATAAGAGTTCTTCAAATATCATGGACACAAAAAAGAACAAATATATCCATACTACAAGAACTTTTAATACTGAAGAAGGCTGGCTGGTAAAGAAGATTCAAGATAGAAAACTGAAATATTTTGGACACATTAGACGTCATGATAATCTAGAGAAAACCGTCTTGGAACTGTACATAATGGGAAAAAGAAAGAGAGGAAAACCAAGGCGAAGATGGCTGCAAGACATCGTTGATGATCTGCAAATGGATGCATCAGCAGCAGGCCATCTTGCTCACAACCGAGAGGCCTACAGGAGAACTGTTAGGGAGGCAAAGTTCCGCAAGGGACATGCATATGAATGAATGACAGTCCACAATCTCCCCCCCCCCCCCCCCCAAACTCCTTTCTCCCTTGCTCGGAAGATTAATGGTTCGATTTCGCACGCGGTCGAAATTTTCTTCGGGCCTATCCAGTCTTCAAAAAATGGGTACCTGGGGTTGTTATAGGAAAACAAAGACAGCTAGGACAAGTGCTGGCTTCCCTACCTCGGGTACTGTAGTGGCCTAGAAATATGATAGAAATCAACACTTCATATCCCAACGGTATGCAAATGTCACGGGATATAGACAGATAAACGGATGGATGGATGGATGGATGGATGGATGGATGGATGGATGGATGGATAATAAGAACGAACAAACATACTTTATTTTCAAATGGTTCAGAATTGGGCATACAGGCCCGTCTAATATTCTGCCCTTCATCATACAGCTTTCACTTAGTCAGTCATTCGGCTTTTGTTAATGAGCATAATAATCATAAAGACACATTTAAATGATTACGTAAATAAATAATAAACTTATCTCTTGTCCATATTCTACACTCTGAATTATGCGACAGCAAGAAATAAACTTGCATTCTTATATTCATTCATTCAAACCTAACAAATTTATAAAAAGGCAGTATATTTTTAAAATTACAACAATCAAGCCATACTTTAAAACTACTTTAGACTATGCTTAGTGAGGCATATAGTCCATATCAAACAGATGTTGACTCATTTTGAAGTTATAAGAACGAATGTTACTTATACGTTTTGCATGATTTCGTAGGGCATTCCAAAGGTGGGCAGCTGAGTAAGAGAAGCTTTTGTTTTTTTTTAAACATGTCAAGCCTTGGTTTTAGGAGAATACAAATGATTAAGCGTTGACTGTGTTTTGGGTTAGATTTGAACAACGACCACTGATAGGGTGGAGCATTGTGCAATAGAATTTTATGAATTAACTTGGCCTTGTTGAAAAGAAATCTCTTCTTGATCATCAAGATGTTTGTCCTTATTTGTAATATGTGCTGTATGTTTGTCATCTATAAGCTTTGATGTTCGTTTTTAAAATGAGTAAAGTCTTTTCATGTTTAACATGGAACAACCATCCCAGACTGTGGAGCAGTAGTCCAAGTGTGTTTGTATCTGTGACATGTAGTATATTTTTCTGGTGTCAGTGTCAAGAAATATATATATATATACATTAATTCTTTCCAGACTAAACGTTTACGAAGAATTAGATAAATATTTTGGCCAAACACCATAAGAAATAACATCTTGTTGGCAGAAACGCAGATGAAGCCACTGACAGCAATTATTGAGGAAAAACACTGGCGATGGTTGGGACATGTGCTCCGAATGACTGACAACTCACTACCAAAAATAGCACTAAGATGGACACCACAGTGGAATAGAAGTAAGGGTAGACCAAAAGAGACATGAAGAAGAACAACAGAAAGGATGTTGAGCAATATAGGGCTCACCTGGGCTAGAGCAGAAAAAAGGCAAAGGACAGGCATTTGTGGAAAACCCTTGCGGAAGCCCCATGTGCCCTGGGCACTTAAGGTTCAGATATTATATATATATATATATATTATATATATATATATATATATATATATATATATATATACATATACAGAGTTGCTAGCAGAGACTTCCACTTTTGTTGGTCCTTCACTGTCTTTTCCGCCTATCTTCCGTGTAAAGTCGTAAAGTCCTTCGTTTACCAGCATTCTCTCTGCTGTGCGTCTGCATGCCTCCTTGCCCTTCTTGGTTCCTCCCAAATAGTCTTTCTTTTACCCTGTGGAGTCCTAGTCAAAGCTGTCGGTGGTAAGGATTCGTCTGTCATTCCCATAAAGTGACACATCCATTACCACCTCCTTTCAGTCGCTGTCGACGTTCATGGCACGTCCGTCTTAAAGAATTCATTGCATGTCATATTTGACCACAACACTCCTTTTGTCTTACGTAGACACTATATACGTCAATATGTTAGGACGAAATTTTATTTTCCAAATGCAGATCTCTGGGTGTCTTGCCCCGGAAGCGCCCCCAGAAGCGCCCCCGCTCCACAGCGTGTCAGAAGACTAAAGGGCCAAGACACTTCCCTGCAGAGAAGGAGAATGGATGTACATCTCTAATGTACAATGACAAGTACAAAAAAAAGTGCATTAATGAGGGTCAATAATACCAGCAGGATCATCAAGAAGAGAAGGGAGACAGTGAAAACTGAATGTTGTGCGCAAATTTGGGCAATTTAGACGGGCCTTCGATTTCTGATTTTCCTTTTCCTGCAGCGTGGCACATTACGGCGGCATCGATATAATTGATATCGATTCGGTCATACCTCCTTTATGGTATCGATATAATATATTGTCCTGACAGTACACAGGTTTCAAGGCGCTGAAAGACTAACCACAAGAGAAGAAAGTTCGTGGGTTGCTCCGAGTAATCGATCACAATAACGTATTGTAAATACCCGGGCGAAGCTGACGCTGCACCTTGATAAACTGGTTCTTGTCTCGTTAATCAAATTTCGATACCAACAAGTGGCTGATATTGTGTCTATAAATCTGAAATAACAGAGTCGATTCCATTCTCTGCAGTTTTCAGTTTTATATTTGATTCTGAATATTTGATTCTGCCTTTTTTAACGAATTTATTACAACTATCACATGCTTACTCGCTTATACACAAAAGTGAAAGTAACTATGAATTTTATCACGTCATAATATAGGTATTAAAGTGTCTGTATTTTCCTTGATTCCTTAGCACACTAGAACTTGACAGAGATGCATTCAAACCCTTTATGGCATGTCTCAAGTCAAGACACAAGTAACTCCCTTCAAGTCTCAAGTCCCTACTTTCAAGTCTCAACTCACTATCTTCAAGTCTCAAGTCTCTATCTCCAAGTCTCAACTCACTATATTCAAGTTTCAAGTCACTACCTTCAAGTCTAAAGTCACTACCTTCAAGTCTAAAGTCACTACCTTCAAGTCTCAATCACTATCTTCAAGTCTCAAGTCGCTACATTCAAGTATCAAGTCACTATCTTCAAGTCTCAAGTCACTACCTTCAAGCATCAAGTCACTATCTTCAAGTCTTAAAGTCACTATCTTCAAGTATCAAGTCACTACCTTCAAGTATTAAGTCACTGTCTTCAAGTTTTATGTCATTACCTTCAAGTATTAAGTCACTATCTTCAAGTCTTATGTCATTACCTTCAAGTATCAAATCAACCTTTAATCTCAAGTCAAGTCTCAGTTCACTACCTTGAAGTCTCAGGTCAAGTTTCAAGTCCTTGCACGTAGCGTCAAGTCAAGTCAGAAGTCAAGTTTCAAGTCTATAAATCAAACGGGTACTCATTTATAAAAATTCAGGACATTTATACCCCTTTTCCTGGAACTAAACTACCTACTTTGCTCCGAGACTCAACAATACAAGATCGCTCAGACATGAATTACACACATACCCACATTCATAATGCGTTTATAACATCAATGCTAATGTAGATCTCGATACAAGATGACCACTGATTTTCCGGGAACTGAAGGGATGTTACATCTTTTAAATCGGACGAGGATATCTCACGTAATGGTCGGTCACTAGATACATTTGTACAGAACCTGGACTCTAAGCAAAAAGACAAGAAGAAAGATTCTGCTGTAATGCAGCAGAAATGTGTTTCTACAGAGAACTAGGACATATAACATAGTAACTGAAAAGAACAAATGCACAAGTTTTAGAACAGCTCCAAGTGCAATTAAAATACCTTGGCCATATCAAGTTAGAATTAGAATCGCAAAAGCAGCATCGATCTTCACGAATCGTGAGAACATATGGCATTCAAAAGTTATAAGCACAAAAACCAAGTTAAGACTATTCAATTCAAATGTAAAATCCACCCTCATTTATGCATGGGAAAGCTGGAAAACAACTAAAGAAATAAACAATAAATTATACTTTTTTTAAAAAACAAATGCCTAAGGAAAATACTCGGCATCAAGTGAAACGAATTCAAGAACACTGCAGAGATAAGACAGATGATTGAACAACAACCAGTCTCATGGGTGATCAGGAAAAGGAGATGGACATATGTTGCTAACTTGATGAGAAGAAACGATCAGAGAATCCCAAAACAAGCTATCAAGTGGAACACAACAGGCCAAAGAAAAAGAGGCAGACCGCGTGAAACTCTGAAGAGGACATTGTTAAGAGAAGCCAAATTAACAGGCATAAAATCTCTTGATGAGGTTGAAAGACTCGCCGAAGACAGGAAAAATTGGCGAACTACCTTGCGAGCCCTATGTGACGTTTAACGGCACGGGAAGGATATAAGATATAAGATATAAAAAGACATAACAATATACTGAAGACCATACTAGAAGGAAAAATAGAAGTAAAAAGTGCAAGAGGTAAACAGAGATATAGATCTGAAGATAACATACGAGAATAGACAGGACACAGCCTGGCTGAGTTCACCATCAAGGCGAGGGGCGGGGGAAATGGAGATTCATTACAGCCAACGTTCGTTCTGGAGAAGGCACGTGATGATGATGATGATGATGATGCAACTCTAGTGAGTCATCTTTGCTTCAGTACACTAAGCGAATTTTCATATCTCATGAAAGCACACATTTTTGACAGAGGTTACAGTCATTTAACTGGAAAATTACGTCCTCCAGTATAATACAGGTTCCGTAAGAGTTAAATATAAATTTATTTTCTATGAATGTGTCATAATTACTTTATGGTACTCTGAACTTAAGAGGAAATCTGTGTTAGTAATCTATGGCTAACTGATAATAGAGGCTATCAGTTTTTCAAGATTAAAATCTTTCCCTGGAGTTCATTCTCTGATTTTCATGTTTTGTTCAGTTTGAATAAGAAGGATTTTAAAGGGTTTTTTTTTCTGGTATATAAGATACGGTTTGTACTGTTGATTACGTTAGTTTTAACACAGTTTAGTAATACGTAGATTGCAAGATTTGTTTACTACTTTAGTTTTCATACAGTTCAACAATAAGTAACTAGCAGAATGTCCTTATTACGTAGATTTTCTCACGGTTTATAAATAAGCAATTAGCAAACGTCGAGAATATAGTAGTGTTAAATTTTATTATGTTAAGTGTGATAATATATTAGACAAGACAGCTGTATAAAATACTTGGTTCTTTGGTGAAATACCTGCATGAAATACTTAGTTCAACGAGCATCTTTCCAGGAATACTCCATTGTTACAGAGAAGAAAGCAAGATATGTATTAGAATTAATTTATGGTTAAAAAAAATAGCAAAGACCTGAACGAAATTATCATAGTTCAATATCTTTTTTTATTTATAAAGGATTCAAATGTTATACATTTGTTTTCAAGATTTCTGGAACAAAAATAGTTTTATATATATATATATATATATATATATATATATGAACCTTAAGTGCACAGGGCACATGGGGCTTCTGCAAGGGTTTTCCACAAATGCTGGTCCTTTGCCTTTTTTTCTGCTCTTGCCCAGGTGAGCGCTGTATTGCTCAACATCCTCTCTGTTGTTCTTCTCCATGTCTCTTTTGGTCTACCCTTACAGTATCACCGTAAATGCTACGGAGAGTCCTTCAGATATCATGGAAACAAAACAGAAGAAATATATCCATCCTACAAAAACTTAATATTGAAGTAATTTGGTTAATAAAGAAAATTAAACAAAGAAAACTTAAATCTTTTCGACATATCTGTATTATTATAGGTGAGATTTTTTTTTGTTTTGGTACGTCATGAGAGTTTGGAGAAGACAGTCTTGGAAGGATACATAATGGGAAAAAGAAAGAGAAGAAGACCAAGGCGAAGATGGCTGCAAGACATTGCTCATGATTTACGAATGGATACATCAGCAGCGGCAGGCCATCTTGCTCACAACCGGGAGGCCTACAGGAGCGCTGTTAGGAATGCAAAGTTCCGCATGGGACATGCAAATGAATGAATGAAAGATGATGGTTATAAAGTGCGCAGAAAATATGGAAATATGGACTAGGAAAAAAATGAATGTTAGTACATTGTTATCTTCATGTCTATATCTGTGTCTATTAAGATTATTAATCTTCCTGGGTAAAAAGGGAGGCAAATACACACGCGACAACTGCTACTTATCTCCCGTTATGTAAGGGTCAGTTCTTAGTTCAGACGAATTATCTGTTGCCTCTAATAGGCAGAATTGTCAAGCTTGTACTATAGATCTTATTACTGTACGAGGAATGTAGGAAAACTTTATTTACACATTTTATGCATTTCGGTTTGTTTCCACAAAAATTGTTTGACAACATTCTTCGTGTCCACACTGTGCTTTAACTACTAATTAACATAAAAAAACCGGAAGTACTTCATCGTTTCATGAACTCATCTCTGTTTTTTTTTTTTCAGTGTAGAAATTTACCTTTATAATTTGGTGTTTCGGCATTATCTTTTATTTTTGCAACAGTTGTAAAATATAGCGGCTACCCGGTTGGCTGAGTGGTTAGACGCTCGGTTTACTAATCCTGTGGTACCAGGTTCAAGTCCCAGCAATGGGATTTTTTTTTCTGGTATACATCAAAATTATATTCATTGGAAGCAGCAGAAATGTGGTTTATTAGAAGAATGTTGCGAATCCCCTGGACAGCAAAAATAACTAATGAAGAATGTATGAGAAGAGCTGGAGAGACAAAAAACCTTGTCAGAAAGATAAGAGAGAGACAATGTACTTTCATAGGACATGCAGTGAGAAGAGGGGGCACTGAAAATATTATAACAACAGGAAAAATAGAAGGAAGAAGATCAAGAGGAAGACCAAGAGAAATGATACTGGACAGTCTGACGGGATAGTGTGAGAGGAGATCACCAACTGAACTGATGGCCTGCATGAAGGAACGGGTACTCTGGAGAAGCATAATAGCCAACGCCAGTCGGCACGGCACTTGATGATGATGATAATACATCAAAACATTGTCCCTGGTCAGACAGGAAAACCCACGAAGAGGTCCCCAAAAACCAGAACAAGGGAAAATAGTTACAATTATATGAAAAACACACCCAAAAAAAAACCCAGGGTCGACCCAGCCTCAAAGAATGAGTACCAGAGAAATCTGGGAAGGTAAAGTAGCCAGGCCGTGATACTGACCACATCAGAATTTCATGTGCAGAAGGTCTTGGAAAGACGGGCCTAACACTGTATCCCTAATACGCCTTTAATGCATGGACACGGGGCTTGTTACCTTTTTTTTTCCTTTTTTATAAAATATTCAGAGGCAGACAAGAGAGATTTGTAGGTCATTTTCTGAGAAGAAGAAAATTGGAACACATTGTGGCAACTGGAAAAATTGAGGGAAGAAGAGACAGAGGAAGACAGACAGACAGACAGAGAAGTTACTGGATGGGCTGTCAGCGTGGCTAGGAAGAAAGTCATCGGCGGATCTCACAATCGGGAGGCCTACAGGAGCGCTGTTAGGAATGCAAAGTTCCGCATGGGACATGCAAATGAATGAATGAAAGATGATGGTTATAAAGTGCGCAGAAAATATGGAAATATGGACTAGGAAAAAATGAATGTTAGTACATTGTTATCTTCATGTCTATATCTGTGTCTATTAAGATTATTAATCTTCCTGGGTAAAAAGGGAGGCAAATACACACGCGACAACTGCTACTTATCTCCCGTTATGTAAGGGTCAGTTCTTAGTTCAGACGAATTATCTGTTGCCTCTAATAGGCAGAATTGTCAAGCTTGTACTATAGATCTTATTACTGTACGAGGAATGTAGGAAAACTTTATTTACACATTTTATGCATTTCGGTTTGTTTCCACAAAAATTGTTTGACAACATTCTTCGTGTCCACACTGTGCTTTAACTACTAATTAACATAAAAAAACCGGAAGTACTTCATCGTTTCATGAACTCATCTCTGTTTTTTTTTTTTCAGTGTAGAAATTTACCTTTATAATTTGGTGTTTCGGCATTATCTTTTATTTTTGCAACAGTTGTAAAATATAGCGGCTACCCGGTTGGCTGAGTGGTTAGACGCTCGGTTTACTAATCCTGTGGTACCAGGTTCAAGTCCCAGCAATGGGATTTTTTTTTCTGGTATACATCAAAATTATATTCATTGGAAGCAGCAGAAATGTGGTTTATTAGAAGAATGTTGCGAATCCCCTGGACAGCAAAAATAACTAATGAAGAATGTATGAGAAGAGCTGGAGAGACAAAAAACCTTGTCAGAAAGATAAGAGAGAGACAATGTACTTTCATAGGACATGCAGTGAGAAGAGGGGGCACTGAAAATATTATAACAACAGGAAAAATAGAAGGAAGAAGATCAAGAGGAAGACCAAGAGAAATGATACTGGACAGTCTGACGGGATAGTGTGAGAGGAGATCACCAACTGAACTGATGGCCTGCATGAAGGAACGGGTACTCTGGAGAAGCATAATAGCCAACGCCAGTCGGCACGGCACTTGATGATGATGATAATACATCAAAACATTGTCCCTGGTCAGACAGGAAAACCCACGAAGAGGTCCCCAAAAACCAGAACAAGGGAAAATAGTTACAATTATATGAAAAACACACCCCAAAAAAAAACCCGGGGTCGACCCAGCCTCAAAGAATGAGTACCAGAGAAATCTGGGAAGGTAAAGTAGCCAGGCCGTGATACTGACCACATCAGAATTTCATGTGCAGAAGGTCTTGGAAAGACGGGCCTAACACTGTATCCCTAATACGCCTTTAATGCATGGACACGGGGCTTGTTACCTTTTTTTTTCCTTTTTTATAAAATATTCAGAGGCAGACAAGAGAGATTTGTAGGTCATTTTCTGAGAAGAAGAAAATTGGAACACATTGTGGCAACTGGAAAAATTGAGGGAAGAAGAGACAGAGGAAGACAGACAGACAGACAGACAGAGAAGTTACTGGATGGGCTGTCAGCGTGGCTAGGAAGAAAGTCATCGGCGGATCTCACAATCAAGTCTAAAGACAGGGAATTGTGGAGAGAAATGATCGCCTACGCCACGCGGCACGGCACTTGATTGAAAATATTTTGCTGTTTACAGCACTGAAAAATCATGCGCTATATGGTTGACTATCATGCTTCTCCGTCGTGTACGATCCTTGGTGTTGGTGATCACTTCAAATGCTTGTCTTTTTCCCTGCCACTTGGTTAGTCCATTTTGTTTCCTCCAGGTCTCCCTCTCATTCTTTTTCCCCCAGGATTTTCCAGTTCTTGTAAAGTTACTTCTGTCGTCTCATGCCATGTCCAAGAAATTTTCATATAATTGTAACTAGCTTCCGTTGTTCTGAAACTTCTTTGAGAGCCTGTTTGTTTGTCTATCTGTCTGTCCAGGGATAATGTTGCATCTTTGGCTAAAGCATCTCTGCTGCTTTTAACTTCCCTGTCATCTTTCTGTTGACTGTCAAAGTTTCACAACCATAGAACACTATTTGTTCTCTTAAAGAAGCTTCCTTTATAGATTTGTAGTTAGAGAGCAAATGAGGACGACATGAGAACATTACGCTACAGCTCGGACATTACGCTACAGCTCGGACATTACGCTACAGCTCGGACATTACGCTACAGCTCGGACATTACGCTACAGCTCGGACATTACGCTACAGCTTAGACGTACAACAAGAGAGGCTGAAGGATACACTCCTACAAAAAACCGGGTTCTGCAAAGTCCACAGCGGTACCAATACTTGACTGGACATTTAAAAGAATAATTAAAGAGGAACATGATGATGATGGATCTATGGGCGACGTTGGTAATCTCTCTGAAACTTAAATGCCTAAGGCACATGGGGCTTCTGCAAGAGTTGTCCACAAACGTTTGTCCTTCGCCTTTTTTTTTCCCGCTCTTGGCCAGTTGAGCCCTCTATTGCTCAACATCCTCTCAGTTGTTCTTCTCCGTGTCTTCTTTGGTCCACCCTTACTTCTACCCTAAGATGGTGTCCATCTTAGTGCTGTTTTTGGTAGTGAATCGTCAGTTATCCGGAGCACATGTCCCGACGTTGATAATAAAAATAGCTAAGATTATTAGTGCAAGTGCACTGGCAAGCGAAACAAGGGAAATAATCCCAGAAATCTTACACTTTTTTTTTTTTTACATTTTATAGTATTGTAATGATCTCTTTCGAACTTTTAATTATTTGCTAATATCTTCTTCTTGTCATAAAAGCTAATTTGCCTAACCTGGTTGTCGACATCATTGTCACTCTTAGAACGTTTGGTTCGATTTCGCACTTGGGCGGAATTTTTTTTCCCGTCGAAGTCGCACCGAGGTCAGGCAAACCTCCAAAAAATGGGTACCTGGGGTTTCCCTCGGAAAACAAGAGGCAGCGAGTGCCCTTGAAATGTGAAAGCACTAACATTTCACACTCCCTCAGTTAGTCATTTGCATGTCCCTTGTGGAATTTTGTCTCCCTAATAGCTCTCCTATAGGCCTCTCGGTTGTGAGCAAGATGGCCTGCTGTTGATGATGCATCCATTTGCAGATTACCACCGATGTCTTGCAGCCATCTTTACCTTGGTCTTCCTCTCTTTCTTTTCCCCATTAGTATGTACCCTTCCAAGACTGTCTTCTCTAAATTCTCATGACGTTTAATATGGCTCTTCACTAGCCAGCTTTCTTCAATATTAAGTTCTTGTAGTATGGATATATTTGTTCTTTTTTGTGTCCATGATATTTGAAGAACTCTTCTGTAGCATTTACATTCGAAGGCATGCAAATACTGTGAGACAAAGATTTTTTTTTCTTTCTCTATTCGTGAATGTATTTTTCATTTATGCACTTGCCATCATCTGTTATTGTTAGTCCAAAGTAACTAAGTTTATTTACTTGTGTCAGTGTCTTCCTGTATTATGGGATGTTTCACTTTGTTATATTTACTGTTTATGACAGTGCACTTTGTTATATTTACTGTTTATGGCAGTGCACTTTATTATATTTACTGTTTATAAGAGGAAAATATTTCTGAACATTTATAATACTATGTACAGGACAGGGTATGTTGGGGGACCACCGGAACCAGCCTTCCCTGAGTAGAGGGCACAGTTTTTTTTTGTTTACTCGTCATTTTCATATATATTTTCACTGGTTACGTCCCTTGATTTGCGGTTACTTTCTGACTCTCCCTCGTGTTGTGAAAGATCTATGTACTTTTGGTCAATGTATTAAAATATATTTAATGAAGAAGTAGAAACTGACATATGTAATTCTGGAAGTCGTCATCTTTTGGCCCCTTTAGAAGGTCAGATATGGAAAGAGTCGTACCACAGTTCTAAGTGAAACAACTGTCTCCTCTGATGATCTGATGAGGCATTTTGTTGTTTTGTACTCTTTACAAAAGAGAATTCTCTGCCTAAAAATGTTTATAAACTAATTTCCCTTATAAAGAAAAGGCTTATACTCAAGACTGCGGGACTGCAAGTTCTAGAATGTCTTGTCTTGTCTTGTTTTGTCTTGTGCTATCTTCCCGTAACTGCGAGCTGTTGTTCTTTGCAGCCGATGCTGTGAGGGTGTAGCATCGTATCGCAGTGGAAGCGGGTTTTGGCGGCTACCTTTTTTTCAGTCCCGGAGTACAGTTAAAAAGCAGGGGGGTGTGCAGTGTTTCTTCAGCAGACTCCACCACCATGGGGACTATGACGATCCCTGACCCATTAGCCAGGCCTGTTACTGGGGGTACAAACGGAGAGGTGAGACAGGGTCTTGGTTACCTATGTTTCACTAGCCCTGACGCTAGCATATCAGCTATGGGTCGATTACACTGACGCTAGCATATCAGCTATGGGTCGCTTACAGTGACGCTAGAATATCAGCTATGGGTCGCTTATATTGACGCTAGAATATCAGCTATGAGTCGCTAACCCTGACGCTAGCATATCAGCTATGAGTCGCTTACACTGACGCTAGAATATCAGCTATGGGTCGCTTACACTGACGCTAGAATATCAGCTATGGGTCGCTTATATTGACGCTAGAATATCAGCTATGAGTCGCTAACCCTGACGCTAGCATATCAGCTATGAGTCGCTTACACTGACGCTAGAATATCAGCTATGGGTCGCTTACACTGACGCTAGAATATCAGCTATGTGTCGCTTACACTGACGCTAGCATATCAGCTATGGGTCGCTTACGCTGACGCTAGAATATCAGCTATGGGTCGCTTACACTGACGCTAGAATATCAGCTATAACTCGCTTACACTGACGCTAGAATATCAGCTATGGGTCGCTTACACTGACGCTAGAATATCAGATATGACTCGCTTACACTGACGCTAGAATATCAGCTATGACTCGCTTACACTGACGCTAGAATATCAGCTATGACTCGCTTACACTGACGCTAGAATATCAGCTATGACTCGCTTACACTGACGCTAGAATATCAGCTATGACTCGCTTACACTGACGCTAGAATATCAGCTATGACTCGCTTACACTGACGCTAGAATATCAGCTATGGGTCGCTTACACTGACGCTAGAATATCAGCTAAGTTTCGTTTACACTGACGCTAGAATATCAGCTATGACTCGCTTACCCTGACGCTAGAATATCAGCTATGACTCGCTTACACTGACGCTAGAATATCAGCTATGACTCGCTTACACTGACGCTAGAATATCAGCTATGACTCGCTTACCCTGACGCTAGAATATCAGCTATGGGTCGCTGATTGCCTCATCCAACATCGTCTTCACCCCTAATTTTATAATAAATAAGAATATACTGATAACTTTCTTCCTTTACCGACAAGTACAGAACTGTTGCAGAGATCTGTCTGCGCGACTTCCTCTGCTATTATATTTTCCTCAGTTGCTTCCATGTTAGTCTTTATTATTGAAGAACATTTTTAAAGTGTTTTTCATGAACTCTCAAGAAATGCAAGTCTTTTATTGTATTTTATATTAACTAACTGCCAACTGATGGAAGAAAATGAACAAATTTTGTTCAGTTGTTTTTGTTAACAAAATATTCCAGAAAAAAAATAACTACTTCACTGCGCTTTCTTGACCGTAGCGCCACAGTTGGTATCCTACCATGTTAGCTTGTATCATTGCCAACTCTCCGTTATTTCATCCAGGACCTTTGATTCCGTCTCACATGTGTCCAATATGGCGGTTGAGATCTATCAAGACACCTCTAGGCAGATGTACTCGAGCACCTAATTTACCGTCTTTATTGTGTTTTGTGAGAACACACATCACTTTTTTTTCTCTTTATTTCCGATAACAGCAAAGATCATTAGGAACTCAGATGTGGAAAATTGTTCTGTACAAATATAATGGAGAATAGGCCCCGCGTTTAACGAACTCTATAAACGAGGTCTTAATTTGTATGCTACAGAAAGGTCCCTGCGTTCGTTTCTTTTCTTCTTTTTTTTTATAATGGCAGATTTCTGCAGTTTTTTGTTGAAATGTTGAAGGAGATATCAATGCACCGTTTGCTCGCGACGTATATTTGACAAGTTGTGGAAAGAGACGAACACACTCGAAGCTGGGGTCACGGGAGATATAATCTAACATTGAGAAGACCCAGTAGTGGAGACTGCTTGGAGAACAATCCTAGGATGATTCTTTTCTCAAGATTATTACAAAACTTTGAATTCACCTCTGACAATATACGTCTTTAAAACGTTCATTTTCATTTTTAAAAAAAAAGACTATTGGTCAATTTTTAAAGAGACTGAAGGCAGCTTCGATCAGTTGTCTGCTCCTTAACTATTCAAACAGCGACCCATTTAAATAATTTTGTATTTTACCAAAAAAAAAAAAAAAAGAGACAATTAACACCATTTGCCTGGTTTATTCTTTACGCTAGAAAATTACAATCTCCAATTATTATATAAGATAAATATAGTCTCCTCTTCACTTGCCATTAAAAACATGGCAGCTATGTTTATTATAATTTGTATGTGTGTGACCTTGGGATTCTTGTTTCGGAATGGCTGAACTAAACCATATTTTTTCCCCTCATAAATAATTACTTAATGGTGGTTTGATTTAACAAAGGTCAAGTATAAAAGCAGAAGTTTCATTTTACTTCGAGTCAAGAAAACGGTTCGTGTTAAAGTCTTACTTTTGTTAGTGGTATGTTATGTTGTGTTTTTTTATTAGCCGCAAGTCTTATTTATGTTGGTGTTATGTTATTTTGTGTTTATTACTAGCTGTAAGTCTTACTTATTTTGGTGCTATATTATGTTGTGTTTTTATTAGCTGCAAGTCTTCGTTATGTTGGTGTTATGTTATGTTGTGTTTATTATTAGCTGTAAGTATAACGTATGTTGCTAGTACGTTATGTTGTGTTTTTTATTAACAGCAAGTCTTACTTATGTTGGTGCTATGTTATGTTGTGTTTTATTATTATCTGCAAGTCTTACGTATGTTGGTGCTATGTTATGTTGTGTTTTGTTATTAACTGCAAGTCTTACGTATGTTTGTGGAACATTATATTGTGTTTTTTAGTTGTTTTTCTTTTGTTAGTGACACAAAATGGAGTTTGTATTGAAATTTTGCTGCTTCTATTAATACAAATAATATTGTTAGGTGTATGCATATTTTCCTATTTTCAGTAACAGAATTAGACGTAGACAAATTTTGCTATAAATGATGATAAACGAAAGTAAATGTTGCATGTTAAAGGCATTGGAGATTTTCTACTTATCAATAATCGTCATCATCATCATCATCACCAGTTGCCGTGCCGACTGGCTTTGGCTATTATGCTTCTCCAGAGTACACGATCCTTCATGCAGGCCATCAGTTCGGTTGGTGATCTCCTCTCACACCATCCCGTCAGACTGTCCAGTATCATTTCTCTTGGTCTTCCTCTTGATCTTCTTCCTTTTATTTTTCCTGTTGTTATAATATTTTCAGTGCCCCCTCTTCTCATTGCATGTCCTATGAAGACACCTCTAGGCAGATGTACTCGAGCACCTAATTTACCGTCTTTATTGTGTTTTGTGAGAACACACATCACTTTTTTTTCTCTTTATTTCCGATAACAGCAAAGATCATTAGGAACTCAGATGTGGAAAATTGTTCTGTACAAATATAATGGAGAATAGGCCCCGCGTTTAACGAACTCTATAAACGAGGTCTTAATTTGTATGCTACAGAAAGGTCCCTGCGTTCGTTTCTTTTCTTCTTTTTTTTTATAATGGCAGATTTCTGCAGTTTTTTGTTGAAATGTTGAAGGAGATATCAATGCACCGTTTGCTCGCGACGTATATTTGACAAGTTGTGGAAAGAGACGAACACACTCGAAGCTGGGGTCACGGGAGATATAATCTAACATTGAGAAGACCCAGCAGTGGAGACTGCTTGGAGAACAATCCTAGGATGATTCTTTTCTCAAGATTATTACAAAACTTTGAATTCACCTCTGACAATATACGTCTTTAAAACGTTCATTTTCATTTTAAAAAAAAAAGACTATTGGTCAATTTTTAAAGAGACTGAAGGCAGCTTCGATCAGTTGTCTGCTCCTTAACTATTCAAACAGCGACCCATTTAAATAATTTTGTATTTTACCAAAAAAAAAAAAAAAAAGAGACAATTAACACCATTTGCCTGGTTTATTCTTTACGCTAGAAAATTACAATCTCCAATTATTATATAAGATAAATATAGTCTCCTCTTCACTTGCCATTAAAAACATGGCAGCTATGTTTATTATAATTTGTGTGTGTGTGACCTTGGGATTCTTGTTTCGGAATGGCTGAACTAAACCATATTTTTTACCCTCATAAATAATTACTTAATGGTGGTTTGATTTAACAAAGGTCAAGTATAAAAGCAGGAGTTTCATTTTACTTCGAGTCAAGAAAACGGTTCGTGTTAAAGTCTTACTTTTGTTAGTGGTATGTTATGTTGTGTTTTTTTATTAGCCGCAAGTCTTATTTATGTTGGTGTTATGTTATTTTGTGTTTATTACTAGCTGTAAGTCTTACTTATTTTGGTGCTATATTATGTTGTGTTTTTTATTAGCTGCAAGTCTTCGTTATGTTGGTGTTATGTTATGTTGTGTTTATTATTAGCTGTAAGTATAACGTATGTTGCTAGTACGTTATGTTGTGTTTTTTATTAACAGCAAGTCTTACTTATGTTGGTGCTATGTTATGTTGTGTTTTATTATTATCTGCAAGTCTTACGTATGTTGGTGCTATGTTATGTTGTGTTTTGTTATTAACTGCAAGTCTTACGTATGTTTGTGGAACATTATATTGTGTTTTTTAGTTGTTTTTCTTTTGTTAGTGACACAAAATGGAGTTTGTATTGAAATTTTGCTGCTTCTATTAATACAAATAATATTGTTAGGTGTATGCATATTTTCCTATTTTCAGTAACAGAATTAGACGTAGACAAATTTTGCTATAAATGATGATAAACGAAAGTAAATGTTGCATGTTAAAGGCATTGGAGATTTTCTACTTATCAATAATCGTCATCATCATCATCATCACCAGTTGCCGTGCCGACTGGCTTTGGCTATTATGCTTCTCCAGAGTACACGATCCTTCATGCAGGCCATCAGTTCGGTTGGTGATCTCCTCTCACACCATCCCGTCAGACTGTCCAGTATCATTTCTCTTGGTCTTCCTCTTGATCTTCTTCCTTTTATTTTTCCTGTTGTTATAATATTTTCAGTGCCCCCTCTTCTCATTGCATGTCCTATGAAGGTACATTCTCTCTCTCTCTTATCTTTTTGACAAGATTTTTTATCTCTCCAGCTCTTCTCATACATAATAATAATCATAGCTATAATAAAAATGCGAATAGTAATAAGAAACATAATAATATATGCAGGAAACTCTCTACCACAGAGAGCGGAACAACAAAACTCCTTCAGATCATCAGAGGAAGTACCCCCCTCAGACAAGTGTTTCGGCCCTTTAAACTCCTGTGTGTGTATATATATATATATATATATATATATATATATATATATATATATATATATATATATTGATTCATTTGCATCTCCCTTGCAAAAATTTACCTCTCAAACAGAACTCCTGTAGGCCTCTCGGTTGTGAGCAAGATGGCCTGCTGCTGCTGCATCCTTTCCATGATTGCTGTTCGGGTTTCTTGGTATATTTCCAGAAGATAGTTTACCATTGCTTTCCTTCCGGGCAGTGACTGTACTAGTCATTGATCGTAGCCATTGTCCATACATTGAGATCATCTGCCTACCATCATAGAATGGTGACCATGAATATATATATATATATATATATATATATATATATATATATATATATATATATATATATAACCGCTATGTATATATATATATATATATACATAGCGAATAGTAATAATAATGATAATATCCTAATTTATAAGGCTATAATAATACTACAATCATAGCTTACAAAGCACTTTGTTACAAAAGTAATGAGACATAATTCTTCGACATATAAAACTATTTTGCACAGCGCCCGCGTCATGAAATTTCCCACAGTCTGGTCTCGATAATTCTCATTTCCGTTTCTTTCTAATTGCCATCTTGAAAATGTAATAAAGTGTTTGACTCTGGAAGGTAAGAAATTAAATATATTTTAGATTGCAAAGTTCTTTCTTGTGGTAAAACCGTATTATTGACTTCAGTTATTATTATTATTCTCAAAATGCTGGGCTAGTGTTCCACGAACTGTGTGCCGCGACGCATTGATGTCATGCAAGGGAATCAGTGGTGTGTCGCCAAATTTTGATCATAACAAAAATTACAGCATACTTTTGGTTATGTGTCTAATTATATTTATATAAAAAATATTCGTCAGCCTAATTTTTATGAAACATAAATTAAGGGTATATCTGTCTAGGCTTGCTTTCACTTTGAAAATTAAGCATTTGTAAAATAAAAATTGAAAATATACTACAAATGTTTCATTTGCTACATCTTACTGTAAAAATATTTATTGTAATAAAATTTGTTGACAAACATCATAATATTGAGCTTTTTTCATTAAAAAGGATAGCACACGTAGCTAAAACGGCGATTCTCAAACTGTTCACGCTGTCACCATCTAGGTCATAGTTTCTCAAACGGTGTTTCGCGAAAGAGCTAAAGGTGTGCCGCTAAATTCTTCTTCTTCTTCTTCTTTTTCTTCTTCTTCTTCTAAAGCTTTCCGAGCCATTAAGTCTCATTGCTGTAGATAAAGTTCGCCTCTATTCCTCTATAAAAAATATAAAATATAATCCTCCATAAACTATAAAACACTGTAACTTTACGGTTACACAAAAGTCAAAGATTAGGAAAAACGAAGTATGCCAGCAATAAAAATCTGCATTGCCTAGAACAGAGGTTTTCAAACTTTGTCAGACTGCGACGCAGTTAGTAAAGCAAATTTATGTCGCACAACACCTGTGCTCTTAATGCTGGACTCTCCTGCAGTTAGCTATTTATTCCTAGCATTTTCAGTGTTTACACACTACACTGCTCTTATTGAAATGATATATATTTAAATAATACATCGAAAAGTAAAACAAAATAATAATAATAAGAGCTATCATAAGTTTTGTTAAGTTTTGTATTTAAAAAGGTCCCTAGGGTCCACCCAACCTCTGTAAATGGGCACCAGAGAAATCTGGAAAGGTAACATGCGGCCAGACGTGACACTGACCACATCAGCGACCACTTTCATGTGCCGAAGGTCATGGAAATACGGGCCTAGCACAGTATCCTCAAGGCACCTTAGTGGCGTGGGAACAGGAATGTTACCTTCTTTCACCTTTTTCATGCAATGCATTAAATGTGAAATGTGATCCTGCTTGGAGGTACAGATCTCTGATCATTTCTGGTCGCCTTGAACTGGAACTAGGAACTAAAATGCCAGAGATTCTTTATCTGGCGGCGATTTATCGTATAAATAAACAACACTGCACCGTGGTTTGGTCAAAAATATTTTTTGCTGTAAGAATTTAGCGATTTTCACACTAGAAGATTTCAGTGCCATGTAAAAAGAATGGAAGAGAACAGACAAACGAAAATTATGTATGCACAAGATATGGGGGAAACAAGACCAAGGTGTATAAAGACAATATAGAGTAGGATATAAAAGAAATTGATGTCACCAACTGGAGAGAGAAGATTAGGAATAGAGAGGAATGGAGGTGAACTTTATCTGCAGCAATGAGCCTTAATGGCTCAAGAAGAAGAAGAAGAAGAAGCAGAAGAAGAAGAAGAAGAAGAATCTAGCGGCACGCCTTTAGCTCTTTCGCAGCACACCGTTTGAAAAACTATAACCTAGATTACAACACCTTGACAGTTTGAGAATCCCTGTTTTAACTACGTGTGCTATCCTTGTCATAGTTTTTAATGAAAATGCTCAATTATCTATCATTCACTGTGGGTTTGGGAAATATCGTCCAAAAGAGCAGATATGGGACTCACATTTTCTGGTTTCCATCAAATTCTTAATGTGAACTTTTCTTAGTGTCAATAATTGGCATTTAGGATCGAGGGGATATCTCTTATGTTTTTTTTCTCCTGTCCGATTTCCAAGTAAATGGAAGTTGAATACAAAGTTAAATACAGTTGTGACTTATCAATTACTTATGTACTACTCCGTAAGGCATGTTTTATATGGTGCTTTTATTTGTACTTTAATTCAATATTCTTGTTTTCTTTCTATTTTTGAACGTTAATTTAATGTTTATTCCCTTGAATAATTGATTTAAATACTTCAATACTTTTATTTAGTGCTTATGATTTGCTTCTTAGGATTTTTAAAACACAATACTTTTCAAATGTAGAAGTTTTGTCTTGTTGTACCTCGATTTTAATGTTCAAGTTTTTATTGTACCGTACCTCGATTTTAATGTTCAAGTTTTTATTGTACTGTACCTTGATTTTAATGTTCAAGTTTTTATCGTACTGTACCTCGATTTTAATGTTCAAGTTTTTATTGTACTGTACCTCGATTTTAATGTTCAAGTTTTTATTGTACTATACCTTGATTTTAATGTTCAAGTTTTTATTGTACTGTACATTGATTTTAATGTTCAAGTTTTCATTGTACTGTATTTTGATTTTAATGTTCAAGTTTTTATTGTATTGTACTTTGGTTTCAGTGTTCAAGTTCTGATGGTTTGTACTTAAACTGAGTGTTAAATTTTGTTTTATTGTATTTTTGTTAATGGTCAAGTTCTGCTGTGTTGCATTTATATTAATGTTCAAGTTTTGTCGTGGTGTAAATTTTATCAACGTTCACGTTTTTTTTTTTTTTTGTGTTGTATTTATGTCAACATTAAAGTTTTGGTGCATTATATCTATATCAATGTTGTAGTTTTGTAGCACTGTATCTGTATCAATGTTGGAGTTTTATTGCATTGTATCTATATCAATGTTGAAGTTTTGCTGCATTGTATCCATATCAGTGTTGAAGTTTTATTGCATTGTATCTAAATTTAATGTTGCAGTTTTGTTGCTTTTTATCTATATCAATGTTGTAGTTTTGTAGCATTGTATCTATATCAATGTTGTAGTTTTATTACATTGTATCTATATCAATGTTGTAGTTTTGTAGCATTGTATCTGTATCAATGTTGAAGTTTTGTTGCAGTGTATCTATATCAGTGTTGGAGTTTTATTACATTGTATCTATATCAATGTTGTAGTTTTATTACATTGTATCTATATCAGTGTTGTAGTTTTGTAACATTGTATCTATATCAATGTTGAAGTTTTGTTGCATTGTATCCATATCAGTGTTGAAGTTTTCTGCCCTGCAATTTAATTCAGTGTTCAACTTCTCTTGTGTTGTATTATTCGTTGTCAACATTTTCTGGTTTTGTATTTTAATTCAGTTTTCAAGTTTTGTTTCATTTTGTATGTTATCATTATTATCGCCATGGTCAACCCTGTGCTGGAAACCAGATCATTTCGTGCAATCTAAACAATGATATCATTTCATATTTATCATTTAGCTGCTGGGTTTTTTTCATATATGTTTATCCATTGTTTTCATCAACATTGTCACAATCATTATCATCATTAGTGTCAAGAAAGGACACACGGAAGTGCATTCTTGAATCTCTTGACATTTCTTCCCGAAAGCCCGACAGTGACGCGGTATCCATGGTGCCAGTACCACAGAATCCACATTCAGCCACTCTTCTTTTGTCTCTTCCAGTAAGAAATGAATGTTTACACCTTGTCATTCATTATTTTTTTTTTATTTCAGGTCCGTCATTTTCCTGCTACCTTTGATCGCCATCAGAACTGTTCAAGTCAAAATCTCATTGTATAAAGCATACAACTGACAGCGGTAATTTATGTTGAGGAAAGAGTGTAAAACGTGCCAGGTAGGATATGGATGTTTCGGAGTCTAAACGGAGTCGAATGTGCTGGTCAAAAATGGTTAACATGTACATCTTAATTTGGCTCATCTGGATTGTTGAAGTCACAGGTGAGTAAATTCGTATTTACTTTGTTTCGTTCTTTTTTTTTAACTGTGAGTAGCTGAAAATTGCTTTACGTAAGTTTTTGTTTTGTTTTGTTTTGTGTAACCAGTTAAAGAAGGCTGGTGTTTGTTAAAATTACACATACGAATATATCCTTTTGCTTAAATAATGCTTGGTTTCTTTCCAGTGTATTTAAATGAACAGTGTATATGTTATTTATTTTCATTATCATTGTTAATTTTTTACATGTTTTGATTATTATTATTATTTGCGACAAGATAACAATACTTTATTGTTTTATTTTGACACTTTTATTGTTGAAATTAATATTATTAATGTTGCTTTTGTACTCGATTGCTCCTCGTACGTGTACGGCTTGATCTAGTAATAGATGAGTGTATGTGTTGATAAGTAGTGACAGTTCAACGTTTAACAACGTTCAAAACAAGCGAACGCTTCACGTTGTCTTTGGCTGAGGCTCGGGAACGACTGCTACATTGAAGAACAGGTCCAAGTACAAGTCCAAGATCTCACATTTATACTTCATGTTTAAACTCTTTCTCAGCGCTCATGTAGACAGATAAAGACTTCGCATACTTCTATATTTTTATTTATTAGAATTTTATCTATTATATCTTTTTCATTTATTAGAAGAATGTTGCGAATCCACTAAACAGCAAAAATAACTAATGAAGAATGTATGAGAAGAGCGGGGGATATAAAAAGATCTTGTCAAAAAAATAAGAGAGAGACAGTTTAGTTTCATATGGCATGCAATGAGAAGAGGGGGCATTGAAAATATTATTAAAAAAACAAGAAAAGTAGAAGGAAGAAGAGCCAGGGGAGGACCAAGAGAAATGATACTGGACAGTCTGAAGAGATGGTGTGAGAGGAGATCGCCTGCATGAAGGATCGGGTACTCTGGAGAAGCATAATAGCCAACCCTAATCAGCACGGCAGATGATGATGATGATGATGATGATGATGATGATGATGATGATGATGATGATGATGATGATGATGATGATTCCATACCTCCATCCTTAGCTTCCACACAGGCGCTCTTCTAATATTTGTAGAGAGAACATCTGTGTGGAAGCTAGGGAAAGATGAAGCTGTACTCAGCTACCTTACTTAATGGTCATCATTCTCTTCTCCTAATGTTTTTGTACTTTTTTGTTTGTATAATACTTCTCTAGACCACACACTGCTGCATTAATTGATTTCAATAGTTCCATTTTGGTATCAGCTTTATCTAATACCATAATTTTCTGTGTTCGTCTAACTGCCTCAGTGCGCAATAGTATTGAGAATTTGATTAAAAGTTGGTGGGTGTGCCTCTATGTTGTTTTGCTTCATGCCCAGGCACAAGCTGAGAGAGAAGTGTTAATGTGGTGAGCAGAGGTCTGAAACATATCACTAGATTTCTTAGCAGCAACTAGTCCTGGCTGTGGAAACTAAAAATTAACTGCTAATTGTAAATAATTCAAGAAAAAAAATTGTATTTCTTCTCCCGTCATTTTTTACATTATTATTCTTAAGCCTGTTATTTCCTGGACCAGTATAGAAATCTTTTTCGGTGACACAATTGTTATTACTTATTTTCTGCTTAATCTTTAAAAAAAAACTAAGGCACGTTATTTTTGCTTTCTAAATTTTATCCACACTCTTTTTTCTTTATATCTCTCATATTCTTCCTTCCCCAAATCCCTCCATCCTCCCTCTAGCCCCTTCTCATTTCCTTCATCATCTTTCCCTCCTCCTCTCTGATTTTGGGTTTAAACTTGAACTCCCTCGGCGCATCAATCTCTGTTAACAAGGCAAGCCTGGGAGCAGCTTGAAGAATTTAAGTTAAAGGTTGTTCGGTCGGGTAGCGAAACAAATTCCATTCATTGATCTCACTACGGCATCCAGCGCTCTGACCTCTTGGCGAGCTTGATGGAGTGGCTCTTGGGCCAGACACATCAAATGCGGTTTAGCGTGGCAAGTCTGTTCACCTTCTCTTGGAGTGGGGCCAGATGGTCACTCAGTATTTTTGCTAGCCAGTGGTAAACAAAATTGTGCAGTGCTGATCTGTAGATTATTTTTGCTTTTCTGAGTCAGTCGTCTGTGAGGGACAGAGTTCTCGTCTGTAGACGTATCTAATTATCTTTTATGTTTTTGTCTGTTTCTCTCTCTTTGTGTGTCTTATCTGCTTCTTATATCTGTGTATCTGTTTCTCTCTCTTTTTGTATGTCTTATCTGCTTCTTATCTCTGTGTATCTGTTTCTCTCTTTTTGTGTGTCTTATCTGCTTCTTATCTCTGTGTATCTGTTTCTCTCTCTTTGTGTGTCTTATCTGCTTCTTATCTTTGTGTATCTGTTTCTCTCTCTTGTTGTGTGTCTTATCTGCTTCTTATCTCTGTGTATCTGTTTCTCTCTCTTTGTGTGTCTTATCCGCTTCTTATCTCTGTGTATCTGTTTCTCTCTTTTTGTGTGTCTTATCTGCTTCTTATCTCTGTGTATCTGTTTCTCTCTCTTTGTGTGTCTTATCTGTTTCTTCTCTTTGTGTATGTTTCTTTCTTTTGTATGTGTCTGTTTCTCTATTTTATATTTATACCCGTGTTTCTCCTCTGCGGATCTATCTGCTTCTTCCTCTCTGTGCATCTGTTTCTCTCTTTTGTGCATCTATCTATTCTTCTCTTTCTATCTCTCTCTCTCTCTGAATCTATTTCTCTATTTTGTGCTATCTATCTGTTTCTCTCTTTTGTGTATCTATCTATTCTTCTCTCTCTCTCTCTCTCTCTCTCTCTCTCTCTCTTGGGCCTGCGTGCCCAATTCTTAACCCTTTTGAAATAAAGATCAATCAATCAATCAATCAATCTCTCTCTGAATCTATTTCTCTATTTTGTGCTATCTATCTGTTTCTCTCTTTTGTGTATGTCCATTTATCTCTTTTGTTCTTCATGTTCATTTTTCATTTCATTCTTATTTTTTGTCCATATCTGATGAAAACTTTTTCCCTCTTTATCAGCGTTTTTTTCTACCTGCTATCTTCAGATGATTTTATCTTCTCTACTTCCTGGGATTTTTGTTTTGCCCTGCTTATTTGTCCCTGTTTTTTTAAATGATATTCTCTCTCTCTCTCCCGCATTCTCTCTCTCTCTATCTCCCTCTCTCTCTCTCTCTCTCTCCTCAGTTCTGTTGTAAATATAACTGTGTTATAATGACTGATTTTTCTAACATAAAAATTAGCATTTTTCCCCTCTATTTCTTCCATTGTTATTTTACCCCTTATCTGTGCATGTTTCGCAGAGTGAGTTCCCCCACCAAACTTTGTTCTTATCATGTGTGAACGGGTTTGTAGACAATTAACTATGACCCGATATGAGCCGGGTAATTTGCTGATAGGCAGTGACCGGATATCCGACCCAATCTGCGGAAATTTACGCACGGCTATCTCCTGGAGTTGTTCTTCCTGTTTATCTCTTCGCATTCTTTTTTTTCCTTCTTTTTGGTCTTTCTTTCCGTTTATGGCTTTCTTCGAGTATTCTTTCCCCGTGTCACATATATCTTTATACTGCCTAGTATTCTTCTCTTCGTGTATCTTCTTTCATCAGTTATAACAGAACCTGGACGAGATCTTCTTCATCTGCTGTACAACGGCCTGTCAAATTGGTTAGCTATCAGGCTGTTCAGCAACTGTATCAATCAGTCAGTCAGTCGGTCAGTCATTTGAAAGTCCCTTGTGGAACTTTGCCTCCCTAACAGCTCTCCCGTAGACCTCTCGGTTGTGGGCAAGATGCCCTGCTGCTGATGCGTCCATTCGCAGATCGTGAACCATGTCTTGCAGCCATCTTCGCCCTGATCTTCCTCTCTTTCTTTTTCCCATTATGTACCAATACAAGACTATCTTCTCTAAATTCTCGTGACGTTTAATAACGACTGAATCAGAATCCGCTGTTTAGATCTACCCGTGGAAGCTTTGACAGTCATAGCTTTCAAGCTCCGAACAGAACACAACAGAGCACAAGCCCATCTACACAAACTAAAGACAGTTCAAAGCTCACTCTGCAAGCATCAAAAGTCCCGTAAACATGGACTCTCAACTCTCTCTCTCTCTCTCTCTCTCTCTCTCTCTCTCCTATACCTAGCCCCGAGGAATAACTATACGACAAGCACTGAAAACTCCTGCTGATGATGGAACTCACGTAAACAACCCATCTACTTGTCCAGACCATGGACTGCAGATTGACATTGTTGTTTTAAAGTTATAACAGATATTTTTAAAAAAGATATTTTGAAAACAAACAGCTGAAATCAGAATTAATAATCAAAACAAACAGCTGAAATCAGAATTAATAATCAAAACAAACAGCTGAAATCAGAATTAATAATCAAAACAAACAGCTGAAATCAGAATTAATAATCAAAACAAACAGCTGAAATCAGAATTAATAATCAAAACAAACAGCTGAAATCAGAATTAATCATCAAAACAAACAGCTGAAATCAGAATTATTATTATCAAAACAAAGAACTGAAACCAGAAGTGATAATCACAACAAACAGCTGAAATCAGAATTAATAATCAAAACAAATAGCTGAAATTAGAATTAATAATCAAAACAAACAACTGAAACCACAAGTGATAATCACAACAAACAGCTAAAATGAGAATTAATAATCAAAACAAGCAGCTGAAATCAGAATTAATAATCAAAACAAACAGCTGAAATCAGAATTAATAATCTTCTTCTTCTTCTTCTTCGTTCGCATGAGAATTAATAATCAAAACAAACAACTGAAACCAGAAGTGATAATCACAACAAACAGCTGAAATCATAATTAATAATCAAAACAAACAGCTGACATTAGAATTAATAATCAAACAAACAGCTGAAATCAGAATTAATAATCAAAACAAACAACTGAAACCAGAAGTAATAATCAAAACAAACAACTGAAATCAAAATTAATAATCAAAACAAACAGCTGAAATCAGAAGTGATAATTAAACAAACAGCTGAAATCAGAATTGATAATCAAAGCAAACAGCTGAAATCAGAATAGATAATCAAATAAGGAGAGTCATTCATTCATTCATTTGCATGTCCCCTGCGGAACTTTGCCTCCCTAACAGCACTCCTGTAGGCCTCTCGGTTGTGACCAAGATGGCCTGCTGCTGCTGCGTCCATTTGCAGATCGTCAACGATTTCTTGCAGCCATCTTCGTTTTGGTCTTCCTCTTTTTCTTTTTCCCATTATGTATCCTTCCAATATGGTCTTCTCTAAATTATCATGACGTTTAATGTGTCCAAAATATTTCAGTTTTCTCTTTTTAATCCTCTTTACTAGCCAGATTTCTTCCAATATTAAGTTCTTGTAATATGGATATATTTGTTCTTTTTTGTGACCACGATATTTGGAGAACTCTTCTGTAGCATTTACATTCAAAGTCATTTATGTGTTTCTCAGCTGTTTTGTTAAGTGTCCAGGTCTGACAGGCATATGTTGCGATGGGAAAGATGCATGACCTTAAAAAGCTTATTTTTGTAGTCCTGTCTGCTCCTCTCCACAGATTCTTTAGCTGTTTTACTTTCTGAAGAGCAATAGATGTCCTCCTTTTAATTTCCCTCATTGTATCTCCATTATTAGTTAGCAGTGATCCAAGATATTCAAAACTCTCCACTTCTTCCAATTTTTCCTCATTGATATATATTTCAGCTGCCTTGTTTGTTTTGTCAGTTGTCATCAATTTAGTTTTCTTCGCATTAAGATAGAGGTTTTGCTCTTCGCTGTTCTTACGGACTGACATAATTAGTTTTTCCATTCCTTTTTGTGTTGTGGATAGTAACACTGTGTCATCAGCATATCTAATCTCTGGTATTTCATAACCTCCAATTGTTATGGCATTGTAATATTCTTTGTTTACATCTTCTCTAACATTCCTCATTATATTTTCAGTATTCAAGTTAAATAAGTAGGGTGACAATATGCACCCCTGACGGACCCCTTGTTTTATGTCAAACCAACTTGTTGTTTCACCATTTATTCTTACTGCTTCTTATTGGTCTAGATACCGCAGTGATGTTAATTGTATCAAATATGTTGGAAATTCCATTTTTTCCATTATTTCCCAAAGTTTCTGGTGTTGTACACAATCACATGCCTTTGAGTAGTCTATAAAGGATAAATATAGATTGACATTAAACTCTCTGCATTTCTCTCTTATTAATCTTAGATTGAATATATGGTCTCTTGATCCTCTTCCATGCCTGAAACCAGCTTGGACCATATTGACTTCTTCTTCTATTTTCTTACGAAGTCTACCCATTATGATTTTTAACAGAATTTTACTGGCATGACTAATCAGGGCAACAGTTCTGTAGTTCGTGCATAATTTCAGATTACCCTTTTTTGGCAGTGGTATGAATACAGTTCTTTTCCATTCTTTTGGCCAAATACCTGAATGCCATATCTTTTTGCACAGTGCATGATAGATTGTTGCACACTCCTTTCCTCCTGCTTTAATAAATTCAGCTGTTATCTCATCACATCCTGGTGATTTACCATTTTTCAGATTCTTTATTGCCTATAAAACTTCTTCTATTGTCGGTTCAGGTTCTTTCTCTTCCAATAATAATTCACACTGTTGATTTCTGTTTCCACACTCGGTTGTTTCATGCATTCCTTTGCAATATTCCTTCCATCTTTCTAGAATTTCCTCTGTCTCTGTCAAGGTATTCCCCATCTCATCACAAATTACATTTAGCTTAAGTGTGACATTTCTCGTCAATGTCTTCATTTCTTTAAACATTTCACTATCTCTTCCACACTTCTGATGTTCTTCTATTCTTTCACAACAATCTTGTATGTATTGTTTTTTGTCTTTTCTTATGTTTCTTCGTACTTTTTTTGTTAAAGTTTTATATTTCTCTTTGTTGTTGTTTGTCACTTTCCATTTCGTCTTCATTTCTCTACGTTGTTTTATCAGTTCTAGTGTACTTGCTGTAATCCATCCATTCTTTTGTGTTTTCTTTACTGGAACAATGTCTTTAGCTGTTGTTATTAAGATATCTTTGGCCTGCGTAGCCAATTCATCTGGTGTCATCTCCTCCTGTACAGCCATCAGGATTTCGAAACGGTTCTTCACTTCTATACCGTATTGTTCTAGTATATTTGTAAGATCAAAGCGGAGTGGTCTTGATCCCGTACCTGTCTTTTTTTATCTTTATCTTCACGTCTGCTATTAATAACTCAGGAGAGTATCAGAACATAAAAGCAGGAGTACGGCAAGGATGCGTTTTAGCCCCTGACCTTCTCTCTCTCTCTATAGCGAAAGGAATATGAGACATTTTGAAAACATGCCTGGAATAGCACTGACTGAATACTACCTAAACAATCTAAGATACGCAGACGACACGGTGCTGATAGTCCAACGCAAAGAAGAGCTCAAGCCATGTTAGAAAAATTGTTGAAAAAAAGTGAGGAGAAAGGACTTAGTTTAAATAAGAAGATGACAGAGGTCATGGCCAATATCCAAGAAAGTAAAATGCACAGAATTAAAACAAGTGGACAAATTAAAGTATTTAGGAACAATAATAACACAAGACCCCCCCCCCCTTTGCGACAGATCTAGTAAATCGGCGAGGTGTACAGTGCTCATTGATATAATATGAAGTATAATAGGATCGAACCAACTTATCGGGCAAATGACTCCCATACTAAACAACAAGCATGTCTCACTGGAAACCAAAAGAACTATCTATAAGACAATCTTCATACCAACATTGTGCTATCAACGCTAGGCATGGACGCTGACAGCAAAAGACAAAAGGAAAATTACAACAACTGAAGTGAGATTCTTGAGAAGAACTCGGAATATCAAGAATGGACAGAATCAGAAATGATGTCAGAAATAAAGTAGGAGTCGAACCCGTTCTGAACTATATTCAAAAACAGCAAATAAAATGATTCGGTCATGTATCACGACCACCAACAGAACGTGCACCACGGAGCGCAATGTTTTACAGACCACACAAAGGCAGAGCAAGGGGCCGCCCATGCAAATGATGGACTGATGGTATAGCAGAGTCCCTGAACATCTCAATGTATGAAGCCAACAGGCGAGCCATTGGGAGACAATTGCACTTCACCTCTACACCCAGCAGTAAATGAGGAAGGACAAGACAAGACAGTAACATAAAACGAAGATGCGAAACTGAAATAAGGAGCAGAATAGCCCAGGTCAAGTCAGCATTTATTTTAAAAAAAAACATTCTATGCAATAAAGCTCTGTCGATGAACACCAGAGAATTATTCAATGTTGCACCGAACCCATGTTTGTATCTGGATGGGAGACATGGACAGTAAAAAAAATCACTCAAAAACTACGGGAAGCAGCCGAGATGTGGTTCCTAAGAAAAATGATGAGAATACCATGGACAGCCAAGAAAACAAATGAAGAGGTTCTAAGTAAGGCTGGGAAATTATGGGGAAAAAAAATTCAGAACACAACAGTCCAGATTTGTAGATGTTTTGAGAAGAGGCAAACTGGAACATCTAGTGACAACGGGAAAACTAGGGAGAGACAGAGGCATAGAGAAAGACAAAGCAAGGTTCTTGGCGAACTAAAAGAGTGACACAGAGCACCTTCCATTATTCATCTTTATAGAAAGAGCAAAGGATACAAGGTTGTGGAAATCAGTGACGACCAATGCCCGATTGCTGTGGACCAAAGAGAGATATAACATCTTACATCTTACATCCTTCCCGTGCCGCTAAACGTCACATAGGTAGTTCGCATGGTAGTTCTCCAAGTTTTCCTGTTTTCGGCGAACTTAATAAAAGGATTGTATGTCTACTAATTTGGCCTCTCTTTGAATATTGTTAACAATGTCCTCTTTAGAGTTTCACGTGGTCGACCTCTTTTTCTTCTTTGGTCTGTTGTGTTACACTTGATAGCTTGTTTTTTGGGATTCTCTGACTGTTTCTTCTCAGAGATATAACTAGATATATGTAATTGGGCTTTGTTGTAGAGTAATAACAGCATATAATAATATAAGCTATTTTTAAAAGTTACAATCTCAAAATAATAATTGCTTAAAATTTCAAAATTATAACCAAATACAAGTAATTACATTTTGTTTGAAAGTTATAAATAATTTCATGTTATCTCAAAGTTGTGCTCAGGGACTGATGGACTGATTGATCTTTATTTCAAAAGGGTTAAGAAATGGGCACGCAGGCCCGTCTGACATTCTGCCCTTTATCATACATCTTTCACTCTATTCCAGACATTCTACAAATATGCTGTTCATATAACAAACATAACTAACATTGAAGCTGAGAGACATAAAATAAAATATAACATTTATGTTTCGCTCTTAAACATTCGCTCGGTACAGAAGTAACTACATACATTATAAATGACTATCTACTGAACAAAATTTTCGGGACTATTCAGAAAACAATTAATTGTATTCGGTGTCTGTAAGAGCAGTTTAAGATAACTTTTAAGTTTTATAATTCATAGAGGCATGTAGTCGACATCAAATAGATATTGGGAAAGCTTGTAGTTGTTGGAAGGAGTATAATTTATATTTTTTATATAGGATGGGACGGTATTCCAAAGATGAGCAGCAGAATAACTAAAGCTTTTCTTGTAAAGATCAAGTCTAGGTTTTGGAAGACATATGTTGTTCAAGCGTTGGCTTGGAAAAGTAATCACGTGTTTCAAAACAAGAGTAATCAGTCTTAAATTCATAACAACTGTAATTAATCATGTGAAACTATGTTACCCCCAAATTTCATCAATCTACAAAACATTTCTTATCTGAATGTTTTTGCCAAACAAATCTCACTTTTTGGACCTCTTAAAAAAAGATCTACCGACCTCTGGCAGGACCTTCGAAATTAGACACATTCAATCTGGACAGTAAATGTCCTCGACTTTTATAGGAAATTATGTTACCGTTCTCCAAGACACTGACTGTTTCTTGGAAAGTACAGTAGACGAGTTAACGCGATTTATAGTCGGGCGCTGAGGTTTAGTCCTAAGGTACCTTAGCGTAACGTAATTTGTTTCAAGGCGATAACTAAACCAAGAGATTCCTTCTATTGTGTGAGTGTTTGTGTGTGTGTTCTTTTATCAATTCAAGGGTGGTTTCCTTCTATCGTCCGTGTGTATACGTTTGTTTGTGAAGAGTTTTTGACCAACGGTAGGTAAGAGCCGAGCAGGATTTACGATAGAAGAGAAGGAAAGTACGTATAAGAGGATTATCCATTGGCCCTTAAATCTTCCACTCTTCAGCGTTACTTCCGTAATCCTATCGCTGTGAAGGATTAATCCAGCATTCATTTCCTTCTGGAAGAAAAAGAAAAGACGATTCAATCTTTTATCGTCATCATCATCTGCTTCGAGCTCGGCGATGAAGATTAATTGACTGTAATCAGTTCAGAATTTGTCTCTCTTCCTCCGTCTCTTTTCTCTCTCTCTCCATCTATTTCTCTCTCTCTCTCTCTTTCCATCTCTTCCTCTCTCTCAATCTCTCTCAATCTCTTTCTCTCTCTCCATCTCTTTCTCTCTCTATTTCTCTCTCTCCCCCCCCCTCTTTCACTTTCTTTTTCTCTCTTCTCTTTTTTCTCTCTCTTTCTCTTTCTGTCCGTTTCATTCTATTTCCCTCTCTTTCTCTCCTATTCTCTCTTTTTCTCTCTCTCTCAATCTCTGTCTTCTCTTTGACTTTCTCTTTCTTTCTTTCTCTTTCTCTCTCTCTCTCTCTCTCTCTCTCTCTCTCTGATAAGCGCAGACCAAAAATGGCGCTAGTTCCAGTTCTGTCCCAGACTGTCTGTAGACAAACACATCACAACAAAAACAAATTTTATTATCAATTTTATACACGAGACATAAATTAATGAAGGCAGCTATTGGTCCACACTTAAATTAATTTTCATATGTCTGACCGGACTTGACAGCGCAAACCCAGGTTCTCATGTAGATTAAACATTTTTGTAGAATGTCATAACCAAAGCTGATCCTGAGGTCGAAACTTGGCAGATTCATCAACTTCACAGCCATCCTCTAAGCCAATGGTTCCCACTATTTTAACATCCAAGGGTCACTTCTCCAGCTCCATATAAGTTGAGGACCATCATATTATATGTGATATCACAATACCTTGAACATTTAATTATTTTAGTTCACTAGATGATACTACTGTAAACTGATAGCGCAAACACCGGACCACATGATAACGCCTCGTTGGGCCAAAGGTTGAGAACTACTGAGCCAAGCCACGAAGAAATATTATACAGGGCGTTCGGAAACAGTGTGCAGTATCCCAGTATCGATTCCGGTATCGTAATGGTATCTTGATCAATCCACTTCAGTCACGCTATCATACCGCAGGTAGATGTATCTAGATATCATAGCCACTAAGAAATCACTATTATGCCGGAATCGATACAGGGATACTGCACACTGACTTTTCGAACTTCCTGTAGATTTCACTTAATAATTAGAAGACAAGAAAAAGCGGGAAAAATAAGAACAAATATTCATTTATGTAATTAGTACATAATTCATTATTCTCTTTTATCATACAGTTTCCAGTTTATGTGGTCAGGTATCTTTCAGTGTATGGTATTTTTAAGAGAGCTATCTCTTTTTTGTATGCTTGGATGTGTGATGGTTGTATCACTGGTCAAAATGTGTGATGATGGCACCAGGGATCAGAAAGTGTGATGGTGGTGTCAGCTGTCAGGTCATGTAATGATGCTATCAACGATCAGGATGTGTGATAGTGATATCGGAGGTCAGAAGGTGTGATGGTTGTATCAGAGGTCAGGAGGCGTGATAGTGGTATCAGAGGTCAGGAGGTGTGATAGTGGTATCAGAGGTCAGGAGGCGTGATAGTGGTATCAGAGGTCAGGAAGTGTGATAGTGGTATCAGAGGTCAGGAGGTGTGATAGTGGTATCAAAGGTCAGGAGGTGTGATAGTGGTATCAGAGGTCAGGAAGTGTGATAGTGGTATCAGAGGTCAGGAAGTGTGATAGTGGTATCAGAGGTCAGGAAGTGTGATAGTGGTATCAGAGGTCAGGAGGTGTGATAGTGGTATCAGAGGTCAGGAGGTGTGATGGTGGTATCAAAGGTCAGGAGGTGTGATAGTGGTATCAGAGGTCAGGAGGTGTGATGGTGGTATCAGAGGTTAGGAGGTGTGATAGTGGTATCACTGGTAAGCAGTTAGGATGATGATATAAGGGTTAAAAAGTGAAATGATGGTGTAGAAAGTGTGATGTTGGTATCAGCAGTCAAAAAGTGAGATAGCGGTATCAGTAATCAGGTGGTATGATGGTTGTATGAGCGGTCTGGAGGTGTGATGGTGGCATCAGCGGTCAATAAGTATGATGGTAGTTTCAGTGATCTAGGTTTTTTTTTAAAAATCCATTCGTGTATATTAAAAATATGAAATCATTATTTTGAATTATCTGTCATTGTTCATCTGTCATTGTTCATCTGTCATTGTTTATCTGTCATTGTTGAACACTTGTGGCATGATTCTTCCTGCTGTATGTATGAAAAGTAAAATCTGAGGACATAGTTCGGTGCCAGAAGTACGGCGTATATCAGAGTCACATGACCATGTAGAGGTACAGTACTGGGGTATATCAGAGTTATATGGCCGTGCTAGAAGTACGGTAAGGCCATGTTAGAGCCACATAACGGTGCGAGAGGTAAGGTAAGCGTATGTCACAGTCAGGCAAACGATGAAAACAAGATACATATTCCACCTCCTCATGGTGCCCTTGCCCAAAGCTATTGCACTTCTTTAAAAAGAGTTCATGGAGAAAGGCTCGTTAGCTTCTCCAGACGGGCCAGCCTCCTTAGAAGCATGATCACTATGAGCCGTTCTTTCTAACTCCTGATCCGACTCGAAGCCTGAATGCCACAATCTCCACGACGTAGTCGGCTGAAAATAATTCAATGCTAGCTTGCCACCAGGACTCAGATGGGCGCAGTTCTAATCTTAGAGAGTTTTATATAGATACGATATGGGTCGGAAAAAGCCATCCTTGCTTGGGGCATAAAACAACCTGGCTCCGCTTCTGTATACACCCCATACTAGATCCTGTATCATCAGAACATCTAGTTCCTGATCTCACACCACACATATAAAACCAGTGATTATTCCAAATTGGTTGTGGCATACATCCCTTCTTCTACCATCAGGATTCCTCTCCGGAAGGCAAATAAATTTATCATCTGTCATATCATTGGCTGTTAGTTTTTGGGCACTTCCTGTGCCGATCACAGCGGTATAACTCCGAACAAAGCAGATCTAATTGAATCAGATTGTCCTCCCCTGGTTTTTCTCCTGGCTTCGAGAGGGATCTGTCAAATCAAATATGGCGTGTTGACCCCTGGGCTATCACTTCACGCAAATCACTGGACTGTACAAACAGAGTTTTTAGATTCTTTTCTGTCAGTTTTTTTTTCTTTTCTGCACGGAAAAAAAAAGAATGCAGATTTTTGTTTTGTATTGCTTTGGACAAAGAGCAAATAATTTCTGTTATTTATGTCTGATTTTTATCACCACATACACACATATAAACATATGTACAACCACTTACAATTTTGTTCCCAGTTCAGTTTCTTTTTTCCTGGCGAACTCAAGTAGAAGTGCTAATAGAAGTAGTAGTAGTAGTAGTAGTAGTAGTAGTAGTAGTAGTAGTAGTAGTGTTAGCAGAATAGTAGTAGCAGTAGTTTTAGTTGTAATATTGTTAGTAGTATTAGTATTAATAGTAAAAGTAGTAGTAGTAGTGTTAGCAGTAGTAATAGTGTTGGTAGTAATAGTACTAGTAGTAGCAGTAGTAGTGGTAGTAGTAGTAATAGTAATAGTAGTAGTGGTAGTGGTAGTAGTAACAGTAGTGGTAGTAGTAGTAATAGTAATAGTAGTAGTGGTAGTGGTAGTAGTAACAGTAGTGGTAGTAGTAGTGATAGTAGTAGTAGTAGAGGTAGTATTTGTAACAGTGTTAGTAGTAGTAGTAGCAGTAGTAGCGGTAGTAGTAATAGTAGTAGTAATAGTAGCAAAAGCAGCAGCAAAAATAGTAGTAGCGGAGATAGTCATTCATTCATTTGCATGTCCCTTGAGGAACTTTGCCTCCCTAGTAGCTCTCCTATAGGCCTCTCGGTTGTGAGCAAGATGGCCTGCTGCTGATGCATCCATTTGGAGATTATCAACACTGTTTTGCTGTTATCTTCGCCTTGGTCTTCCTCTCTTTCTTTTTCCCATTATGTACCAATCCAAGATGGTCTTCTCTAGATTATCATGACGTTTAATGTGTCCAAAATATTTCAGTTCTCTCTCTTTAATCCTCTTTCCTAGCCAGCCTTCTTCAATATTAAATTCTTGCTGTATTGATATTTGTTCTTTTTTGTGTCCATGGTATTTGGAGAACTCTTCTGTAGCATTTACATTCAAAGGCATTTATGTGTTTCTCAGCTGTTTTGTTAAGTGTCCTGGTCTCACAGGCATATGTTACGATGGGAAAGATGCATGCCCTTAAAAATCTTATTTTTGTGGTTCTGTCTGTTTCTCTCCACAGATTCTTTAGTTTTATTTTTTGAAGAGCGTTAGATGTCCTCCTTATAATTTCCCTCATTGTATCTCCATTATTAGTTAGTAGTGATAGAAGATATTCAAAACTCTCCACTTCTTCTAATTTTTCTTCATTGATACATATATCAGCTTCCTTATTTGTTTTGTCAGTTGTCATCAATTTAGTTTTCTTCGCATTAAGATAGAGGTTTTGCTCTTCGCTGTTCTTACGGACTCATATAATTAGTTTTTCCATTCCTTTTTTGTGTTGTGGACAGTAATACTGTGTCATCAGCATATCTAATCTCTGGTATTTCATAACCTCCAATTGTTATGGCATCCTAATATTATTTGTCTACATCTTCTCTAACATTCCTCATTATATTTTCAGTATACAAGTTAAATAAGTAGGGTGACAATATGCACCCCTGACGGACCCCTTGTTTTATGTCAAACCAAGTTGTTGTTTCACCATTTGTTCTTACTACTGCCTGTTGGTCTAGATACAGCATTGATACTGCGGAGACAGCAGTGTTGTCAATAGTACTAGGATTAGCAGAAGTAATAATAAAATTAGTAGCTTTGAAAGTAATAGTTGTTCCTTTTATTATTCTTCTACTCTAACTGTAATAGCGGTGATATTAGTAGTGGTAGTAGTAGTAGTAGTAGTAGTAGTAGTAGTAATAGTAGTAGTAGTAGTAGCTGTAGTAGTAGTAGCAGTAGTAGTAGTAGCAGTAGCTATAGAAGTAATAGTAATACCAGCGGTATTAGTAGTGTTATTGGCAGTAACAGTAGTAGTAGTAGTAGTAATAGTAGTAGTAGTAATGGTAGTATTAGTAGTAGTAGTAGTAGTAGTAGTAGTAACGATAATAGTAGTAATATTGATGTAGTAGTAGTAGTAACGATTATAGTTTTGATAGCAGTAGTAGCAGTAGTAGTAATAATATACCGTTGGTAGTATTAGTGGTAGTAATAGCAGCAGTAACAGCAGTAGTAACAGGGGTGGTAGTAGTAGTAGAAGTAGTAGTAGTAGTAGTAGTAGCAGTAGTAATAGTAGTGGTAGCAGTGATGTACTAGTAGTAGTAGTTATAGTAGTAGTAGTAGTAGTAGTAGTAGTAGTAGTAGTAATAGTAGAAATACTACTAGTTGTAGCTGTTGTAGTAGTACTGGTAGTAGTGATAGTAGTAGTAGTAGTGGTGGTAGTAGTAGTAGTAGTAGTGGCAGTAGTAATTGTAGTTGTAGTAGTAGTAGTGATAGTAGTGGTAGTAGTCTTAGTAGTAGTAGTAACAGTAGTAAGAGAAGTAGTAGTAGTAAAAGTAGTAGTAGTAGTAGTGGTAGTAGTAGTAGTGTTGTAGTTGTAGTAGTAGTAGTAGCAGTAGTAGTAGTGGTGGCAGTAGTAGTAGTAGTAGTAGCAGCTGTAGCAGTTGTAGTAGTAGTAGTAGTGGTAGTAGTAGTAAAAGTAATGGTTATAGTATTAGTAGTAGTGGTAGTAATAGTAGTAGTAGTAGTAGCAGTAGTCGTAGTAATAGTAGTAGTAGTAGCAGTAGTCGTAGTAATGGTAGTAGTAGTAGTAACAATAGTAGTTGTAACAGTTGTAGTGATGGTGGTAGTATATGTAGTAGTAGTAGTATTAGTGGTAGTAACAGTAGTATTAACAGTAGCAGCAACAGTGGTAGTAGTAGTAGTAGTAATGGTAGTAGTAGTAGTAGTAGTAATAGTAGTAGTAATGGTAGTAGTAGTAGTAGTAGTAGTAGTAGTAGTAGTAGTAGTACGTAGTAATGGTAGCAGTTGTAGTGAAGGTGATAGCAGTTATAATAATAGTAGCCTTGACAACTTTCAGTACAAGCATTCTTTCTATCTTTTCTTTTCTTTCTATCTTTCGTTTCTTTCTTTCGTTCTTTTCTTTCTTTCTTTCTTCCTTTCTCTAAAGAGCAGTGGTCGCGTTGTGTTGCAGTTACGCGCCTTTCGGCACAGCACATACGACTTGGGTTCAAAGTATTTTTAGGACATGTGTCGTCTTCCCGCTACGATCCCTGTTCAGACTTCTCTCTGTTTCCAGGGACACCGCAGGGAGGTAGAATAGGGTCTTGGCCGGCTGTGGTTCGCCAACCCTGACTCAAGCAGTCATTTATAGGTCGCTGATAGCCCCCTATCTCATTCAGCTTGAGTTCTGGGTCTTGATTTCCCCCCCCCCCATTTCTTTATAATTATCTCAGCATTACTCTGATAGTCACATGCATCAGAACATACTGGAAGACACATTTGTAGAACAAGTACGGTAACTTTTAAGTGAAACGTGAATCTTTTCCTGACTTTGTTTCGGCGTTGTTACTGTTACCGTACTGATGACGGTAAATACGAAACCGAGTGAGAAATATCACAAGAGTCTGTTCCTGATGATAAATTGGCTCGCTTTAAGTACAGAAAACTATCTATCATGGAAACTTGTTCCCTCTCATTGACAGAAAAGTCATAGATCTATCTATCTATCTATCTATCTATCTATCTATCTATCTATCTATCTATCTATCTATCTATCTATCTATCTATCTATCTATCTATCTATCTATCTATCTATCTATCTGTCTGTCTGTCTGTCTGTCTGTCTGTCTATCTGTCTGTCTGTCTGTCTGTCTGTCTGTCTGTCTGTCTATCTATCTATCTATCTATCTGTCTGTCTGTCTGTCTGTCTGTCTGTCTGTCTGTCTGTCTGTCTGTCTGTCTGTCTGTCAATCTGTCTGTCTGTCTGTCTAAGTCAAGTTCATCGGTGGTTGATAAAGGCATTCGACAGTGATCTATTCTTGGTCCTCTCCTGTTTACCATCTACATCAATGATCTTCCACTTCATCTCAAAAAATCATATTGTGACCTCTTTGCTGATGACTGCACAGTTTACACTAGTGACAATGACTGTATTAACCTTGAGTCAACTCTTCAAATTGAAATAAACAGTCTAATTAACTGAAGCAACAACAACAGAATGCTCATGAACACTAGCAAAACAAAATCCATGCTCATTACAACAAGACAGAAATTAACAATTTCACCAACAACAACACTACAGCTCCACGCTGGAACTTCACAGACAGAGAATGTTAGTGAACATAAAATTCTAGGTCTCATGATTGACCACCACCTCAGCTGGAATCATCATGTAGACAGTCTAACCAAACTCATTGCACAAAAAGTTTACCAGTTTACTAAAATTAAACATTTTCTTGACATAGACACCAGAAAAATATACTACATATCACAGATACAAACACACTTGGACTACTGCTCCATAGCCTGGGATGGTTGTTCCATGTCAAACATGAAAAGACTTTACTCACTTCAAAAACGAGCAGTAAAGCTTATAGATGACAAACATGCAGCATGTATTACAAGTAAGGACAAACATCTTGATATTCTACCCCTTAAGAAGAGATTTCTTTTCAACAAGGCCAAGTTAATTCATAAAATTCTACTGCACAATGTTCCACCCTATCTCTGGTCGTTGTTCAAATCCAACCCAAAACACAGTCAACGCTTAAGCAATTGTATTCTCCCAAAACCAAGGCTTGACATGTTTAAAAAAAGCTTCTCTTACTCAGCTGCCCACCTTTGGAGTGCCCTACCAGTTCACGTAAAACTTATAATATTCGTTCTTATAACTTTAAACTTTGTTAATATCTGTTTGATATGGACCATATGCCTCCCTAAGCTTAGTTTAAAGTAATTTAAAGTATGGCTTGAGTGTTGTATTTTTTTAATACTGCTTTTCTATAAATTTGTTAGTTGTGAAAGAATGTAAGAATGCAAGCCTATTTCATGTTGTTGCATAAATCAGAGTGCAGAGTGTATGGACATGAGATAAGTTTATTATTTATTTATGTCATCATTTAATGTGTCTTTATGATTATTATGCTCATTAACAAATGCTGAATGACTGTGACTGAGTGAAACCTGTATGATGAAGGGCAGAATGTTAGACGGGCCTGCGTGCCCAATTCTTAACCCTTTGAAAATAAAGTATATTCTTTCTAACTCCTGATCCGACTCGAAGCCTGAATGTCGCAATCTCCACGACGTAGTCGGCTTAATCTATCTATCTATCTATCTATCTATCTATATATCTATCTATCTATCTATCTATCTATCTATCTATCTATCTATCTATCTATCTATCTATCTATCTATCTATCTATCTATCTGTCTGTCTGTCTGCATGGTATGCCCGTCTCTCTGTCTATCTGACTGTATGTATGTGTCTGTCTATATGACTGTATGTATGTGTCTGTCTATATGACTGTATGGTATGTCTGTATCTGAATAGCATGAGTAAAGACTCTGCCTGATTTGGCTGACATGCTAGCGTCATAACTGGCGAACTATAGCCGATCAAGACCCTGTCCCACCATTCTCTTGCTACTCACAGCAACAGACCTATCCTGGCTAGCGGGACAAGGATCGCCATAGCCCCCACTGTGGTGGAGTCTCCTAAAGAAATATTACACTCGCTCCCCCTCTCTCTCTCTCTCTCTCTGCCTATATTTTAGCTCCAATCAATCATAAGCCACTCCCAGTCTAACACGAAGATCATCTCCCTCAACATCCCCACCACATCGGCTGCAAATAAAACCAACTCGCAGTTCCAAGGAATACGAAGAAGAAGAAGAAGAAGATATTTGGCGTGGCTGTATGTCCACGTTCTCCTGTCTCAAGCACTTACATGCTACATTCTGAATATCTGAAAGACTTCCATTCACTGGAATTATCCCCCAATAACACGTTGTGTACTGACTCTACAATAACAGCTCGATTACTTTCTGCTCCATACTATACGGAAGAAAGTAATCGAATTATAATGACTCTCTCTCTCTCTCTCTCTCTCTCTCTCTCTCTCTCTCTCTCTCTCTCTCTCTGAACCTTAAGTGCCCAGGGCACATGGGGCTTCCGCAACGGTTTTCCACAAATGCCTGTCCTTAGCCTTTTTTTCTGCTCTTGCCCAGGTGAGCCCTCTATTGCTCATCATCCTTTCTGTTGTTCTTCTCCATGTCTCTTTTGGTCTACCCTTACTTCTGTTCCCCTGCGGTGTCCATCTTAGTGCTATTTTTGGTAGTGAGTTGTCAGTCATTCGGAGCACATGTCCCAACCATCGCCAGCGTCTTTCGTCAATAATTGCTGTCGGTGGCTTCATCTGCATTTCTGCCAACAAGATCTTATTTCTTACGATGCTTTGGCAAAATATTCTTCTAATTTTTCGTAAACACTTAGTCTAGAAAGAATTCAACTTGTTTTCTATGGTTTTGGTGATTTTCCAGCATTCACTTCCATAGAGTAGTACACTTAGAACATTACTCTTAAATATCCTGATTTTCATATTTATGCTTAGTTTTTTTGATTTCGATATATTCTGCAGCATTGCAAAAGCCTGGTTTGCTCTAGTAAGTCTGCTGTTGATGTCCCCTGTGCTGTCTCCATCTTCTACTGCTCTGCTATCAAGATATACAACTTCTTTGACCTTCTCCACTAGCTTGTTTATCTTGTTGAACTCCTCCACTAGCTTGTTATCTTGTTGAACTCTTCCACTAGCTTGTTATCTTGTTTACCTCCTCCACTAGCTTGTTATCTTGTTGACCTCCTCCACTAGCTTGTTATCTTGTTGAACTCCTCCACTAGCTTGTTATCTTGTTGACCTCCTCCACTAGCTTGTTATCTTGTTGAACTCCTCCACTAGCTTGTTATCTTGTTGAACTCTTCCACTAGCTTGTTATTTTGTTGACCTCCTCCACTAGCTTGTTATCTTGTTGACCTCCTCCACTAGCTTGTTATCTTGTTATTTAATGACACTGGCTCCTGATAAATAATGTTCGTCACACACACCTCGGTAGCCAGATGATGATGATGATGATGACGATGATGATAAACACGCTTGACTGTTGTTGTTGTTGTTGTTGTTATCTTGTTGACCTCCTCCACTAGCTTGTTATCTTGTTGCTCCTACACTAGCTTGTTATCTTGTTGACTTCCTCCACTAGCTTGTTATCTTGTTGACTTCCTCCACTAGCTTGTTATCTTGTTGACCTCCTCCACTAGCTTGTTATCTTGTTATTTAATGACACTGGCTCCTGATAAATAATGTTCGTCACACACACCTCGGTAGCCAGATGATAATGATGATGATGATGATGATAATGATGATGATGATGATGATGATGATGATAAACACGCTTGACTGTTGTTGTTGTTGGTGGTGTTGTTGTTGTTGTCTTTTCTAGGCATGTCTTAACAAAACTGTCGCTTTCTAGGTGCAGAGGAGACGTGTCAGTTCCCAGAATTCCTGCAGAGCTCGCCGGCAGAGGGCGCCATTAAACCATGGACGACCCGGATGTGGTGGCTGTATCTTCGCCACGCGCCGAGATGGGCAGAAAAGCAGGATATCTACGTCAAGGTGAGAAGTCTGGGATTGTAGAGGTAGAATTTAATGTGAAGGTGAGGCGCCTGCAAATTTAGAGGTAGAATTTAATGTGAAGGCGAGGCACCTAAAGTTTTAGAGGTAGAATTTAATGTGAAGGCGAGGCACCTAAAGTTTTAGAGGTAGAATTTAATGTGAAGGCGAGGCACCTAAAGTTTTAGAGGTAGAATTTAATGTGAAGGTGAGGCACCTAAAGTTTTAGAGGTAGAATTTAATGTGAATGTGAAGCACCTAAAGTTTTAGAGGTAGAATTTAATGTGAATGTGAAGCACCTAAAGTTTTAGAGGTAGAATTTAATGTGAAGGTTAAGCGTGAAAAGTTTTAGGGGTAGAATTTAACGTGAAGATGAAGCGTGAAAAGTTTTAGAGGTAGACTTTAACGTGAAGGTGAAGCGTGAAAAGTTTTAGAGGTAGAACTTAACGTGAAGGTGAAGCGTGAAAAGTTTTAGAGGTAGAACTTAATGTGAAGGTTAAGCGTGAAAAGTTTTAGAGGTAGAACTTAACGTGAAGGTGAAGCGTGAAAAGTTTTAGAGGTAGAACTTAACGTGAAGGTGAGGCCCCTAACGTTTTAGAGATAAATCCAGTGAGAGAGAGGAGTCCAGCCAGCGGATTCATTTCTCCCAGGACCAAGTGCTTCTAGTTTAAGAGAAGGACCGGGGGGGTCCCCTTCCCTTTTGTATTAATTTTTTGGAGGGGGGGAGCGGTGAAGACGTTGTCCCATTAGGCAAGCATCTGACGTGCTAGCGTCAGGGTTAGCTTACCATAGCTGACCAAGACCCTGTCCCACCTCTCCGTGTTACCCTCAGTAACAGGCCTAGCCTAGCTAACGGGGCAGGGATCGCCATAGTCCCCATGGTGGTGGAGTCTGCTAAAGAAACAATACACGCCCCCTACGTTTTTAACTGTACTCCGGGACTGAACAAAATAGCTGCCATAACCCGCTCCCACGCCGATACGATGCTGTGCCTCAACACCTGCACAGCATCGGCCGCAAAGAACAACAGTTACAGGGAGATTGTACAAGACGGAAGTGGGGGGGGGGGGGGGGTCCATGTAGTTGATGAAAATAATATGGCTGCCGGAGGGGGCTGTGGAACAAGGAGTAAGAGGGTGGTTATTTCTGCACCTACTTACTCTTCTCGGAGGCCAAGGCCCCTCGACAACAGAAACGAACTGACCACAGAGAGAGAGAGAGAGAGAGAGAGAGAGAGAGAGAGAAAGGAGCCAGCCAAACATAAGAAGAGCTAGATTCTGGAGCTAAAACACAAAAAAGAGAGAGATAGAGAAAGGGTCCAGTCAGACATAAGAAGAGCTAAGTTCTGGAAGAAGCCAGCCAAATATAAGGAGAGCTAAGTTCTGGAACTAAAACACAAAAAATAGAGAGAGAGAGAGAGAGAAAGAGAGAGAGAGAAAGAGAGAGAAAGGACCCAGCCAGACATAAGAAGAGCTAAGTTCTAGAAGAAGCCAACCAAACATAAGAAGATCTAAGTTCTGGAGTTAAAACACACACAGAAAAAGAAAGAGAGAGAGAGAGAGAGAATGAATAAATGAATGAATGAATAATCTTTATTTTTCAAGGGTAAAGAATTGGGCACGCAGGCCCGTCTTACATTCTGCCCTTCATCACTCCATCTTTCATTCTTCCCACACACTTGATTTAGTACAAAAATACAAATTAAATTAGTAAAAACATATCAAAAGAGTGTAAGATTTAACTACTACATTCAAGGTAAAAGAGAAGAAGTAATTAACCTAATAAAATAGCACTCACGCACACATACACACGCAGACTATACATAAATAAAAATACATTGTAAATACAGATCTTCTAACATATTTTTTTAAACAAACATTAAAATAATTTCTAACAATATCTAACAAGTTGCTTTCCTAACTATGTCACTGAAGTACTTGATGGTTTACGAGCCATGTGTTGAGAGAGTGCTGGCTATTTTATGGAGGCATATAATTACATGCAAGTAAATAATGAAACAGGTTTGAGTTAAAGGATGAAGTATTACCAATGGATTTTAAATTGTAGGGGAGGGTGTTCCAGAGCTGTACTGCAGAGTATGCAAGGCTTTTCTTGTACATCAATTCTGGGTTTAGGAAGAAGACAGTTTTTTAAACGCTGGCTATGTTTAGTGTTATACGTAAACAGTGACCACAAGTAAGGCGGAGCATTGTGCGACAGAATTCTGTGAACAAACTTAACTTTGTTAAAAATGATTCTATTTTTGAGGGGTAGAATTTTGAGTTGTTTATGTTGATCTACAGTCTGTACTGGGTGTTTGTCATAAATAAGATTTAATGCCGCTTGTGAAGTGAGTGGAGCCTTTTTGTGTTTGAGACTGAGCATCCATCCAGATTGTGGAACAGTAATCTAAGTGTGTTTGTATGTGTGATATGTAGTATATTTTTCTTGTGTTTTTGTCGATAAAGTGTTAATCTTGGCTAATTGGTAAACTTTCTGTGCAATCAAATTTGTTAGGTTATGTACGTGAGAATTCCAAGTTAAATGCTGATCAATGATGAGTCCTAGGGTTTTATGTTCATGAACATTTTCTATTGCCTTAGTCCCAGCACAAAGCTGTAGTGAAGTTTTAGTTGCATTTTGCAGTTTCTGTCTTGTAGTGATGAGCATGGATTTTGTTTTGTTGGTGTTATCAACATACCATTTTTATTACTCCATTTAATCAAACTGTTTATATCATTTTGGAGCGTTGTCTGTAGGTTATTGATGACATAGTCACTATTGTAAACAGTACAGTCGTCAGCGAAAAGATCACATGAAGAGTGCTTTAAATGTAGTGGTAGGTCGTTAATATAGATAGCAAAGAGAAGAGGACCAAGAATGGAGCCTTGAGGAATACCGGTATCAACCACAGACGAGCCAGATATTTGTTTCTAAAGCAAACTACTTGTTTTCTACCTGAGAGAAAAGATGTAATACATTTTGTTAGGTCAGGATGTAATCTATAGCCTTCCAGCTTTTTGCAAGAATTTCATGATCAATCATATCGAAGGCTTTCTTAAAATCAACAAAGACAGCACCACACAATTTGTCATCATTTATATTAGACAGCCAGCTTTCTGTCATTTTAGTAATGCTGTGGGCAGGAGTAATTTGGTCTAAAACCTGACTGACTGTCTATTAGTAGACTGTTTTCTTGCATGTGGAGCAGAGTTAACTTTTGTATATGTTTTTCAAGAGGTTTAGATAGTGATGACAGAATGGATAGGGTCTATAGTTTGAGAGGTCACTAGTCTGTCCAGATTAAAAAGAGGAAAAACTTTGGCGAGTTTAAAAGCGTCAGGGAAATATTTTTTGTCAATACACAAGTTGTATAAGTATGTTAGTGTGTCTGTGATAACTGGTGCAGCGTAGCGTAGTATCTTGTTACTAATGTCATCACATCCTGCTGAGTTAGTGTTCTTTAAGGACCGGACGTAGTTATAAACCTCACCGACTGTGAGGAAAGGAATATTAATTTGTTTTAGCTTTACACATTTACTGTCGCTGAAAGTTTTCAACACGCTCAGGTCGCAATTTGGGGTCGGTAATGAAGATTTTAGAATACTAATTTCTTCCCTAAAATGCTCACTGAAGTTAGTGCAAGTATGTTCACCGTTAAGTGTTTGTGTGTCAGTTTGCTTCCTTTTATTTACAAGAGTATTAATCGCTTTCCAGATTGATTTACTATCAGTTTTGTCTTTCACTAAATTTCTGAAGTAATTTTTCTTTTCCTGCCTAATTAAATACTGCACCTTATTCCTAAGTGAACGATAGCTACTGAAATTTCTGCTTTTATGAGCTTCATCCCGTTTCCTCATGAGTTGCAATATATCGGGAGTTATCCACGGGGATTTTGTTAGGTGTTTTACTCTCATTTCTTTGATGGGGTCATGCTTGTCAAAAATGTTTCGAAATATCTTGATCCAGTATTCGATAGCCTCATCTGGATTTGTTAACTGGAAAACGTACGTAAGAGGCGAAGCTTTTAGATCAGTTAAAAATAATTCCAAGTTAAAGTTTTTAAAGTTTCTATATTTGATGCTGGTATGTTTGTGTTTTGGTATTTTATACCCCTTATGTGACCACGTACAGCAGACCGGGTAGTGATCACTCAGCGACACATGAGGGACAGTACAAAAGAGGAGCTAAGTTTCGGAAGAAGCCAATCAAACATAAGAAGAGCTATGTTCTGGAGCTAAAACACACAAGAGAGAGAGAGAGAGAGAGAGAGAGAGAGAGAGAAATGAGCCAGTTAGACATAAGAAGAGCTAAGTTCTAGAAGAAGCCAATCAAACATAAGAAGAGCTATGTTCTGGAGCTAAAACACACACAAGAGAGAGAGAGAGAGAGAGAGAGAGAGAGAGAGAGAAATGAGCCAGTTAGACATAAGAAGAGCTAAGTTCTAGAAGAAGCCAATCAAACATAAGAAGATCTAAGTTCTGGAGCTAAAACACAGAGAGAGAGAGAGAGAAAGAGAGAGAGAGAGAGAAAGAGAGGAGCCAGTCAGACATAAGAAGAGCTAAGTTCTGGAAGAAGTCAGCCAAACATAAGAAATGAGCTAAGTTCTGGAGCTAAAAGAAAAAAAACTGAAACAAAGATGGACAAGGCACACAATTAGGAAAGTCTATATTAGCCTCAACACGGAACTCAATGTCTTATCACTTCCTACGAGAAGACGGCCAGTTCACCGCAAAAAAAGTAAATGTGAATGGAATGTGAGAGTAAATGATCTATTAGAAAAGTAATAAAATGATCTTTCCAGGTTCTTCTTCATCCATCTTCTTCATATCTCCCGTATAACCACGAAGGCCAAATTTCGTGTTGGATGGGGAGTTGATCGGTGTCTTGCATAAAGTCCTAAGTGGTACCTAACTTGAAAAAAAAACCTAAACTGGCTATGCTATCACGGAAATCTGCTCTAGAACACTACCGTAGTCTGGGTAAAAAAAAGCATAACAAACTACTGTATTACAAAGCAAAACCACCAGATACATACACAGAGATTTAAGTAATTTGTGTATTATGTTCGTTTCTACCATCATTCCTCGCGAACTAAAACTAGTATATAAATATAAACAACAAAGTGAGAGAGAAACAAAGAGAGAGAGAGACAAGAAGAAGAAGAAGATGATGATGATGATGATGATGATGATGATGAATATACAGCCTGAAAACTAGACTAGACTACTTTTGCAGTCTTGAAAACTAGTCTAGACACTTTTACAAACATAAAAACTAATCTAGACACTTACAGTCAAGAAAACTAGTCTAGACACGTTTACAATCATGAAAACTAGTCTAGACACTTTTGCAGTCATGAAAACTAGTCTAGACACGTTTACAATCACGAAAACTAGTCTGGACACGTTTACAATCATGAAAACTAGTCTAGACACTTTTACAATTATGAAATCTTGTCTAGACACTTTCGCAATCATGAAAACTAGTCTAGACACTTTAACAATCATGAAAACGTGTCTAGACACTTGAACGGTCATGAGCTTAACTAGCAGACTTTGCCCTTGTGTCTCCCAGAACGGACAAATGTGGCGACATCGCGAGCACAACCTGCAGCCGTGCGAGACCGCTCAAAGAAAGGTCTACCACAAGGCAAGCCTGGGCCCTTGCTCCGAGCGTGAGCTGGTCTATAACCTCACCTGCATCCACGACGAAGGCGATAACACCTACCGCATCATTCAGTACAATGCGGACAGGTAAATGTCGTCATCATCTTGTGCCATTTACAAGTGGAGACTATGTATCATTACATTTCCCGTCATGCTTTTAGTTTCCTATGTTTTTGGTAGTGTTTCATAATATTTGTCCTTTATATGCATGTTTAGTTGCCATTTTCTATATGTTTCTTTTTTCTACGCCATTTAATTGTTATATTGCGCCTTGTAACAATGGTTCTCAAAGTTTTATAGACTTTGACACATTTGACAGTGAAACTTTCTATCGCGGCACGTCCTTGCTCATAATAAGCATACATTTATGGTATTTTACACATTATATTTCTCTGAGCGAGGTGTAGTTTGAACAAGACTATTCTAACAAGCAAAACGTGGAGGCACATCCCTGGCTCTCTTGCGGCACACCAGCGTGCCGAAGCAAACCTTTTGAAAAACACTGCTTCTATAGATATTGATTCCTCAACCTCCTTTATTGTTTAATGGGTCTGCATAAAGGTCAGGAGTGGATAAGTGTACTTTTTATGCTCTATGTAGTTGTATAATTGTTTCGCTGTCGCTTGTAGAGAGCTTTCTTTACAGTAAAGTTCTTTTTATCATAAATATAATCAAACCTGGCTTTTGGTGGCGGTGCTCTTGTCACAATCTGTGCATTATTTATTGTGCTGTTCAGAGTTGAAGCCCTTGTTCCATTAGGCAATCAGTGATCCGGAGTTGACATGCTAGAGTAAGGGTTGGCGAACCATAGTCGATCAAGACCCTGTCTCACCTCTCCACTGATACCTCCCGTACCCCCTCTCCCCCCCCCCAAGTAATAGGCACAGCCCACTTAACGGGGCAGGAATCGCCCAACCCCCACCACGATGATGGAGTCAGGTAAAGAAGTAGTTCACGCCATCGGAAGCTCACATTTCCAGGGAGGCAGAAGAAGACTGAGCAGTACTCATTTCCAGGGAGATAGAAGAGGACTGAGCAGTACTCACTTCCAGGGAGATAGAAGAAGACTGAGCAGTACTCACTTCCAGGGAGATAGAAGAAGATTGAGCAGTATTCACTTCCAGGGAGATAGAAGAAGATAGAGCAGTATTCACTTCCAGGGAGATAGAAGAAGACTGAGCAGTACTCACTTCCAGGGAGATAGAAGAAGACTGAGCAGTACTCACTCCCAGGGAGATAGAAGAGGACTGAGCAGTACTCACTTCCAGGGAGATAGAAGAAGACTGAGCAGTACTCACTTCCAGGGAGATAGAAGAAGACTGAGCAGTACTCACTTCCAGGGAGATAGAAGAAGACTGAGCAGTACTCACTTCCAGGGAGATAGAAGAAGACTGAGCAGTACTCACTTCCAGGGAGATAGAAGAGGACTCACTTCCAGGGAGATAGAAGAGGACTGAGCAGTACTCACTTCCAGGGAGATAGAAGAGGACTGAGCAGTACTCACGTCCAGGGAGACAGAAGACGATGGAGCAGTACTCACTTCCAGGGAGATAGAAGAAGACTGAGTAGTACTCACTTCCAGGGAGATAGAAGAAGACTGAGCAGTACTCACTTCCAGGGAGATAGAAGAAGACTGAGCAGTACTCACTTCCAGGGAGATAGAAGAAGATGGAGCAGTACTCACTTCCATGGAGATAGAAGAGGACTGAGCAGTACTCACTTCCAGGGAGACAGAAGAAGATGGAGCAGTACTCACTTCCAGGGAGATAGAAGAGGACTGAGCAGTACTCACGTCCAGGGAGACAGAAGAAGATGGAGCAGTACTCACGTTAACGGAGACAGAAATAGACCGAGCAGTACTCACGTAAAGAGAGATAGAAGAAGACTGAGCAGTACTCACGTTAAGGGAGATAGAAGAAGATAGAGCAGTACTCACGTTAAGGGAGATAGAAGAAGATAGAGCAGTACTCACGTTAAGGGAGATAGAAGAAGATAGAGCAGTACTCACGTTAAGGGAGATAGAAGAAGATAGAGCAGTACTCACGTTAAGGGAGATAGAAGAAGACCTAGCAGTACTCACGTTAAGAGAGATAGAAGAAGACCTAGCAGTACTCACGTTAAGAGAGATAGAAGAAGACCTAGCAGTACTCACGTTAAGAGAGATAGAAGAAGACCAAGCAGTACTCACGTTAAGGGAAATAGAAGAAGACCGAGCAGTACTCACGTTAAGGGAGACAGAAGAAGACCGAGCAATACTCACGTTAAGGGAGATAGAAGAAGACCTGGCAGTACTCACGTTAAAGGAGATAGAAGAAGATGGAGCAGTACTCACGCGCGTACATCTCATTTCACATAACCCAATTTTGTCAGAAAAGGGTAACACGCTTAGAAAACACTTTACCGAGTATTTCTTTGTTCCAGTTTTTTAAAAAAAAAGCTTTAATGATTGAATACGCATACTCGAACTCAAGGAGCTGAAAGAGGTGAAAGAGATGAAAGAGGTGAACGAGCTGAAAGGCTGAAAGAGGTGAAAGAGATGAAAGAGGTGAACGAGATGAAAGAGGTGAACGAGATGAAGGAGGTGAACGAGCTTAAAGAGGTGAACGAGATGAAAGAGGCGAACGAGCTGAAAGAGGCGAACGAGCTGAAAGAGGTGAACGAGATGAAAGGGCTGAAAGAGGTGAACGAGATGAAAGAGGTGAACGAGGTAAAAGAGCTAAAAGAGGTGGACGAGATGAAAGAGGAGGTGAACGAGATGAAAGAAGTGAACGAGATGAACGAGATGAAAGAGGTGAACGAGTTAAAAGAGCTGAAAGAGGTGAACGAGATTAAAGAGGTGAACGAGATGAAATAAGTGAACGAGATGAAAGAGATGAAAGAGGTGAACGAGATTAAAGAGGTGAACGAGATGAAAGAGATGAAAGAGGTGAACGAGATGAAAGAGATGAACGAGATTAAAGAGGTGAACGAGATGAAAGAGGTGAACGAGATGAAAGAGCTAAAAGAGGTGAAGGAGATGAAAGAGCTAAAAGAGGTGGAGGAGATGAAAGAGGTGAACGAGATGAAAGAGGTGAACGAGATGAAAGAGATGAAAGAGGTGAACGACATTAAAGAGGTGAACGAGATGAAAGAGATGAAAGAGGTGAACGAGATTAAAGAGGTGAACGAGAGATGAACGAGGTGAACGAGCTGAACAAGCTGAACGAGGTGAATGAGGTGAACAAGATTAAAGAGGTGAACGAGATGAAAGAAATGAAAGAGATGAACGAGGTGAACGAGCTGAACAAGCTGAACGAGGTGAATGAGGTGAACAAGATTAAAGAGGTGAACGAGATGAAAGAGGTGAACGAGATGAAAGAGGTGAACGAGATTAAAGAGATGAACGAGATTAAAGAGATGAACGAGATGAAAGAGGTGAACGAGATAAAAGAGGTGAACGAGATAAAAGAGATGAACGAGATTAAAGAGATGAACGAGATTAAAGAGATGAACGAGATTAAAGAGGTGAACGAGATGAAAGAAGTGAACGAGATTAAAGAGATGAACGAAATTAAAGAGGTGAACGAGATGAAAGAGGTGAACGAGATTAAACCGGTGAACGAGATTAAAGAGATGAAAGAGGTGAAAGAGGTGAACGAGATGAAAGAGGTGAAGGAGATGAAAGAGGTGAAAGAGGTGAAGGAGATGAAAGAGATGAAAGAGATGAACGAGGTGAACGAGCTGGACGAGATAATGCTCAGCGACTCATAACTAACTTCCTGCGTCAGTACTAAGCAACCGTAGATGACAAATATCTTAATTCTATCTCCACATGGTGCCCCTGGAAACAAACAGTAGACTGGTCAGGTGACCAGCGGAGACCAACGACAGACCAGGTCCTAAAACTACGGTACGCCAGTGTACACGTGTACGGCGTGATCTAGTGGTGTACGAATGTAAGTGCGATAACTCGTGCTGTAAGTAGTGACAGCTCAACCTACAGCAACATCCAGAACAAACGAACACTTCATGTTAACGCTGAGTGCTGCTCAGGAACGACTTCTACGTTGAAGACTTGGTCCAAGCATAGGTCCAACTCCAAGATCTCACATATACTGTATGCACTCCACGTTTAATCACGTTCTTGGCTCTCGTATAGATAAATAAAGACCTCACATACTCCCTCACATCCGTCCTCTAGCTTCCTCCACAACTGCCACAAAAAAACCCTCTCGCGACCAAATTCAATAATAGCAGTCACGTGACCATCGTCCACATCGTCACGTGCTTAAACGTGTGTTGTGGCAAAGTTTGGTCAGGCGTGATACACCTAGTAATCCATACACTATTATATTTCTTCTTCATTGTTCTCTCGGAAATCGACACCAACCTTTCACGGCAGCTCTTCTCAGGTTTCAAACGTCACCGCAGAGCTTCTCCTGTGGTTTGGGGGGGGGGGGGTATCTGACTGACCAGGTCGTTTGCCTGAGAGTGTTGTGTAACTGGCAACTCTGGAAGATGTAATGTGGTATCTGTTACTCTTTCCCGCAGATACATGGGTCTGCATGGCTATACCAGGCCAAAGACGGTTGTATCGAACCGAAAGGCGCAGATATCACAGCCCAGTACAAACCTTGACATGGCGCAATAAACGCCCTTTTGAAAACGAAGACAAAGAGAGCACCATCGAGAGGAATTCTCTAGCTGATCGCAGTTCTGCTTTCTTTGTATGCAAACAGTGCAAGAAAAATTTCAATATTTAACATTACAACATCTTACATCCTTCTCGTGTCGTCCAACGTCACACAGGGCTCGTAGTGTGTTTTGTCACGAATCTCTATGCTAGACGAGTATCACAATCTCATCAAAGGATGTCAAGCCTACCATCTTAGCCTCTATTGTCAGTGTTCTCTCTAGGGTCTATCGAGGTATACCTCCTTTTCTCTTTTCCCAGATGTTTCCCCCGTTTGATGGCTTGCTTCATAATTCTCTGATTGTTTCTTCTCATAACCGGACCCACATAAGCCCACTTTCTTTTCTTGATCACTGCTGAGAATGTTTCTTGCATGCTCATTTTTCTTATCTCTGCTTTACTTTTGAATTCGTTCCATTGTATACAGCTTTAACCACCTCGATAATTTTAACAAAGACAGAAATATAAAAAAGATGATAAGCAAAGAGTTAATGTTATACAGAAGAGATACCATGGATTTTTTATAATGAAAAAGAGTTACTAGTTTTAAAAAAAAGATGGATGCTACTGAGGTGAAGTCTCAGTCTCTTAAAAAGAGTGGATGAAAACTGTAATTGAATGAAACATTACAATAACTTATTGAACTCTATAACAGAAACAGTTGTTTCAATGTAGCCGTACTGAACTCTATAATAGAAACAGTTGTTTCAATGTAGCCGTACTGAACTCTATAATAGAAACAGTTGTTACAGTGTAGCTGTATTGACCTCTATAATAGAAACAGTTGTTATAGTATAGCTGTATAGAACTCTATAATAGAACTAGTTGTTACAGTGCAGCTTTACAGATGTTTTAAAAAAGGACAGGTTCCTGTTACACTACCGCCATGTGCGTTGATGATATAAATATCACAACAACATTGCAAAATGTGACTGAAATCTAGGGCACAGACAGTGAATTTAAGCTTGTCACTGATTGAGTGATACTTCACTTGACTGATGGCTCAGGAATCGATAAATTACTTACTAAATCATATTGGCAGATGTTTGACCTTCGACTACTAACTTCATTTTTATCGATTATTGTACGCGTCTTCTGTCCTTTACGTCTCTTTGCCCTCTCTCACTCTCCAGCGTTCTCTCTCTCTTTTCTCTCTCCACTTTTCTCTCTTTTCCTCTCTCCAGCTTTCTCTCTCTCCCTCTCTCCAGCTTTTTTTCTCTCCCTCTCTCCAACTTTCTCTCTCTCCCTCTCTCCAGCTTTCTCTCTCTCCCTCTCTCCAGCTTTCTCTCTCTCCCTCTCTCTAATTTTCTCTCTCTCTCTCCAACTTTCTCTCTCTCCCTCTCTCCAACTTTCTCTCTCTCCCTCTCTCCAACTTTCTCTCTCTCCCTCTCTCAAACTTTCTCTCTCTCCCTCTCTCCAGCTTTCTCTCTCTCCCTTTCTCCAAGCTTTCTCTCTCTCCCTCTCTCCAGCTTTCTCTCTCTCCTTCTCTCCAGCTTTTTCTCTCTCCCTCTCTCCAACTTTCTCTCTCTCCCTCTCTCCAGCTTTCTCTCTCTCCCTCTCTTCAGCTTTCTCTTTTTTTAAAGGGCAGAATGTCAGACGGGCCTGCGTGCCCAATTCTTAACCCCTTTGAAATAAAGATCAATCAACTGATCAAACAATCAATCAATCAATCTCTCTCTCTCTCTCTCTCTCTCTCTCTCCCCAACTCAAAATACGGGCGACTCAATCAAGCGGGATGATGGAGGGGGGAGGGGATGGGATGTTAACTTTAATTCAGATTTTAACCCAAAATGTTAATCAGTAGACAGTTTATAACCTGACTTACCAATGTACCTATGAGGCCTACTTGTTGTACTTCTCTAAAGTCAGCTTTCTTGAAAATAGCAACATTTCCACTAAGAACATGTTAATATTCTGCCCAATACGCGGCCGTCACGGAGAAGAATACGGGACAATATGGAACACGCGGCCATCAAGGAGAAGAATACTGGACAGTATGGAACACGCGGCCGTCACGGAGAAGAATACGGAACAGTATGGAACACGCGGCCATCACGGAGAAGAATACGAGACAGTATGGAACACGCGGCCGTCACGGAGAAGAATACGGGACAGTATGGAACACGCGGCCATCACGGAGAAGAATACGGGACGGTATGGAACACGCTTTTCAAAATAGAGGGCATTTAGGTTTCCCGACTGAAGTGAATACGATTAAAAGAACAAGGTCACATTCTTAAAATACGGGACGTTTGGTCACTTGATATCACATAAAACACTTTTGTTTTGTTTATCTTCCCCACCCACCCCTCCCCCCTTTTTTGCAACAATACCATTATCCTCTGATTGAAAAAAAAAAATTCAGAAGATAGGCTCCTGTGAGATTCGAACCCACAGTCTCCTACTCTTAAATCCGTTACACAAATCCGCAGACCACACAGACATGTAAAGATTGTGAAGGAGTTTCTATATACTTTATCAGACCTCTCTAGAACCCGTCTAAGACTACCCTATGTATCATGTATGGGAACTTTCATCATCATCAGGTGCCGTGCCGACTGGAGTTGGCTATTATGCTTCTCCATAGTATTCGATCCTTCATGCAGGCCATCAGCTCAGTTGGTGGTCTACTCTCACACCATCCCGTCAGACTGTCCAGTATCATTTCTCTCGGTCTTCCCCTGGCTCTTTTTCCCTCTATTTTTTCCTGTTGTTACAATACTTTCAAGCCCGCCTCTTCCCTCTGGGAACGTTAGAGATGCTAAGAAAAAGCTTTGGCACTAAATAGCCCTGACCTATTCAACTGTCTTAACTAGTTGTGACTGCTGTTGTTGCGCATGCGCAAGGCACTTCACGTATGTCCTGTCTTGTCTTGTCTTGTCTTGTACCTCCTTGAAACTGAGAGCTTCATGTTCTTTGCAGACGATGCTGTGAAGATATTGTGGCACAGCATCATGTCGACTTTTTAGCGGGTTATGGCAGTTATTTTTCTCATCATCTGAGTAGAGCTACACAAAAGGGGGCGTGCAATACTTCTTTAGTAGACTCCACCACCAGGGGTGGGACTATGGCGATCCCTACCACGTCAGTCAATCCCTACCACGTCAGTCAATCCCTACCACGTCAGTCAATCCCTACCACGTCAGTCAATCCCTACCACGTCAGTCAATCCCTACCACGTCAGTCAATCCCTACCACGTCAGTCAATCCCTACCACGTCAGTCAATCCCTACCACGTCAGTCAATCTAGGCCTGTTACTGGTGGTACCATCGAAGAGGTGGGACAGGGTCTTGATCAGCTATGGTTCGCCAAACCTGACGATAGCACGCCAGCTATGGGTCGCTAACTGCCAAATAGGACAGCATCTTCGGCTCCCCCTCCCCCTCCGCCTCATTATACCCAACTAAATCACAATCTGTAACTGTATAAGAGTTATCTAACAATAAAGGTTAAAGGCCAGCTCTCCATTCTCAAGCAAACAGCCGTTATTACTTCCCCTTAGAATACACAGACGGGAGACAATAAAGGGAGACAACATAATTAAACACACAAAAATTTATCGATTGAGTTTTTATCCTTTCCAAACACATTAACGTTTTTATTTGCATATCAAAAATACAAAAATAGACAAAATCTGTACAGCAAGTCTGTTTACGTTATTTCTTTTTTTTTTCAATCTTTACATTGCAAACAGATTTCTGCTCGTTGCTCGAGTTAGCTGTGCCATGAAAAAAACAGTCGATGAGTTTAGTTATAAAGAATTCTAATAATGGCTCCTTTCGTGGTAGAAGATAATGTTTCTTGTAGTTTTTGCAGAATAGTGTCCTGCTGCGCGGCTTCTTTCATGAGTTCAATCATCCATATATGCCCTTGGTCAAAGATTGGGCATGGCAACGACCACGCAATAACCTTGTGACATCTTATTGGGATATCAACACATTCTCTCCACCTCTCACGGTCCAAGAATAGCTTATGGTTTTTGTCCCCCAGTTTTGCTACATGCTACTCATTTCTCCTTCTACAGTTCTTCGCCAGGCAGCCTTTTGATCAGCCTCTCTTTCTTTTTCCTTCGGGTGTCCGTCTCATAAACTATCTCCTAGAAATATACCAAGAAACAAAGACAGGAACATGGAAGGTTAAATAAGAAAAAGATCTGGTGGTGAGGCCCCCAGTCCAGATAGATCTAATTTTAACACTGGGGAAGAGTGTGAGACAGAGGTCAGTACTAGTAATTGTGATGATGGACAAAATCCTGACAGTGTTACTAAGGAAAACCCTTGCATCAAACTGAAAAGAAAAATAAGAGTAGGAACATGGAATGTAAGAAGTATGTATGAAGGAAAATATCAAATAATAAGTGACGAGATGAAAAGAACAGGGATACACATTTTGGGAATCTGCGAACATCGATGGAAAGGATTAGGACACTTCAAGAGCTAGAATGATGATATTTATGTATACTCTGGTGGAGAATTAGGAGGAAAGAATAGTGTGACTTTTTTACTTGGACAAATCAACATTAAAAGCATTACTAGGTCACAATCCAGTAAGTGATAGAATCCTCACTATCAGACTTAAGGGTACTTCTAGAAATGTAACAATCATCCAGATATATGCACCTACATCAGTAGCAGACGAGTAGGCACACGAGAACTGATAAAACAACGTAGAGAAATGAAGACTCGATGGAAAGTGACAAACAACAAAGGAGAATATAAATCTTTAACAAAAGAATACGAAGAAACATAAGAAAAGACAAAAGATTCTAGAAAGATGGAAGGAATATTATAGAGGAATGTATGAAACAACCGACTGTGACAGCAGAAATCAATAGTGTGAATTATTTTTGGAGGAGAAAGAACCAGAACCAACAATTGAAGAAGTTTTCTGAGCAATAAGTAATCTGAAAAATGGTACATAGATCACCAGGATGTGGTGAGATAACAGCCGAACTTATTAAAGCAGGAGAAAAGGAATGTGCAACAATCTGTCATGCACTATGTAAAAAGATATGGCATTCAAGTATTTGGCCAAAAGAATGGAAAAGAACTCTATTCGTAAACGAGTAACCTGAAATTCTCCACAAACTGCAGAACTGTTGCCCTGATTAGTCATGCGAATAAAATTCTGTTAAAAATCATAATGAGTAGTCTTGGTAAGAAAATAGAAGAAGTCAATATGGTCCAAGCTGGTTTCAGGCAAGGAAGAGGATCAAGAGATCATGTATTCAATATAAGATTAATAATAGAGAAATGCAGAGAGTTTAATGTGAATCTATTTTTATTATTTATAGACTACTCAAAGGTATTTGATTGTATACAATACCAGAAACTGGGAAATAATGGAAAAAATGGGATTTCCAATACATTTGATACAATTAACATCACTGCTGTATCTAGACTAACAAGCAGCAGTAAGAATAAATGGTGAAACAACGACTTGGTTTGACATAAAACAAGGGATCCGTCAGGGCTACATATTGTCGCCTTACTTATTGAACTTGTGTACTGAAAATATAATGAGGAATGTTAAAAAGATGTAAACAAAGAATATTACAATGCCATCAAAATTGGAGATTAAGAAATACCAGAGATTAGATATGCTGATGATACAGCATTACTGTCCACAACACAAAAAGGAATGCAAAAACTAATTATATCAGTCCGTATGAACAGCGTAGTGCAAAACATCTATCTTAATGCGAAGAAAACTAAATTGATGACAACTGACAAAACAAACAAGGCAGCTGATATATGTATCAATGAGGAAAAACTGGAATAAGTGGAGAGTTTTGAATATCTTGGATCATTACTAACTAATAATGGAGATACAATAAGGGAAATTTTACAAGGAGGACGTCTGTCGCTCTCAAGAAAGTAAAACATCTAAAGAATCTATGGAGAGGAACAGACAGAAGCACAAAAATAAATTCCCATCGCAACATATGCCTGTGAGACCTGGACACTTAACACAACAGCAGAGAAACACATAAATCCCTTTGAATGTAAATGCTACAGAAGAGTTCTTCAAATATCATGGACACAAAAAAGAACAAATATACCCATAATACAAGAACTTAATATTGAAGAAGGCTGGCTAGTAAAGAGAATTAAAGAGAGAAAACTTAAATACTTTGGACACATTAAACGCCATGATAATCTAGATAAGACAGTCTTGGAAGGTTACATAATGAGAAAAAGAAAGAGAGGAAGACCAAGGCGAAGATGGCTGCAAGACATTGTTGATTATCTGCAAATGGATGCATCAGCAGCAGGCCATCTTGCTCATAACCGAGAGGCCTACAGGAGAGATGTTAGGGAGGCAAAGTTCCGCAACGGACATGCAAATGAATGAATGTCCATCTCATGGGTGTTTTAGCGATGTTGCTACGGTCTCTTGGGAGCATATGACCAATCCATTTTCACTGGTTTCTTTTTTCTTTTTCTATTCAGACTTTTTTTTTTTTTTTGTACAGCGCGAATATTCTAATCACGATCACTATAGAACCAGTATAGATGTCGGAGGACACAATATTAGCAACCTTCCTGATGACACAGTACTGATAGCTGAGAACCAACATGACCTGCAAAGTCTCTTGGATAAAGTCGCTAAAAAAAGGAACCGAAAGGGCTTACTCTGAACATCAAAAAGACAGAGACTATAGTTATATCTAAGACACAGAATCCACCAACATGCAGTATAAATTTAAACGGAACTATTCTAAAGCAGATGGAGAAATTCAAATGCCTTGGAGTAGTAATAACTTCAGATGGCAAATGCCGAACAGAAATTAGGAACAGAATAGGCCAAGCAAAGACTGCATTTCAGAGAATAAGAAACATATTATCCGACACATCCTTATCAATGAATGTTAGAAATCGAGTCCTAAAATGCTATATTGAACCTATCTTATTACATGGAAGTGCATCATGGACAATAGGCATAATAGCACAAAAATCATTGGAAGCAGCAGAAATGTGGTTTATTAGAAGAGTGTTGCGAATCTCCTGGACAACAAAAATAACTAATGAAGAATGTATGAGAAGAGCTGGAGAGACAAAAAACCTTGTCAAAAATATAAGAGAGAGACAATGTACTTTCATAGGACATGCAATGAGAAGAGGGGGCATTGAAAATATTGTAACAACAGGACAAATAGAAGGAAGAAGATCAAGAGGACGACCGAGAGAAATGATACTGGACAATCTGACGGGATGGTGTGAGAGGAGATCACCAAATGAGCTGATGGCCTGCATGAAGGATTGTGTACTCTAGAGAAGCATAATAGCCAACGCTATTCGGCACGGCACCTGATGATGATGATGATGATGATGACGATGATGATGACGATGATGATGATATGCATATGGATATACTGTAATTTACATTAGGCAAGTAGCTCCCTATTATTTATTATTTTCTATAGTTTAGCTTCTCCCTATTCAAAGGACACACATATTGTTGGTCTCGTGAAAACTGGACCGAATAACTTGACCACGCGTAATATTGTGAGTTCTCAACAAGAAAATGACCATTATTTCACATTTACTTTGCTTTTGGAAAGGTAGATAACTGCAGAAAAAAAGTGTTATCTTAGAATTCTCTGTTGCTGGTGCAACCAGTTAAAGATCTTCAAATGTTTATAAATTTCGAATTCCAGTTCAGAAAATAATTTTTACATCTTACATCCCTCCCCGTGCCGTTAACCGTCATATAGGGCTCGCTTGGTAATTCTCCAAATTTTCCTGTTTTCGGCGAGCTTTTCAACCTCATCAAAGGATTTTATGCCTACTAACTTGGCCTCTCTTAACAATGTCCTCTTTAGAGTTTCAAGTGGTCGACCTCTTTTTCTTCGGCCTGTTGTGTTCCATTTGATAGCTTTTTTTTTTGTTTGGATTCTCTGACTGTATGTTCTCATCACGTGATCTATATATTTCCATCTCCTTTTCCTGATCGCCCATGAGACAGGTTGTTGTTTGCTCATCTGTCTTATCTCTGTGTTGTTCTTAAATTTGTTCCACTTTATAACGAATATTTTCCTTAGACATTTGTTTTCAAAAGAGTCTTATTTCTTGTCTATTTCTTTGGTTGTTTTCCAGCTTTCGCATGAATAAATGAGGGTGGATATTACATTTGAATTGAATAATCTTAACTTGGTTTTTGTGCTTATAACTTTTGAATTCCATATATTCTCAAGATTCTTGAAGGTCAGTGCTGATTTTGCAATTCTAATTCTAACTTCCTTCCTGGTGTCACCTTCCTGGTCTATGTCGCTTCCAGGTACGCAGATTGGTAAATATAAGAGAAACTTAAACTTCTTCAACAGCTGTTCCTTCTACGTATATTTTTCCTTCTTGGTTAATGAGAAGTTTCATTATTTTTGTTAAAATCTGTATAATTTTCGAAGAAAAATAAAACTGTAGCTAAAAGTTCATGGGACATGAGAAGAGGAAATGGATAAGTGTCTCGTAAAAGAAAAAAAAACTGTGTGACGGACACTCAGAATTTCCAGGCAGCGGCATATTTCTCAAAGATATTAAAACCAGGTTTGTTTGTTGTTTGTTTGTTTGTTTGTTTCTTGGTTTTGTAAAATCAAGAATCTACTCACAGATATGACAGAAACAAATAAATAAATTTGAAAATAAATCAGGTTTGAAAAGAAATACAAACAGAAAAAAAAACAACACTCTCCAACGAGAACGCGTCGCCCGTTTTCCTAACATGTTCATGATATACTTCTGCTAGTTCCGTTCTAAATAAAGATTTCCATCTTTTCTCTTCCTGCCTTCATAAACTTCAGTTTTTTTCTTCCCCCACAAACTCAGAACGAAATCTCTCATTACTTCGTTCTTAATCAAACTCACGATATCATCATGTCTAAATAGATCATAGCACACTATTCACGTCCCTTGTTCATTATGGTTTTCTATGCGATGCGCCCGGCGATTGCTATTCGTAACATTATCTGATAAGGGACAGAACTACTTTTTTTATATCCCTCCACGCTTATTCCGCATTTCAGATAAATACGATTAATCCTTCTGAGGACCAATCAATCTTCAAGGAAGTTCGTGACTGCAGGATCAGTATTCGCGAATTAATTTCGGCTAAAGGCGCAGATATTTCCTTCTTTGCTTTGTTAACTTGAGTTTCCTGTTTGTATTACATTGCTTTTCTTCTGTTTGTATTACAGCTTTCGCATGAATAAATGAGGGTGGATATTACATTTGAATTGAATAATCTTAACTTGGTTTTTGTGCTTATAACTTTTGAATTCCATATATTCTCAAGATTCTTGAAGGTCAGTGCTGATTTTGCAATTCTAATTCTAACTTCCTTCCTGGTGTCACCTTCCTGGTCTATGTCGCTTCCAGGTACGCAGATTGGTAAATATAAGAGAAACTTAAACTTCTTCAACAGCTGTTCCTTCTACGTATATTTTTCCTTCTTGGTTAATGAGAAGTTTCATTATTTTTGTTAAAATCTGTATAATTTTCGAAGAAAAATAAAACTGTAGCTAAAAGTTCACGAGACATGAGAAGAGGAAATAGATAAGTGGCTCGGAAAAAAAAACTGTGTGACGGACACTCAGAATTTCCAGGCAGCGGCATATTTCTCAAAGATATTAAAACCAGGTTTGTTTGTTGGTTTGTTTGTTTGTTTGTTTCTTGGTTTTGTAAAATCAAGAATCTACTCACAGATATGACAGAAACAAATAAATAAATTTGAAAATAAATCAGGTTTGAAAAGAAATACAAACAGAAAAAAAAACAACACTCTCCAACGAGAACGCGTCGCCCGTTTTCCTAACATGTTCATGATATACTTCTGCTAGTTCCGTTCTAAATAAAGATTTCCATCTTTTCTCTTCCTGCCTTCATAAACTTCAGTTTTTTTCTTCCCCCACAAACTCAGAACGAAATCTCTCATTACTTCGTTCTTAATCAAACTCACGATATCATCATGTCTAAATAGATCATAGCACACTATTCACGTCCCTTGTTCATTATGGTTTTCTATGCGATGCGCCCGGCGATTGCTATTCGTAACATTATCTGATAAGGGACAGAACTACTTTTTTTATATCCCTCCACGCTTATTCCGCATTTCAGATAAATACGATTAATCCTTCTGAGGACCAATCAATCTTCAAGGAAGTTCGTGACTGCAGGATCAGTATTCGCGAATTAATTTCGGCTAAAGGCGCAGATATTTCCTTCTTTGCTTTGTTAACTTGAGTTTCCTGTTTGTATTACATTGCTTTTCTTCTGTTTGTATTACATTGCTTTCATTGTAACATATTCATCACATCCCAATCAAGTTGTTTTCTAGTTTGTTTTTTTTCTACAATCCAAAGCTAGATTTTAGATTTATCTTAAAACTGCGTCGCGCCTTTTTGGTCAATATATTCTAAAATTGTTTATACGAATGTTTCTGTAATGCGTGAAAGGAAAACGAAGAAACATTATTCTTTCATTCAGTCATCTGTATGTCCCTTGCGGAACTTTGCCTCCCTAACAGCTCTCCTGTAGGCCTCTCGGTAGTAACCAAGATGCCCTGCTCCTGATGCGCCCATTAGCAGATCATCAACGATGTCTTGCAGCCATCTTCGCCTTGGTCTTCCTCTCTTTCTTTTTCGTATTATGAATCCTTATACAGAGAAAATTTAAATATTTTGGATACATTAAACATATTGAGAATTTAGAGAAGACCGTCTTGGAAGGGTACATAATAAGATGGATGGATGGATCATATAATAATTACAAACAGGGCAGAATGTTGCATGATATACTTCTATGAACAAGTTTGCTGAACAGGAATCTGTTTATCATACATAGACCATGTCTAAGAAACAGGGGACGGACAGACATAGACAATCGTACAGACACAGATAGATAGACAGATAGACAGGCAGACAGGCAGCCAGGCAGATAGGTAGGTAGGTGGTTATGTAGGTAGGTAGATAGGTAGGTAGGTAGGTAGGTAGGTAGGAAGGTAGGTAGCTAGGTAGGTAGGTAGGTAGGTAGGTAGGGTGGTAGGTAGGTAGGTAGGTAGGTTAGGTAGGTATGTAGGTAGGTAGGTAGTAGGTAGGTAGGTAGGGTGGTAGGTAGGTAGGTAGGTAGGGTGGTAGGTAGGGTGGTAGGTAGGTAGGTAGGTAGGTAGGTAGGTAGGTAGGGTGGTAGGTAGGTAGGTAGGTAGGTAGGTAGGGTGGTAGGTAGGTAGGAAAGGAGGTAGGGAGGTAGGTAGGTAGGTAGCTAGGTAGGTAGGTAGGTAAGTAGGTAGGTATGTAGGTAGGTAGGATGGTAGGTAGGGTGGTAAGTAGGTAGGTAGGTAGGTTAGGTAGGTATGTAGGTAGGTAGGTAGTAGGTATGTAGGTAGGTAGGTAGGTAGGTAGGTAGGTTAGGTAGGTATGTAGGTAGGTAGGTAGGTAGGTAGGTAGGTAGGTAGGTAGGGTGGTAGGTAGGTAGGTAGGTAGACGGAGACGGAAAGACAGAGACAGGACAGACAGATAGATAGATAGATAGATAGATAGATAGATAGATAGATAGATAGATAGATAGATAGATAGATAGATAGATAGATAGATAGATAGATAGATAGATAGATAGATAGATAGATAGATAGATAGATAGATAGATAGATAGATAGTCTTCAGCTGTATTGTGACGAAATGTTATTTGATAAAAATAAGTCCAATTTTTTAAAATTATTTTTTGGGCCCGTTGTATTCCTTAGAAACGTCTCAAAACATGGAAAGACCTAGGACTTGCCAGTTTGGATACAGAAATCATAATTTATATTTCTGCCTGTTACAAACCAGAGAATGAGAAGGTTTTCATTTTCTGTAACAATATTCCTACACAATTTTTTGGGTAAAAAAATGCGCGTGTGTTTGTATATGTGTACGTCTGTGCATGTATGTATATTAAAGAGGACAAAAAATCTTTATCTTACCAAAAAAAAAGCAAAGAACACTGATCATGAAAGCTCCATCGAACGTTAAAAATGATTTTAAAATCTTTTTTTCTCAAAATATTTCGAAAAAAAAAAGTTACAAGACTTGCTAAAACACTTTTTTTGTTGTTGTATCTCTACGCGTTATATACAACGCTTGATAAAATTTCATGATAACGTTCCATAGCGGCAGGTCCCGTATCTAATGGACGGGATGAAATAATTGAATCCCTGCCTCCCCCCCCCCCTCGCACATCTTCTAAATGGCGAGCATTAGAGAAAGATTTTCCTTTCCCAGAGAAGAGATTCAGAGTTTGTTAACTCTTTGTTCTTCCACTTCTTTTAAGTTCACCTTCAAGAGGCGATGTTTGCATTTTGTCGGAGCTGGCAACAAGGCTGTGTTATCCGCGTCTTTCGGTCCAACACATCCAGCTCCCGCATCTTTGGGGGTCTTTTTAGGAGTATCTGCCTTTTTCTTCTCATTTCTATCCCTACTCACCTGGACAGGCTATTGTCTCTTACCAGGACCACGTCGTAGCGGCAAGACAGTTTTAACGTAGGCTCTGGGCCAGGCAATGCAGCAAGGCCCTCGGTCAGTCAGTCATTCCAGTCATTCGCATGTCCCTTGCGGAACTTTGCCTCCCTAACAGTTCTCCTGTAGGCCTATCAGTTGTAAGCAAGATGGCCTTCTGTTGATGCGTCCATTCCCAGATCATCAACGACGTCTTGCAGCCGTCTTCCCCTTGGTCTTCCTCTCTTTTTTCCCATTATGTAACCTTCCAAGACTGTCTTCTCTAAATTATAATGATGTTTAATGTGTCCAAAATATTTAAGTTTTTTTTTTCAATATTAAGTTCTTGTAGTATGGATATGGTTTTGGATGGAATGGGAGAGCAGCCGACAGATAATGTTGGTTATGGTCACCATTCTATGATGGTAGGCAGATGATCTCAATGTAGGGACAATGGCTACGATCACTGACTAGTACAGTCACTGTCTGGAAGGAAAGCAATGGTAAACTACCTTCTGGAAACATACCAAGAAACCCAACAGCAACATGGAAGGTCAGATAGGAAAAAGATCTGGTGGTGAGTCCCCCAGGCCAGATAGATCTAATTTTAACACTAGGGACGAGTGTGAGACAGAGGTCGGTACTAGTAATTGTGATGACGGACAAAATCCTGACGGTGTTACCAAGGAAAACTCCTGCATCAAACTAAAAAGAAAAATAAGAGTAGGAACATAGAATGAAAGAAGTATGTATGAGGGAAAATATCAAGTAATAAGTGATGAGATTAAAAGAATGGGTATACACATTCTGAGGATTGCGAGCACCGATGGAAAGGATTAGGACACTTCAAGATGGTATCATAATATACTCTGGTGGAGAATTAAGAGGAAAGAATGGAGTGGCTTTTTACTTGGACAAATCAACATCAAAAGCATTGCTGGGTTACACTCCAGTAAGTGATAGAATCCTCACTATCAGACTTAAGGGCACTCCTAGAAATGTAACAATCATCCAGATATATGCACCTACATCAGCAGCAGAAGAAGAGGAAGTAGAAAACTTTTATAACACACTGCAAACGACAATAGGCCAGGTACGGAAAAATGATATTGTATTAATAATGGGGGATTTTAATGCAAAGATTGGTACAGAAAGAACAGAAGACGAAGGATATGTTGTAGGGAAATTTAGCATAGGACACAGAAATGAGGCAGGTGACAATCTAATGGCTTTTTGCATGGAAAATGAGCTAATGATTGCTAACACACTTTTTAAACAACATCTAAGAAGACTTTACACATGGACATCACCTGATGGGAAAACCAAGAATCAGATAGATTATATTTTAGTGCAAAGAAGGTGGAGATCAAGTATAACATCAGCAAAAACTTTACCAGGTGCTGATTGTGACACAGACCATGAGTTATTAATAGCAGATATGAAGATAAAGATAGAAAAGGCAGTTACGGGATCAAGACCACTCCGCTTTGATCTTACAAAAATACCAGAACAATTCAGTATAGAAGTGAAGAACCGTTTCGAAATCCTGATGACTGTACAGAAGGAGATGACACCAGATGAATTGGCTACGCAGGCCAGAGATATCTTAATAACAACAGCTAAAGACATTGTTCCAGTAAAGAAAATACAAAAGAATAAATGGATTACAGCAGGCACAATAGAACTGATAAAACAACGTAGAGAAATGAAGACACAATGGAAAGTGACAAACAACAACAAAGAGAAATATAAAACTTTAACAAAAAAAAGTACGAAGAAATATAAGAAAAGACAAAAAAACAATACATACAAGATTGTTGTGAAAGAATAGAAGAACATCAGAAGTGTGGAAGAAATAGTGAAATGTTTAAAGAAATAAAGACATTGACGAGAAATGTCTCACCTAAGCTAAATGTAATTTGTGACGATATGTGGAATACCTTGACAGAGACAAAGGAAATTCTAGAAAGATAGAAAGAATATTGCAGAGGAATATATGAAACAACTGACTGTGGAAGCAGAAATCAACAGTGTGAATTATTATTGGAGGAGAAAGAACCCGAATCAACAATTGAAGAAGATTTATGGGCAATAAAGAATCTGAAAAATGATAAATCACCAGGTTGTGATGAGATAACAGATGAACTTATTAAGTCTATCATGCACTATGTAAAAAGTTATGGCATTCAGGTATTTGACCACAAGAATGGAAAAGAACTATATTCATACCACTGCCAAAAAGGATAACCTGAAATTCTCCACAAACTACAGAACTGTTGCCCTGATTAGTCATGCTAGTAAAATTCTGTTAAAAATCATAATGGGTAGACTTTGTAAGAAAATAGAAAAAGAAGTCAATATGGTCCAAGCTGGTTTCAGTCAAGGAAGAGGATCAAGAGATCATATATTCAATCTAAGATTAATAATAGAGAAATGCAGAGAGTTTAATGTGAATCTATATTTATTATTTATAGACTACTCAAAGGCATTTGCTTGTGTACAACACCAGAAACTGTGAGAAATAATGGAAAAAATGGGATTTCCAACACATTTGATACAATTAACATCACTGTTGTATCTAGACCAACAAGCAGCAGTAAGAATAAATGATGAAACAACGACTTGGTTTGACATAAAATAAGGGGTCCGTCAGGGGTACATATTGTTGTCTTATTTATTTAACTTGTGTACTGAAAATATAATGAGGAATGTTAGAGATAGTAAAATTTGCAATCGTTTTTTTTCTCTTCATATCTTTGATGTTTATGTTCAATATGCCCTTTGACAAGCGCTTGAGGTGGAAAGATTCATGTGTATTGTGACTGCATCTTTACAAAACTGCATTAATTTTTTGCCATATATTTCTGGCTTCTTTCAGCTTTTTTTACGGCAAATGCAAGACCCTTTATTTTTTTAAACATATCCCACCAGCCTTACAGACACTTGGTGCAGTGTAACAATGGCATTAAGCTACATACATACATACATATATAAAAACAGTTCACACAAAGAATATTAGAATGCCATCAAAATTGGAGGTCAAGAAATACCAGAGATTAGATATGCTGGTGACACAGTATTACTGTCCACAACACAAAAAGGAAATGGAAAAACTAATTTTGTCAGTCCGTAACAATAGTGAAGAGCAAAACTTCTGTCTTAATGCAAATAAAACTAAATTGATGACAACTGACAAAACAAATAAGGCAGCTGAAATATATATTAATGAGGAAAAACTGGAAGAAGTGGAGAGTTTTGGATATATTTGATCATTCTTATCTTATATCTTATATCCTTCCCGTGCCGTTAGACGTCACATAGGGCTCGCAAAGTAGTTCGCCAATTTTTCCTGTCTTCGGCGAGTCTTTCAACCTCATCAAAGGATTTTATGCCTGTTAACTTGGCCTCTCTTAATAATGTTCTCTTCAGAGTTTCACGCGGTCTGCCCCTTTTTCTTCGGCCTGTTGTGTTCCACTTGATAGCTTGTTTTGGGATTCTCTGCTCATTTCTTCTCATCAAGTGGCCAACATATGTCCATCTCCTTTTCCTGATCACCCGTGAGACTGGTTGTTGTTCAGTCATCTGTCTTATCTCTGCATTGTTCTTGAATTCATTCCACTTGATGCCGAATATTTGATCATTACTAAGTAATAATGGAGGTACAATGATGGAAGTTAAAAGGAAGACATCAATCGCTCTTCAAAAAGTAAAACAACAAAAGAATCTGTGGAGAGGAACAGACAGAACTACAAAAATATGATTTTTAAGGACATGCGTCTTTCCTATCGCAACATATGCCTGTGAGACCTGGACACTTAACAAAACAGCTGAGAAACACATAAATGCCTTTGAATGTAAATGCTACAGAAGAGTTCTTCAAATATCATGGACACAAAAATGAACAAATATATCCATACTACAAGAACTTAATATTGAAGAAGGCTGGCTAGTCAAGAGGATTAAAGAGAGAAAACTTAAATATTTTGGACCCATTAAACGTCATTATAATTTAGAGAAGACAGTCTTGGAAGATTACATAATGAGAAAAAGAGAGGAAGACCAAGGCGAAGATGGCTGAAAAACATATTTGATAATCTGCAAATGGATGCATCAGCAGCAGGCCATCTTGCTCACAACCGAGAGGCCTACAGGAGAGATGTTAGGGAGGCAAAGTTCCGCAAGTATGAATATGGATACATTTTGTTTGTTTGTTTGTTTGTTTGTGTGTGTGTGTGTGTGTGTGTGATAGTTGAATGACTTTACTGTAGCATTTACATTCAAATGTATTTATATGTTTCACAACTGTTTTGTTAAGTGTCCAGGTCTCACAAGCATATGTTGCGATGGGAAAGATGCATGCCCTTAAAAATCTTATTTTTGTGGTTCTGTCTGTTCCTCTCCACAGATTCTTTAGTTGTTTGCTTTTTGAAGAGCGATAGATGTCCTCCTATATCCCTCACTTTATCTCCATTATTAGTTAGTAGTGATACGATATATTCTAAACTATCCAGCTCTTCCAATTTTTCCTCATTGATACATATTTCTGGCTTCTTTCAGCTTTTTTTACGGCAAATGCAAGACCCTTTATTTTTTTAAACATATCCCACCAGCCTTACAGACACTTGGTGCAGTGTAACAATGGCATTAAGCTACATACATACATACATATATAAAAACAGTTCACACAAAGAATATTAGAATGCCATCAAAATTGGAGGTCAAGAAATACCAGAGATTAGATATGCTGGTGACACAGTATTACTGTCCACAACACAAAAAGGAAATGGAAAAACTAATTTTGTCAGTCCGTAACAATAGTGAAGAGCAAAACTTCTGTCTTAATGCAAATAAAACTAAATTGATGACAACTGACAAAACAAATAAGGCAGCTGAAATATATTAATGAGGAAAAACTGGAAGAAGTGGAGAGTTTTGGATATATTTGATCATTCTTATCTTATATCTTATATCCTTCCCGTGCCGTTAGACGTCACATAGGGCTCGCAAAGTAGTTCGCCAATTTTTCCTGTCTTCGGCGAGTCTTTCAACCTCATCAAAGGATTTTATGCCTGTTAACTTGGCCTCTCTTAATAATGTTCTCTTCAGAGTTTCACGCGGTCTGCCCCTTTTTCTTCGGCCTGTTGTGTTCCACTTGATAGCTTGTTTTGGGATTCTCTGCTCATTTCTTCTCATCAAGTGGCCAACATATGTCCATCTCCTTTTCCTGATCACCCGTGAGACTGGTTGTTGTTCAGTCATCTGTCTTATCTCTGCATTGTTCTTGAATTCATTCCACTTGATGCCGAATATTTGATCATTACTAAGTAATAATGGAGGTACAATGATGGAAGTTAAAAGGAAGACATCAATCGCTCTTCAAAAAGTAAAACAACAAAAGAATCTGTGGAGAGGAACAGACAGAACTACAAAAATATGATTTTTAAGGACATGCGTCTTTCCTATCGCAACATATGCCTGTGAGACCTGGACACTTAACAAAACAGCTGAGAAACACATAAATGCCTTTGAATGTAAATGCTACAGAAGAGTTCTTCAAATATCATGGACACAAAAATGAACAAATATATCCATACTACAAGAACTTAATATTGAAGAAGGCTGGCTAGTCAAGAGGATTAAAGAGAGAAAACTTAAATATTTTGGACCCATTAAACGTCATTATAATTTAGAGAAGACAGTCTTGGAAGATTACATAATGAGAAAAAGAGAGGAAGACCAAGGCGAAGATGGCTGAAAAACATATTTGATAATCTGCAAATGGATGCATCAGCAGCAGGCCATCTTGCTCACAACCGAGAGGCCTACAGGAGAGATGTTAGGGAGGCAAAGTTCCGCAAGTATGAATATGGATACATTTTGTTTGTTTGTTTGTTTGTTTGTGTGTGTGTGTGTGTGTGTGATAGTTGAATGACTTTACTGTAGCATTTACATTCAAATGTATTTATATGTTTCACAACTGTTTTGTTAAGTGTCCAGGTCTCACAAGCATATGTTGCGATGGGAAAGATGCATGCCCTTAAAAATCTTATTTTTGTGGTTCTGTCTGTTCCTCTCCACAGATTCTTTAGTTGTTTGCTTTTTGAAGAGCGATAGATGTCCTCCTATATCCCTCACTTTATCTCCATTATTAGTTAGTAGTGATACGATATATTCTAAACTATCCAGCTCTTCCAATTTTTCCTCATTGATACATATTTCAGTCGCCTTGTTTGTTTTGTCAGGTGTCATCAATTTAGTTTTCTTTGCATTAAGATAGAGATTTTGCTCTTCACTATTCTTATGAAAATGTATAAACTAGGAAAAAAGTAGGAGCAGCTTTATTACTTAACGATTACAAAGTTGTGACGTTTCGGCATGAGCCTTAATCATACAAAAACATACAGGACGAAGAATTAGAGAGAGGAGATAAAGTATAGATTCACATAAATCCTATATTTAAAAAATAAATAAATAAAATGAATAGAGCACTTATCTTGAAAGAATATGGAGCTTTTCCGACATTCGTTCATAAATGCCTTGAAAGAATATGGATCTTATATTCCTTCAGACGTGCCTTCTTTACTAGAATGTAAACTGACAATATACTTATACACTAATTATTATGTGTTACACTGTTCTTACGGACTGACATAATTAGTTTTTCCATTCCTTTTTGTGTTGTGGACAGTAATACTGTGTCATCAGCATATCTAATCTCTGGTATTTCATAGCCTCCAATTTTTATGGCATCGTAATATTCTTTGTCAAATTAGCGGGGCCCCTATCCACCAATTTATCGGAGTGAAAATCTTACACTGACATTATTGTGGGGCCCCATCCACCAATTTATCGGAGTGAAAATCTTACACTGACATTATTGTGGGGCCCCATCCACCAATTTATCGGAGTGAAAATCTTACACTGACATTATTGTGGGGCCCCATCCACCCATTTATCGGAGTGAAAATCTTACACTGACATTATTGTGGGGCCCCATCCACCCATTTATCGGAGTGAAAATCTTACACTGACATTATTGTGGGGCCCCATCCACCCATTTATCGGAGTGAAAATCTTACACTGACATTATTGTGGGGCCCCTAGGCTAGTGTAGGATAGGAGAGAGGACAGGTGTCGATTATGTGACGAATAGGCGTGTAATTGTTACTGAGCGATTGTTAACATTTCAGTTTGGGACCAGTTGTTGGACCGGAGAGGTTGTCCAAGACGACCTGTGAGAGATCTGTTTTCCTTGTGGGCTTGGAAATGTTCTCGTCCCGTGGGTTATACTCAAGTGAAGGCTGCTGTGGTCAGAGCAGCTCACTGGAGTCCCTAACCCACCCATTCAAGGGAATGCATATCTTAAACTGACGATATCGTGGGACCTCTGGGCCCAGTGTGCTGGAGGCGACAGTGCGAGAAAACAGAACACGATCTTGGTCGCTTATGGGCTGGGAGTCGCTGATAAGTAGTTATGGGCTGGGGGTCGCTGATAAGTAGTTATGGGCTGTGAGTCGCTGATAAGTAGTTATGGGCTGGGGGTCGCTGATAAGTAGTTATGGGCTGGGAGTCGCTGATAAGTAGTTATGGGCTGGGGGTCGCTGATAAGTAGTTATGGGCTGTGAGTCGCTGATAAGTAGTTATGGGCTGTGAGTCGCTGATAAGTAGTTATGGGCTGGGGGTCGCTGATAAGTAGTTATGGGCTGGGGGTCGCTGATAAGTCGTTATGGGCTGCGAGTCGCTGATAAGTAGTTATGGGCTGTGAGTCGCTAATAAGTAGTTATGGGCTGGGGGTCGCTGATGAGTAGTTATGGGCTGGGGGTCGCTGATAAGTAGTTATTGGCTGGGGGTCGCTGATAAGTAGTTATTGGCTGGGGGTAGCTGATAAGTAGTTATTGGCTGGGGGTCGCTGATAAGTAGTTATGGGCTGGGGGTCGCTGATACGTAGTTATGTTCTGGTTGTCGCTGATAAGTTGTTATGGGCTGGTTGTCGCTGATAAGTAGTTATGGGCTGGTTGTCGCTGATAAGTAGTTATAGGCTGGGGGTCGCTGATAAGTAGTTATGGGCTGGTTGTTGCTGATAAGTAGTTATGGGGCGGGGTCGCTCTCATTCTACTTGAGTAATGGGTCACGGACCCCTCCTACCCTCTCACTACCCCCTCCCGCCCCCCACTTTCCACCTTAACCTTTGTTAAAGAATTCTAGCCACCAACAGAAAATACGCATAAAGTGTTGTTTTTGTAATACAGAAGGATACAAAAATAAGTCCCTTTTTGAAGTTTTGTTTCGCTGCAGTCACAGTTCTTTGTTTTTGTATATACGCTACGCAATGTTTCACTGTTTATTTTTTTTCTGCTGTCCTGTGTGTGTTTTTTTTTTCTTAACGTCATATATTTTTTCTTAAACCTTTTTTTCTTGATTTACTTCTACATAGAAATATTTTCTTGGTTGCTTTTTTTTTCTTTATAGACAAAATAAAGAAGCATCGCACCTGTGTTGATCAAATTCGTTTTAATACTCTGAACCCATTACGTTAAAACAAATATGCACGTGATTATAACTTCTTTAAAAACTTGTTGACACAATTATTTGAAAGGTTTTTTTTCTTAAATTTTAGCTCCAACTGTATACTCAAAAATGAAAAAGTTATTTTAGCACTTGCAGGTATTAATACACTAAAATGCATTTTGAAATCGGAAACGAAAGAAATCTGTTTACCGTCATCTGTAGCAGTTTCCGCGGAGTAATATGTCTAGTTACGCCCCCTAAGAACGCAGAAGTAGTTCCAGTTGATCTCTTTTTTTTTTTTAAAATTTAACTCGGACAACAAAACATGTCCTGCAATATCTTCTCAAAATTTTGCTAAAGTTGTTTTTTTCCTCTCCATATATTTGATGTTTATGTTCTGCATGCACTTTGACAAGGGCTTGAGGTGGAAAGATTCATATGTATTGTGGACTGCATCTTTACAAAACTGTGCGTTAATTTTTGGACATAAATTTGTGGCTTCTTTCAGCTTTTTTTACGGCAAATGCAAGACCCTTTATTTTGTTTTTAAATATATCCCACCAGCCTTACAGACACGTGGTGCAGAGTAACAATGGCGTTAAGCTACATACATACATACATAAAAACAGTTCACACAAAAATTGTGAATACATACAGAAAGTTGGCACAAAAATCGTGAATGCAAGAAGAAACACATACATCATCATATACAATCATCGGTCTCAAGACACAATAAAAATAAATTGAGATCTCACAGTAAAGGAACACACAGGAATCGATACTCGTTTATGTTGTCCTGGACAAGTCATTTATAAAGAGACGTACGGACAAAACCCCCACTAGGTTTACGATACTCGTCTATGGGGAAATCGATGATTAATCTGGTATCGGTGAGTGTAATCACACAGGAATAGGGCCGATGTAGTTATTGATAAGGCCTGCATGTACAGCCCGAGTTGTCTGCCCCTGGAGGGTTTACGTGCCTGCGGGAAACGTCTGCGATCATACCCTTTTGAGGGAAATCTGTCACACTTTCTCCATACTTCTTGACCTCTCCACGTTTGCAAGGTGCTTTCTTCTTTGGGCATGTTTCCTTTTCAAAAGAGAGTTGGCTCAAGCTTTTAGTCTAAGTGAGACTTATCTCACAATCCTTATCTGTTCTAATTGAGACTTATCTCACAATCCTTATCTGTTCTAAGTGAGACTTATCTCACAATCCTTATCTGTTCTAAGTGAGACTTATCTCACAATCATTATCTGTTCTAAGTGAGACTTATCTCACAATCCTTATCTGTTCTAAGTGAGACTTATCTCACAATCCTTATATGTTTCTTTCAAAGGCAGGCACGTCATGACGTTTGTTCTAAGTAGTCTATTAGTACTTTCCACGGATAGCGCAGCAGCCTGGGCATAGATGAATGCAGTTACTCTAGCGGTACAGTTATTAGGCTCAGAGATTTAGAACTGGTCGAGACCCTTCTAGCCTCTCTCCAAGCTTAGCCTAACTAGCGGGACTAGTCTCTCGTGGTCCCCGTTATAATTCTCTGCGGAGAAGCTTTGCAAGTTAACCCACTCGGTGACTTCAGGTTAGCCACCGCTAACCCATTCTAAATACGATGCCACGCTGCGTTTGAGCCTTCGTTATATGCAGATGCTGATGACATCCTGGGTGTCTCAGTGGCGAAGCGGTTAGTGCACCAGCCTCTCATGGCGAAGGCTGGTAGTTCGAATCCCGCCGGACACGCCCCAGTCACCCCCACCCCCCAGCCGTAGAAACTGGTACCCGGTTTACTCTGGAGCTGGGGAAGTAAAGGCGGCCAGGTGATATGCTGACCACGTCACCCTCTAGTGCGCTGACAGGTCAAGGACAATATGAGCACTTAACACACCATTCCCCCCCCCCCTCGTGGGTGCCACCATGACATAACAGGGCTATCGTTATCTTTTTACCTTTTTTAAGAACATTCTGCCCGAGGTTCCAGAGAGATACAGAAACAACAGCAACAAATATATCGGCAGCAACGAAAACAACAAAAAACAGCGGCAGCAACAAGAAAAAAAAACGGCAATGGTGCAGCCAGATAACCATTTTCACATTTCAGTGAGTGGTACGCTTCAAAACCTGGATAGAATCTTTCGTCTCGAGAAGCGAGCTCGCCAACTTCTGCACTACACTCCAAAGCTCGAAGATATTAAATGTTATATTCATAAGCTGTCCAGTGAAATACCTAAGTTCGCATCTAATCTGTTTATTCACAAAATACAAAAGGAGGTTTATGTTATAGTTATCTTCCTTTTCTATTGCTTCCGTCAATTAGAATATTAAAAAAAAAACAGGGTTTCCCAAAAAGAATGATAGTATTTTAAAAGTCATTTCAAGTTGTAAATTTATCATGGGGGATAACCGGTTATGCCATGGGGACTTGTTAATATGGATATTTTGTCGCTCAGGACAGAAACTTGATTTCTTATTTGTCACGTGATCTATTCTAAACGTGGTGGTAAGACTACTGTGATGCAAATTATGGCATTTAATTGTTCACGCTCCAGGTTAAACTGTGTTCTTGTTTCAACTGTTCCGAGAAGACAGTGACAGGTGGTGTTATATAAATGTTCTTGCTTGTTCTTGCACAACCCATCACCACTGGTATTATAGAAGTGGTATATAGACATGTTCTTGTATGTTCTTGTACAACTCATTGCTAGTAGTATAATAACAATTATATTACAGACATGTTCTTGTCTGTTCTTGTACAACTCATTGCTAGTAGTATTATAACATAATAACAATTATATTACAGACATGTTCTTGTCTGTTCTTGTACAACTCATTGCTAGTAGTATTATAACAATGGCACTACGGACATGTTCTTGTTGTTCTTGCAGAACCCATCGCTTCACTTGCTTGAAGTTCTTGATGAGAAGCAACAATGTGGTGCAGGTGTATGAAGGTAAGTGTGTGGTGTGGTGTGGGTGTGGTGTGGGTGTGTGGGGTGTGGTGTGTGTGTGTGGTGTGAGTGTGGGTGTGTGGTGTGGTGTGTGTTTACTTTTTCATTCTTCTTCGTACCAATCTAGCAAAAAGCAGTTCGAAAAATAACAATATGTTTCACCTGGAGTAACTGCAAATATATATATATATGAGCATACTTTTATCTGTTGATACAGCGAACTAATTAGTGCACTGGCATCTAATGACTGACATCGGTGGTTTGAATCCTGCTGGAGATACCACAGTGGTCTACATTTAGCAGTGGACAGCTAACCCATCTCAGTGCTGGAGGACCTTGACTTTGCGGACAACATTTGTCTATTATCAAGCAGTCACAAAGATATGCAAGATAAAATAAACAAGCTAACTCAGAATGCAAATAACATAGGACTAAAGATCAACGTAGGAAAGACAAAGTTAATTAAGCAAAATGTGAACAACAGAAATGTACTCAGAGTAGATAACAAGTTAGTGGAGGAGGTCAACGAATTTGTATACCTTGGCAGCAGAGTAGTAGAAAATGGAGACAGCACAGAGGACATCAACAGCAGACTTACTAGAGCAAACCAGGCTTTTGCAATGCTGCAGACTATATGGAAATTAAAAAACTAAGCATAAATATGAAAATCAGGATATTTAAGAGTAATGTTCTAAGTGTACTACTCTATGGAAGTGAATGCTGGAAAATCACCAAAACCATAGAAAACAAGTTGAATTCTTTCCAGACTAAATGTTTACGAAGAATTAGAAAAATATTTTGGCCAAACACCATAAGAAATAACATCTTATTAGCAGAAATGCAGATGAAACCACTGACAACAATTATTGAGGAAAGACGCTGGCGATGGTTGGGACATGTGCTCCGAATACTGACAACTCACTACCAAAAATAGCACTAAGATGGACACCACAGGGGAACAGAAGTAAGGGTAGACCAAAAGAGACATGGAGAAGAACAACAGAAAGGATGTTGAGCAATAGAGGGCTCACCTAGGCAAGAGCAGAAAAAAAGGCGAAGGACAGGCATTTGTGGAAAACCCTTGCAGAAGCCCCATGTGCCCTGGGCACTTAAGGTTCAGAGAGAGAGCTAACCCCTCTGGAGCCAGAGAGGACAGATATCCAGGCTTACCGTTGACCAGTCACCCTGTAACGCGTATTCAGGTCAAGGAAAATATGGAAACTAACACCTTTATCCCATAGTAACACACGAATAATTAGTGTCTAATTTTACACGAAGCCACTGTAGTAAAGCTGTAATACCAAACTGTATAAACTAAGAAAAAGGTAGGAACAGCTTTATTACTTAACGAACACACAGTTGTGACATCATACAAAAACACACAGGATGAAGAAATAAAGAGAGAAGATAAAGTATAAATTCACATGAATGCTGTGTAAAAAAAATATAAGTGGAAAAAAATTAGAATAAAATAAAATAAATGGAGCACTTAGCTGTGGCTTGTAAGAATAACTTGTTCAGAATAACTTATATTGCTGAAACTGGCCTCAGATTAGGAAACTGCATGCAGAAACTCTGTACGATATCACCCAGCATGCTTTGAAACTTATTATTTCAATGGCCCCAAACACAGAGTCAAAATCTGATTTTCTGGTAACAGCCGTCAAATAATGCCATGCAGATGACAGAAGCTGCCCAGCCCTTCAGAACGGCTACATTCAGGAATATGGGACGCTAGAACCACATGGTTTGAACTCTTTATTCAGTTACACCTAACATTCCTCTCTTCCATAATCATATTCCCTCTGCACTAAGTTCCACTCCCTTGTCACTTGTTACACATAGTTCAGAACCTCCTCACAGCATCAGATTACAACCCCTCTACCCCTACTATAATCACCTATCCCACCTTCTCCCGTCTAGATTACCAATGTATCATTCTCTCTCTCTCTCTCTCATCTCCACGCCTCCACCCCCCCCCCCAACCCGCATCCTCATTTACAACCCAGCTATCACACATCACAAGTCTCCATTTAAATATTATACACATTCCACCATGCGTATTTCTGAACACTGCCTCTTACAAGCCACAGCTACTTACAAGTCACAGCCAAGTGCTCCATTTATTTTATTTTATTCTATTTTTTTCCACTGATATTTTTTCCATAGTATTCATGTGAATTTATACTTGATCTTCTCTCTCTATTTCTTCATCCTGTCTGTTTTTGTATGATTAAGGTTCACACCGAAAAGTCACACGTGTGTGCTCGTTAAGAAGTAAAGCTGTTCCTACTTTTTTTTCTAGTTTATACATTTTCGTTATCCCATAGGTGCCTCTACGGCAGTGGTTCTCAATTTTTCTTTGGCCGTGGACCCCCTTTCTGGATTGAGAACAGTTGTGGACCCCTCGTTACAAACGTAGCAATAAAACAGATACTAATATTTTTTTTAAAATCCAATCCATTTTCTCACCAGTGGACCCCCAAAAGTCATTCCATGGATATCAAGCTGAGAACCACTGATCTGTCAATACAGTACTGTACTTTGATTCGTTGCTGAGCTCAGGTTAAAAATTAACACACGTGTATCATTAATTAACTCAACAGTACAATATACTTAAACGTATTGAAATAAACATATAGAAGTAAACAAGTTGATATTATTTATTAATTTGAATATTTTCTAACAAAATTGTGATTTCTTATCAAACCTTCCCATCTCCTCACTCTTCGTCTTTCATCCTCTGTAGATATACATATTACCAGCACATGTCGGTACCTCCATTGCACCAGTTCCCGTACATATAATTTATGAGTATATTGTGAATCCTAGAAATGTTAATACCTGGTTTTCTAAGCATGACTTTATTATTTTGGAGTAAGCAATATTCAGATGACTGAACAACAACCAGTCTCATGGGTGATCAGGAAAAGGAGATGGACATATGTTGGTCACTTGGTGAGAAGAAATGATCAGAGAATCCCTAAACAAGCTATGCAGTGGAACACAACAAGCCAAAGAAAAAGAGGCAGAACGCGTGAAACTCTGAAGAGGACATTGTTAAGAGAGGCCAAATTAACAAGCACAAAATCCCTTGATGAGGTTGAAAGGCTCGCCGAAGACAGGAAAAATTGGCGAACTACCTTGCGAGCCCTATATGACGTTTAACGGCACGAGAAGGATATAATATATAAGATATAAGAAGAAAAATGTAAAAGGTAAAGGTGACCCTGTCATGCCTTGGAGGCACATAGGGATATGGTGTTATTGCCCATATTTTCCTTGACCTGTCAGCACACTAGAGGGTGATATGGTCAGTATCACGCCTGGCAAGAAAAATGTACATATATACATTTTCTAGACTTAATGCATGTAGGTCTATCTATTAGTTTCGTCCTTGATTTTCAGGACCCTTGAGTGATACTAATGACCCTGACCTTTGTGACAGTGGCGGTCTGAGACTTGACGAGTGGCCATGGACAGGTCTGTACTACAGAAGTCAATGAACACAGTTTATTTGTCTTGTCTTGTCTCCTTTCTCTTATATCTTTCAGTGTTGAGGGGACAAATGAACGTCTTTTTAGGGCTCTACGATTTGCTTCATATAATGTGATACTAAAGGTTTTTTATAATTTCCTCTCTCCATCTTTTGCCTGGGCGGTCTCTTCCTCTGTAACCTACTATTACTAGTGTGAATTGTTTTTTTGTGGTATATTGTCTTGTGCTAGTCGTGTAACGTAGCCAGACCATTTGACTTGCTGTTTTTAGATGTAGTGTAGTGCTGGTGTTATTCAAACCTTGGCCCTTATGGTGTCATTTTTTATTTGGTATCTTCTTGTCTCATTTAGTATTCTCCTTAAACGTCTCATTTCGGTTGTGGTGATTTTCCGTTTGTGTTGGCTGTTAGTGTCTATGTTTGACATTGATAGCGTAGAGTTGGAATGAAAACTGAGTTTCTTCTAGTTTCAGCTGTGATGTGTGTCATTTTGTTCAGTGACCTGATTCGATTTACTGCATCTATTCTCAATTTCAGCGTGTGTTTTTTTTTTAATTAAAAACAGTTTTTTTAAAGCTTAGAAAAGTTGCTCAATGTTTAAAAATATTTTTAATATATGGTAACTCAGTATCTCCTTCTGTAAGTTTGTTTGTACGTCTCAGTATTAAGCAATATTTTGTTTTCTTTCAAGTTACACAAGTTTTTTTTTTTACACGATAAATTACATTTCAGCCCCGTGGAATAATGAACCAAGTTTCTGTCCAATCAGCGGTGGATTTAGTTTTAGAACGATTCGGAGGCTGACCAATGAGGTAAGCTTTTAGAAGAAAAAAAAAAGTCGGACGCGGATAAGAAAGGAACTTTATGCACAATTTTTAAAATATGAGATGTAATTTTCAGGGTTAAAATTATGACAAGGATAATTAGCAGTACAGAGCTAACAGTACTTCATATAAATATAAAAAGGTAAGAATCTCCCTTTTCATGCCATTAAGCCATATTTTGGATACGGTGTCAGGCCCGTATTTCCAAGACCTTAAGCTCATGAAAGTGTGATGTGGTCAGTATCACGTCTGGGCCGCATTTCAAAGTTCAAAGTCCAAAATTCAGACTCAGGCTTCACAGCATTCGGGACAACCTCATATATGCTCCGCCGCATACCGCAGCATCCATCCAAGAGTTTGTTTGCTGATAGTTCCTGTCAAATGTTGGTTACTTACGATGTGTTTTCTGCCACACAGTTCGGATTTCCTGCCAGCAACTTTAATGTGTCCTAGCTCCAGCAGTCTCCCCACAGCTACGTTGTTCTTCCATTCCCAATCTTCATTGTCTCGCAGTCTGACCAATACAGCTTTAGCAACGTGGCCGCATTCACCTTCTCAGATTTCTCTGGTACCCATTTTTAGAGGCTGGGTGGACTCCGGGGCCCGTTTTCTTTGGTGTTACCTGAAAGAAAATCCAAACTGCTGGGACTTGAACCCGGTACCACCGGAGTAATAGGCCAAGCTATTAAAACTAATCAGCCAACCGTAAGAAACATACCAATAATAAAATCACTGAGATGGAACGGGCAAACAAATATGCAGCAGATTCCAGCTCGCCAAATGGCTTCTGAATTATCTATCTATCTATCTATCTATCTATCTATCTATCTATCTATCTATCTATCTATCTATCTATCTATCTATCTATCTATCTGTCTGGTTCTGTGATGATCGTTCTTAGAATATTCTCGCTGTACAGAGAAAAAAGGTCTGGAGATAGTACACATCCTTGTCGCACCCCTTGTTTTATAGGCTGATATTTTCCAGTTCTATTTTAAACTCGAATTGCTGCTTCTTGCTGCCAGTATAGATGTTTTACAATCCTCAGGTCTTTGCCGTCTATACTGATGTCTTCAAGCATTTTAATAATTTCATTATGTTTCACCTTGTCGAATGCCTTGGTGTAATCAATGAAGCATATAAGTAGATATTTTTCTGTATTTCTAAAGCTCTTTCTGTTAGTGAACTTTTTTTTTTTTTACTTCCGCCAAAAGGATGGAAAAGAACTGCATTCATACCACTGCCAGAAAAGGGTAACTTGAAATTATGCACAAACTACAGAACTGTTGCTTTGCTTAGTCATGCCTGTAAAAATCTGTTAAAAATCATAATGGGTAGATTCGTAAGAAAATAGAAGAAGAAGTCAGTAAGATCCAAGCTGGTTTTTTAGGCAAGGAGGACTATCAAGAGATCATATATTCAATACACGATAATAATAGAGAAATGCAGAGAATTTAATGTGAATCTATATTTATCTTTTATAGACTACTCAAAGGCATTTGATTGTGTGCAACATCAGAAACTTTGAGAAATAATGGGGAAAATGGGATTTCCAACACATTTAATACAATTAACATCACTGCTGTATCTAGACCAACAGGCAGTAGTAAGAATAAATGGTGAAACAACAACTTGGTTTGACATAAAACAAGGGGTCCGTCAGGGGTACTTATTGTCGCCTTACTCATTTAACTTGTATACTGAAAATATAATGAGGAATGTTAGAGAAGATGTAGACAAAGAATATTACGATGTCATAACAATTGGAGGTTATAAAATACCAGAGATTAGATATGCTAGTAATACAGTATTACTGTCCACAGCACAAAAAGGAATGCAAAAACTAATTATGTCAGTCTGTAAGAACAGCGAAGAGCAAAACCTCTATCTTAATACAAAGAAACAAAACTGGTGACAACTGACAAAACAAACAAGGCAGCTGAAATATCATTTCTCTTGGTCTTCCTCCTGATCTTCTTCCTTCTATTTTTCTTGTTGTTATAATATTTTCAATGCCCCCTCTTCTCATTGCATGTCCTATGAAAGTACATTGTCTCTCTCTTATCTTTTTGACAAGGTTTTTTGTCTCTCCAGCTCTTCTCATACATTCTTCATTAGTTATTTTTGCTGTCCAGGGGATTCGCAACAATCTTCTAATAAACCACATTTCTACGGCTTCCAATGATTTTTGTGCAGACTTGCCTATTGTCCATGATTCACTTCCATATAATAAGATAGGTTCAATATAGCATTTTAGGACTCGTTTTCTAACATTCATTGATAAGGATGTGTTAGCTAATATGTTTCTCATTCTCTGAAATGCAGTCTTTGCTTGGCCTATTCTGTTCCTAATTTTTGTTTTGCATTTCCCATCTGAAGTTTTTACTGCTCCAAGGTATTTGAATTTCTGCACCTGCTTAAGAATAGTTCTGTTTAATTTTATACTGTATGTTGGAGGATTCTGTTTCTTCGATATAACCATAGTCTCTGCCTTTTTTGTGTTCAAAGTAAGGCCTTTCTGTTCACTTTCTTTGGCGACTTTATCCAAGAGATTTTGCAAGTCTTGTTGGTTCTCAGCTATCAGTACTGTTTCGTCAGCATACCGAAGGTTGTTAATACTGTTTGCTCCAATTTAAATGTCTGGTTCTGTGATGATCGTTCTTAGAATATTCTCGCTGTACAGAGAAAAAAGGTCTGGAGATAGTACACATCCTTGTCGCACCCCTTGTTTTATCGGTTGATATTTTCCAGTTCTATTTTAAACTCGAATTGCTGCTTCTTGCTGCCAGTATAGATGTTTTACAATCCTCAGGTCTTTGCCGTCTATACTGATGTCTTCAAGCATTTTAATAATTTCATTATGTTTCACCTTGTCGAATGCCTTGGTGTAATCAATGAAGCATATAAGTAGAGATTTTTCTGTACTTCTAAAGCTCTTTCTGTTAGTGAACTTTTTTTTACTTCCGCCAAAAGGATGGAAAAGAACTGCATTCATACCACTGCCAGAAAAGGGTAACTTGAAATTATGCACAAACTACAGAACTGTTGCCCTGATTAGTCATGCCTGTAAAAGTCTGTTAAAAATCATAATGGGTAGACTTCGTAAGAAAACAGAAGAAGTCAATATGATCCAAGCTGGTTTTAGGCAAGGAGGACTATCAAGAGATCATATATTCAATACACGATAATAATAGAGAAATGCAGAGAGTTTAATGTGAATCTATATTTATCTTTTATAGAATACTCAAAGGCATTTGATTGTGTATAACACCAGAAACTTTGGGAAATAATGAAGGAAATGGGATTTCCAACACATTTAATACAATTAACATCACTGCTGTATCTAGATCAACAGGCAGCAGTAAAAATAAATGGTGAAACAATAACTTGGTTTGACATAAAACAAGGGGTCCGTCATGGGTACTTATTGTCGCCTTACTTATTTAACTTGTATACAGAAAATATAATGAGGAATGTTAGAGAAGATGTAGACAAAGAATACAATGTCATAACAATTGGAGGTTATAAAATACCAGAGATTAGATATGCTAGTGATACAGTATTACTGTCCACAGCACAAAAAGGAATGGAAAAACTAATTATGACAGTCTGTAAGAACAGCGATGAGCAAAACCTCTATCTTAATACAAAGAAACAAAACTGATGACAACTGACAAAACAAACAAGGCAGCTGAAATATCTATCAATGAGGACAAATTGGTTTTGAATATCGTGTATCACTACTAACTAATAATGGAGATACAATGAGGGAAATTAAAAGGAGCACATCTATCGCTCTTCAAAAAATAAAACTAAATAACCTGTAGAGAGAAACAGACAGAACTACAAAAATAAGATTTTTAAGGGCATGCATCTTTCCCATCACAACATATGCCTGTGAGACCTGGACACTTAACAAAACAGCTGAGAAACACATAAATGCCTTTGAATGTAAATGCTACAGAAGAGCTCTTCAAATATCATGGATACAAAAAAGAACAAATATATCCATACTACAAGAACTTAATATTGAAGAAGGCTGGCTAGTAAAGAGGATTAAAAAGAGAAAACTTTAAAATTTTGGACACATTAAATGTCATGACAATCTAGAGAATGCAGTCTTGGAAGGGTACATAATGGGTAAAAGAAAGAGAGGAAGACCAAAACAAAGATGGCTGCAAGACATCGTTGATGATCTGCAAATGGATGCATCAGCAGCAGGCCATCTTGCTCACAAACGAAAGGCCTACAGGAGTGCTGTTAGGGAGGCAAAGATCCGCAAGGGACATGCAAATGAATGAATGAATGAATTTTTACTTCCGAGCGTCTTTCTTTAACATTTCCCATATCTCGGCGTCGTTGTGTCTGCCTTTTCTATTCGTCTGTTTCTTCTGTTTATCTTTGTCGGCGTCAGTCTAATGGTTTATTAATGTCGTCTCTCGAATTTCCCATCATTTCTGCCCTACTTTAATCTGTGATAATAGTGACTTATAATAGAAATCATAGTATTAAACTTAATCATAATATTAATAATAATAATACTATAATCTTTACTTACAAGGCCATGCCACACTCCCTGGGGGTCCATGGACACCAGGTTAAGAACAGTTATTTTAGACAAAGACTTACAGGGAAGACTTCACAAAACCTAAGGGGAAACTAAGAGGAACCACAGAAAAGTTTCCTTGCCTGAATTTAGTCATGTTTCAGAAAACTGAGGACAGACACAAGATAGAGAAACATGATCGTCAAGGCTGTTCAGTGTGACATATGACGACGACGATGATTATGATGATGATGATGATAACACTGAAGAAGAAATGATGATGATGATGTTGATAACACTGAAGAAGAAATGATGATGATGATGATGTTGATAACACTGAAGAAGGAGTGATGATGATGATGATGATGATGATGATGATGATGATGATGAAAGACACAACATCACTGTTCATGCCCCTATGATGTCTTTTACTTCATCTATCCATCTTGTTCTGGGATGTCCTCTCCATCTGGTTATCCTCAACATTGAGTTATAGGCCTTTCGTTGCTGTATGTAATACTCGGGAAATACCCCCATACTCAGATCGTTATCTTTCCACTCCATCGTAATACGCCTTGCGCCGAATATGTTTCTATTCCTAGTCATTTATTCTTATCCAGCCTCTCCGATTCTTGTTAGTGGATTCTCTTGGCCATTTCACCTCCTCACTTCGCTTGAGTCTAGGAATTAGCATCATCACACTCGGGGCGCACTCACATATGCATGGAAGTAAGGCACTAATATAATGACGTATGTCTCAACTGTTATTATGTCTATATACTCAAATAAATGATATGGACCTGTACCAACATGGCAACGACGTTTACGTGGCTGATCACAGCGTAAACACCATATCACACCCAGGAACACCACAACTTCTAACACAGGCCAACAGTTATCCAACTCGCACGAGAACATGACGGCAGCGAAACTTGTTACTTACTTTAATTATCCCCGTAAACAAGGGACAAAAGAAGAGAGACAAGCAATAACAACATTCAGCAAGAGACAGTCTAACTTCCTAGGACACGTTATGAGACCAGGCGGATTGTAATATTTGATAGCAACAGGGATGATAAGGGACAAAGGAAGAGAGACAAGCAATAACAAAATTCAGCAAGAGACAGTCTAACTTCCTAGGACACGTTATGAGACCAGGTGGATTGTAATATTTGATAGCAACAGGGATGATAAAGTGCAAAAGAAACCGAGGCAGGCAAAGAGAGAAGATGATAGACGGACTGACGAGGTGGCATGGAGATAGAGCACCAGTCTCGATCGTAACTAAACACTTGGAACAGAGAACTGTGAAAAAGCGTGACCACAACGTATTTCGACATGGCACTGGATAGATAGAAGTAATTCTACAAATCTGCGTATTTGCAGTTCATTCACTGTTTCATTTCATTCATTTGCATGTCCCTTGCGGAACTTCGCCTCCCAAACAGCACTCCTGTAGGCCTCTCGGTTGTAAGCAAGATGCTGCTGCGTCCATTTGCAGATCGTCAATGATTTCTTGTAGCCATCTTCGTTTTGGTCTTCCTCTTTTTCTTTTTCCCATTATGTATCTTTCCAATATGGTCTTCTCTAAATTATCATGACGTTTAATGTGTCCAAAATATTTAAGTTTTCTCTCTTTAATCCTCTTTACTAGCCAGCCTTCTTCAATATTAAGTTCTTGTAGTATAGATATATTTGTTCTTTTTTGTGTCCATGATATTTGGAGAACTCTTCTGTAGCATTTACATTCAAAGGCATTTAAGTGTTTCTCAGCTGTTTTGTTAAGTGTCCAGGTCTCACAGGCATATGTTGGGATGATGAAAGATGCATGCCCTTAAAAATCTTATTTTTGTAGTTCTGTCTGCTCCTCTCCACAGATTCTTTATTTGTTTTACTTTCTGAAGAGCAATAGATGTCCTCCTTTTAATTTCCCTCATTGTATCTCCATTATTAGTTAGCAGTGATCCAAGATATTCAAAACTCTCCACTTCTTCCAATTTTTCCTCATTGATATGTATTTCAGCTGCCTTGTTTGTTTTGTCAGTTGTCATCAATTTAGTTTTCTTTGCATTAAGACAGAGGTTTTGCTCTTCGCTGTTCTTACGGACTGACATAATTAGTTTTTCCATTCCTTTTTGTGTTGTGGATAGTAATACTGTGTCATCAGCATATCTAATCTCTGGTATTTCATAACCTCCAATTGTTATGGCATCGTAATATTCTTTGTCTACATCTTCTCTAACATTCCTCATTATATTTTCAGTGTACAAGTTAAATAAGTAAGGTGACAATATGCACCCCTGACAGACCCCTTGTTTTATGTCAAACCAAGTTGTTGTTTCACCATTTATTCACCATTCACTGTTATCTTCGCTTTATTACTTCAGTTTTTTTTCCCCTACATCCAACAGGATCTCTGCGAGGATGATTGGAGACGTTCGCATTTAGAGATTGAGTGCATCAAAGGCGATGGCATGGAGTTCATCGCACCAAAAGACAGCAACTGCAACCCGTTTCTCAAACAAGGAGACCGTAAGATAAATATGAGTTCTTGTTTTTTTGGTCTGTACTTCTTGCAGCTTGTAAGATAAAGGAAAAAGAGATGTCTGTCACAAGGGAGACAAAAGAACAATAGCAACGCCTTATCTTAGGTATTTTCGCGCTCTTAGTCATAGGTTTTGGCTCCTCTTCAGTGCTAACAGAGTGGGGGAATCGACGTCAAGCCTTAGACGGTGGAGCCTTCCAAGAGACCTATTCCTTGGGTCCAGTTCTGGAACTCAAGCAAACCACTGTAAAGATGCACCCAGGAGATATGTTGTTACTGCCCATGTTTCCTTGACCTGTCAGTACGCTAGGGGGCGACGTGGTCAGCATCGTGTCTGGTCGTCTTTCCTTCCACAGCTCCAGAAGAAGTCAGGTACCCATTTCCACAGTCGGGCGATTGGGGCGCCTCCGGCCCGGATTTGAAATTTGAACCACCGACCTTCGCCATGAGAGACCCACTCTTAATCCGACTTGACTCATGTATCTCAAAATCTTCATAAAGTCAGCTGCAAGGGACTTAGAAATCACAGCCACAGATGGACCACAGCAACAACAACTGTCGTAATTTAACAGTAAATATTACAGCAGATTTCTTATGTTACTCTAGTTATGTTACAGTAGATGTTACAACAGAGCTCTTATGGTGCCCTAATTATGTTACAGTAGATGTTACAGCAGAGCTCTTATGTTACTCTAGTTATATTACAGTAGATGTCACAACATAGCTCTGATGTTACTCTAGTTATGTTACAGTATATCACAGCAGGGATCCGGAGATTTGTTCGGGAACAGACGGACAACTTTATCTCCGCTAATGGTCCTCCGTCACGAGATCCAAACCCTCCTGTATCGGGAATTGGACATAAGGCTAACAACCTTATCCTGGGACCTACCTAGAGGTCACTCTCTAGTTGAGAAAAAAAGATCTTGTTATGGAAACTCGCAACGAAATCAACAAAAAGTGGCGAAACACTTTGCGAGCCCTATGTGACGTTTAACGGCACGAGAGGATAGTAGTAGTAGTAGTAGTAGTAGTAGTAGTAGTAGTAGTAGTACTAGTAGTAGTAGTAGTAGTAGTAGTAGTAGTAGTACTAGTAGTAGAAGTAGTAGTAGTAGTAGTAGTAGTAGTAGTAGTACTAGTAGTAGAAGTAGTAGTAGTAGTAGTAGTAGTAGTACTAGTAGTATAGTAGTAGTAGTAGTAGTAGTAGTAGTAGTAGTACTAGTAGTAGAAGTAGTAGTAGTAGTAGTAGTAGTAGTAGTAGTAGTAGTAGTAGTAGTATATCACAGCAGAGCTCTATGTTCCACTAGTTATGTTACAGAATATCACAGCAGAACTCTATGTTACTCTATTTATGTTACAAAATATTACAGCAGAGCTCTATGTTACTCTAGTTATGTTACAAAATATCACAACAGAACGCTATGTTACTCTAATCATGTTACAAAATATTACAACAGAGCACAGTTACTCTAGTTAAGTTACAAAATATTACAGCAGAGCTCTATGTTACTCTAGTTATGTTACAAAATATCACAACAGAACGCTATGTTACTCTAGTCATGTTACAAAATATTACAAAGAGCACAGTTGCTCTAGTTAAGTTACAAAATATTACAGCAGACCTCTGTGTTACTCTAGTTAAGTTACAAAATATTACAGCGGAGATATGTGTTACAGTATATCTGAGATTTTTAAAAGTATATGTTGTATATATATATATATATATATATATATATCCTCTGTTACACTTCCATATTATCATTTCTTTCTTTTTCTACCTCCCTCCCCAAATGAATCACAACTTCCACACTCTGCGTGTGTGTTTCTGTGTGAGACTATGTGCGTGAGAGGGAGAGAGAGAGTGTGTGTATGTGGAGGAAGGAGAGAGATCATATTCGCTCCGAGCCTGAAAGTTGTTGATAGAAGAAATTGAGGAGGATAGCGAAAATAGTGGTACCGATGACACATCTGTGACACATGTTGTGTTCATGATTATAATAGGAGAGATAACAAAATGATGATGATGATGATGATGATGATGATGATGATGATGATGATACTTTACTCCGCAGGGAAACGACTGATATGCTGGGCAGGATGGGAACACGGTGACTACATGTTCATGATAGCCTCGGACGTAGGCAGTCAGCCAAGATACTGCTTGGTAATTATGTAAGATGTAATTGTCTCTTACATGCACAGATGTAGACAATGCCCTCTCTAACCTTAAATCCCTTTTTTTTTATTTTCCTCTAACAATGCTTAATCTTCTGCTTCTTTCTCATCGTCGTCATTATCATGTAGCCTCATGACGAATGGTGTAGACTCGCAATAAATGACCTCGTGATAATCTTCTTTTGACTGGGAACACGACACTGCAGGCTGGGACACTCTCGAAACCAGAAGTTGAAAACTGTCCCAATAGACCTATCTCGCTGGGGGCAAAGAAACAACAGACCTATCTCTCTGGGGCCAAAGAAACAACAGACCTATCTCTCTGGGGCCAAAGAAACAACAGACCTATTTCTCTGGGGCCAAAGAAACAACAGGCATATCTCTCTGGGGCCAAAGAAACAACAGATCTATCTCTCTGGGGCCAAAGAAACAACAGACCTATCTCTCTGGGGCCAAAGAAACAACAGACCTATCTCCAGAACTGCCAGCTACACAAGTCACTCAAGCAAAGGCCATGACCAAACACCAGACCCCCTCCCCCCTTCCCCTATAGGAAAACCTCTACGGAGATATCTGAAAACCTGAGACGAGTTGTGAGAACTTTGGTGTCGATGTTTGAGCGAACGGCGAAAAGAAAAACGATTAGTTTTAGAAGTTTTTTTAGTTCCCACATTCAGCACTGAGGTATTTCTAATCAAATTCCTTAACAAGAAGAACTTAACATCCACGGAAAGGGCTTAAGATTGTTGGCACACACGTGGCTCACCAAAACGCATCCTTGATAAAGATCAGACACAATAATTGTTCATTCTGGACAGAAAACAAAAGTAGCTATTTTAAGAATTATTGCGAATTTTAACTGATCAGTCAGTCAATCAGTCATTTGCATGTCCCTTGCAGAACTTTACCTTCCTAACAGCTCTCCTGTAGGCCTCTCGGTTATAAGCAAGAAGCCCTGCTGCTGATCAAAGATGTCTTGTAGCCATCTTCGCCTTGGTCTTCCTCTCTTTTTACCATTATGTACTCTTCCAAGACTGTCTTCTCTAAATTCTCATGACGTTTAATGTGGCCAAAATATTGAAGTTTTCTCTGTTTAATCTTCTTTACTAGCCAGCCTTCTTCAATATTAAGTTGTTGTTGTATGGATTTATTTGTTGTTTTCTTAGTGTGTCTAAGATTTCTGTAGCATTTACATTCAAAGGCATTTAAGTGTTTCTCAGCTGTTTTGTTAAGTGTCCAGATCTCACAGGCATATGTTGAGATGGGAAAGATGCATGCCCTTAAAAATCTTATTTTTATAGTTCTGTCTGTTCCTCTCCAGATATTCTTTAGTTGTTTTACTTTCTGAAGAGCGATAGATGTCTTTCTTTTAATATCCCTCATTGTATCTCCATTATTAGTTAGTAATGATCCAAGAATGGTGACCATAACCAATATTATCTGTCAGCTGCTCTCCCATTCCATCTGTCACATTTTAAATGATATTTTAAAAAAAATATTTGTTTCTGCCTATATTATTTTAAAACTATGAAATTTAATTATTAACTAAACGCGCCAGGAAATGAATTAACTACTTTCTTTTTCTTTTCTTTTTGAAAATTATAGTTTCATTAACTTATGAAAAATATTCATTACATGCGCACCCTTGTGTAAGTTTCGTATCAAAGAGTTTTTTCTTTTGGGGAGGGGGGTTCCAAAAAAAAAAAAACAGTCCAAGGATGGAGAAAATAGGAAGAGATTTTAAGATACTTTCTAGATGTTCAGAAGTTGTGACTCACGGGTGATGTGACTCACGATTGATGTGACTCACGGCTGATGTGACTCACGACTGACACCCCGAGAGATGAATGACCTGAACACTGACACAGAGTGGTAGAAATTGAACACTGGTACAGAGTGGGAGAAACTGAACCTTGGTACAGAGTGAGAGAAACTGAACCTTGGCACAGAGTGGTAAAAACTGAACCTTGGTACAGAGTGGGAGAAACTGAACCATGGCACAGAGTGGGAGAAACTGAACCTTGGTACAGAGTGGGAGAAACTGAACATGACACAGAGTAGGAGAAACTGAACCTTGGCACAGAGTGGGAGAAACTGACCTTGGTGCAGAGTGGGAGAAACTGAACATTGACACAGAGTGGGAGAAACTGAACATTGACACAGAGTAGGAGAAACTGAACCTTGGCACAGAGTGGGAGAAACTGACCTTAGTGCAGAGTGGGAGAAACTGAACATTGACACAGAGTGGGAGAAACTGAACATTACTGAACATTGACACAGAGTAGGAGAAACTGAACCTTGGTACAGAGTGGGAGAAACTGAACTTTGGTACAGAGTGGGAGAAACTGAACCTTGGCACAGAGTGGGAGAAACTGAACATTGACACAGAGTGGGGGAAAGTGAACATTGACACAGACTGCGGGAAAGTGAACATTGACACAGAGTAGGGGAAAATGAACATTGACACAGACTGCGGGAAACTGAACACTGACACAGAGTAGGGGAAAGTGAACATTGACACAGAGTAGGGGAAAGTGAACACTGACACAGACTTCGGGAAACTGAATATTGACACAGAGTAGGGGAAAGTGAACATTGACACAGTGTGGAGGAAACTGAATTTTCTCAACAATCGCTCTTGCAAAATGAAATTTGTGTGTGTGTGTGGGGGGGGGGAGATAAAATCAGTGTTTCCATGTTTTTCTCTTTAAATTCTAAAATATGTCAAATTTCTAACACTCTGTTTCTAAAACTCTGTAGATGCTCGCAAATGTGATAAGAATTTGCTATAATTTATCACATTTGACCAACGAGCTGGAAGTAGTCAACATAATATTTCAATACAGTAAATGGTATTTTTTCAGAAATGCTTTCCATTTTCCCCCTCCCCCCCTAACCCAATCCAAACCGCCACCCCACCCACCCCACCCCCAAGGCCCTAGTCTCCGCACCTAACGTGACCGATCGCTCACTCCCTCCTTCCTCTCCTCTCTCCTTCTCTGTTTAGGTCATTCATGGCATCTCTCAGTTTCACTCGAGACTCACAGCCTCCGAACATTTACAAACTATCTTAAAACCTCCTCCTATTTTCCTGATCTACAGCCTGTCTTTTGGGGGGAGAACAAAAACAACTCTTTTAATCCGCAAACATGGCGATCAAAACCCACTCTTTGACATCGTAGTCCGTGACGTGCAGACCGCAGTCCTTGAGATCCACTTCAATCCATTTCTCCAGTTGTCACATATACATTCATTCATTCACTCATTCATTTGCATGTCCCTTGCGGAACTTTGCCTCCCTAACAACTCTCTCCTGTAGGTCTCTCGGATGTGAGCAAGATGGCCTGCTACTGAGGCATATGCATGTATACTTCAAATAATAGTCAACTTATCCGTAATCTTCTTCGTGCTAGTAATATCTACCTAGCCATTCCAGTTCAATCCACATTGAAGCCATTATGTCTCTCTTTGCCCGGGAGTAATGTATACATTGGACCCCCACCCCCCCCCCCCACAAGACCTGGTTACATAACGTTCCTCTTCGTGAGTTTTCCTTAACTACAAAACATTTTTTTTTATTTTTGCCCTTAAAAAAAAACAACAACTCAGTATTCTTTAAGGACGCAAGACATGTATTTTTTCACACAATATTTTGAACGTTTATCACAGTCTGACATCTGTGCTTGCAGCGTTTCCCACGCAGTTTGGAAGGGGAGTTCTCTGTTCTCGTGTACTTCAGTGTCATATGTCCAACAGAAAGTGACGGGAAACCGCATCATGGCATTGAGTACTACGAGCTGCGCATGTACAGAAAAGGTGACGTCAGTATCTATCTATCTATCTATCTATCTATCTATCTAATCTAGCTGTCTGCATGTCCATCCATCCATCTATCTAATCTAGCTGTCTGCATGTCCATCCATCCATCTATCTAATCTAGCTGTCTGCATGTCCATCCATCCATCCATCCATCCATCCATCAATCCATCCATCCATCCATCCATCCGTCCATCTATCTATGCTTCTTCAAAATATTTACCACCTCTGGGTCCGTTTTCGTTTAGCTCTACCTGTGTTACATCTACATTACATCTATTTCCCTGGATCTGCCATTTCTGTCTTCTGGGTCGGATTTCGGAGGTAGAAATTAGACAATAGATCTTGTCAAAGTAATGTTGTTGAAAACATTCCATGATAAGCCTGTAGTATAAATTGACGCTTGTCAAAAACTCAGGAAACAATCCTCTCTTCCAACAGACCATCACCTGTGTACAGACGAGAACCCCAGAAAGTGCACTGAGATCATCACGTCTTCTGAGATGTGCTTCAAGGATAAGACCAACGCTCCACATTGTCCCAAGACCTGCGGGAGGTGTTGTGAGTAGCATTGATAGATGCTTCTGTGGACGTCGACCAGATGGTCACTGATATGAAAGAAACTTGTACTTGCGCTATCTCCCTGTAACTGCGAGCTGGTGTTCTTTGCAGCCGATGCTGTGAAGGTGTTGAGGCACATCATCGTATCGGCGTGGGAGGGGGTTATGGCAGCTATTTTTTTCAGTCCCGGAGTACAGCTAAAAAAGCAGGGGATTGTGCAATCCTGCTTTAGCAGACTCCACTACCATGAGGACTATGGCGACCCCTGCCCTGTTAGCCAGGCTAGGCCTGTTAATGGGCGTACCAACGGAGAGCCGGGACAGGTTCTTGCCCAGCTATGGTTCGCTAACCCTGACGCTAACATATCAGATATGGGTCGTTGATTGCCTTATCGAACAGCTTCTTCACCTCCGATATGGAAGTAAAAAAATGATGATTAATTATATTACAGTTTCTTAATCTTTCTCAATTTTTATATATCCCCTGCAAGCGACTTTCAGTACTCTTGTTACAGAAAACCATTATTTACGTGTTCAAGGAAGGGGATCAAGAGATCATATATTTAATATAAGATTAATAATAGAGAACTACATAGAGTTTAATGTGAATCTATATTTAGCATTTATAGACTACTCAAAGGCATTTGATATTGTGTACAACACCAGAAACTTTGGGAAATAATAGAAAAAAATGGGATTTCCAACACATTTGATACAATTAACATCACTGCTGTATCTAGACCAACAAACAGCAGTAAGAATAAATGGTGAAACAACAACTTGGTTTAACATAAAACAAAGAGTCCGACAGGTGTGCATATTGTCACCTTACTTATTTAACTTGTATACTGAAAATATAATGAGGAATCTTAGAGAAGATATAGACAAAGAATATTACGATGCCATAACAATTGGAGGTTATGAAATACCAGAGATTAGATATGCTGATGACACAGTGTTACTGTCCACAACACAAAAAGGAATGCAAAAACTAATTATGTCAGTCCGTAAGAACAGCGAAGAGCAAAACCTCTATCTTAATGTGAAGGAAACTAAATTGATGACAACTGACAAAACAAACAAGGCAGCTGAAATATATATCAATGAGGAAAAATTGGAAGAAGTGGAGAGTTTTGAATATCTTGGATCATTACTAACTAATAATGGAGATAGAATGAAGGAAATTAAAAGGAGGACATCTGTCGCTCTTCAGAAAGTAAAACAACTAAAGAAGCTGTGGAGAAGAACAGACAGAACCACAAAAATAAGATTTTTAAGGGCATGCATCTTTCACATCACAACATATGCATGTGAGACCTGGACACTTAACAAAACAGCTGAGAAACATATAAATGCCTTTGAATGTAAATGCTATAGAAGAGTTCTTCAAATATCATGGACACAAACAAGAACAAATATATCCATACTACAAGAACTTAATATTGAAGAAGGCTGGCTAGTAAAGAGGATTTAAGAGAGAAAATATAAATACTTTGAACACATTAAACGTCATGATAATCTAGAAAAGACCGTCTTGGAAGGGTACATAACGGGACCAAATAGAAGATGGCTGCATCAGTAGTGGGCCATCTTGCTCACAACCGAGAGGCCTACAGGACTGCTGTTAGTGAGGCAAAGTTCCGCAAGGGACATGCAAATAAATGAATGAATGAGTTGTGACCAAGGGAAGTAATCAAGCTGACTCAGCAACGATCCATAGAAGACCAAGACCCTATTCTACCTTCCAGTGGTGCCCATGTCAGACTGAGTGAAGCAGTATCAAAGGTAATATTAACCTGGTCCAAAAAATACACCGAACTGAAGCTGGATGTGTCGGACCTTGTAAGGTGCATGACGGCAACACAACGCAACCAAAGTCCTATTGATGAAGAAGAAGAAGATGACGATGATGAGGACGACGACGACGAAGAAGAAAAAGAAGAAGAAGAAAATGACGATAATGACGACAACGACGACGAAGAAGAAGATGATGATAATGATGATGACGACGACGAAGAAGAAGAAGATGATGACGACTACGATGGCGAAGAAGAAGAAGAAGAAGATGATGATGATGACGACGACGAAAGAGAAGAAGAAGCTCAGAAATTGGAGCAGACCTGGTTGGGAAAGCGTGCGGTAGCTGATTACGAACGTGTTTGTCGTGTACACAATGATGAAGGTAACTACGGACAGTTTGAATGTTGCATTAGCTAATCGCACTTGCAGCATATAATCTGGACACCTGAAGCTCAGTGTAGCTGATGGTGCAGTGAAGATATTGTTACACGGTGAACGAGACGCCGTAATTTCAAGTCCTGTTTTTCGCAGCTGGAATAGCTTAGTTCATTTATCGTAAATAATCAAAATATTCCAAGACCGGCATGAAGAAGATTACACTTCACTTTTGTGCGTTCTCACAGGTTTGTTTAGGAGTATTGCAATATTATAATTTCTTCTTTATCTTCTTCTTTTTCCTTCTTCTTCTTCTTTATCTTCTTCTTTTTCTTCTTTATCTTCTTCTTCTTTATCTTCTTCTTCTTCTTCTTTATCTTTTTCCTTCTTCTTCTTCTTTTTCTTCTTCTTCTTCTTTCTTCTTCTTTATCTTCTTCTTCTTCTTCTTTATCTTTTCTTCTTCTTTATCTTCTTCTTCTTCTTTATCTTCTTCTTCTTTCTTCTTCTTCTTTATCTTCTTCTTCTCTTTATCTTCTTCTTCTTCTTCTTTATCTTCTTCTTCTTCTTTATCTTCTTCTTCTTTATCTTCTTCTTCTTTATCTTCTTCTTCTTTATCATCTGTTTCTTTATCTTCTTCTTCTTTATCTTCTTCTTCTTCTTCTTTATCTTCTTCTTCTTCTTTACCTTCTTCTTTACCTTCTTCTTTATCTTCTTCTTCTTTATCTTCTTCTTCTTCTTCTTGATCTTCTTCTTCTTCTTGATCTTCTTCTTCTTTATCTTCTTCTTTTTTTCTTTATCTTCTTCTTCTTTATCTTCTTCTTCTTCTTTATCTTCTTCTTCTTTATATTATTCTTCTTCTTTATCTTCTTCTTCTTCTTCTTTATCTTCTTCTTCTTCTTTATCTTCTTCTTCTTCTTCTTTTTCTTTATCTTCTTCTTCTTCTTTATCTTCATCTTCTTCTTCTTTATCTTCTTCTTCTTCTTCCTCTTCTTCTTCTTCAGTCTTTATGGAACTGGGAGCTGGTGTTCTTTGCAGCCGATGGTATGAAGATGTTGAGGCACACCATCGTGTCGGATTGGGAGCCTGTCATGGTAGTTATTTGTTTCTGTCAGCGAGTGCAACTAAAAAAGCAATGGATGTGCAATTCTTCTTTAGCAGACTCCACCACCACGGGGATTGGTGATCCCTGCCCTGTTAGCCAGGCTAGTTCTGTCACTGGGGGTACCAATGGAGAGGTGAGACGGGGTCTTGGTCAGCTATGGTTCGCCAACCCTGACCCCAGGATGTCAGTTATGGGTCGTTGATTGCCAGAAACGGACAGGGTCTTGTGGGTCGCTGATTGCCAGAAACGGACACCGTCTTATGGGTCGCTGATTACCAGAAACGGACAGCGTCTTATGGGTCGCTGATTACCAGAAACGGACAGCGTCTTATGGGTCGCTGATTACCAGAAACGGACAGCGTCTTATGGGTCGCTGATTACCAGAAACGGACAGCGTCTTATGGGTCGCTGATTACCAGAAACGGACAGCGTCTTATGGGTCGCTGATTACCAGAAACGGACAGCGTCTTATGGGTCGCTGATTGCCCAGAAATGGACAGCGTCTTGGCCGAAACAAAAATTTACCCAGGGTACTAGGATACTTTAACCCTTCACTGCTCTGAGAAAAACACTTCCCCTAAATATTGGTTACATTTGTTACGTTTGCTTGCGTTTTTTCCTCTTTCCAATCTATCTATAGACCATGCTTCACACCCAATTCTGTTTTATGGGTGTGAAGCATGGTCTATGAATAACAGAATTCAGCGAGAAATAGAGGCCATGGAGATGTAGTTATGTTGAAGGTGCCATGGACATCCAAGAAAACCAATGAAGAAGTCTTAAGAGAGGCTGGAGTTGAAAACCAAATTATAGCAAAGATCCGAGGCAGACAAACGAGATTTGTAGGAAATTTCCTGAGAAGAGGAAAATTGGAACACATTGTGGCAACTGGAAAAATTGAAGGAAGAAGGAAAGAGGAAGACAGAGAGAGAGAAGTTACTGAATTGGCTGTCAATGTGGCTAGGATCTCATAATCAAGTCTGAAGACAGGGAATTGTGGAGAGAAATGATCGCCTACGCCACGCGGCATGGCACTTGAATTGAATATACGTCATATACCTAGAACTCTTGACTGTGAACGCCAGGATGTAATTCATTCACTCACATATTCATTCCTTCATTCACTATACAGTAATTATTTATAACCGAGTTCACTCTCTTTCTAAGCTACAAGTACAGTTTCTGACGTCAATGGCCGACGCTGCTGGCTAGACCCCACCCTCTACGGTGACTGGCAGTTGTATGACAATGTCAGAACAGCAGAAGTTAGCATTGACAAAGAGAAGGCTGTGTTCTCTCATTTAGGGGCGTTTCAGTGCCTTGACACCGACAATAATGGGCGGAGATACAAAATGGCCTCCCTTTTTGATAATGGATGGTAAGGAAGGAGAAGAAACTTATGACGAAATGATAAATATATTTGCTTTTGTTTTTTTTTAATGATTAATGAAAGGAAGAAAGAGTACGGGGAGACCTACTGTTTGTCAAGAACTTTTGACAGACGTGAGGTAAAGTAAGAGAACACAGAATTGTAGGATTAGACCTGGAGAAAATCGTAGACAAAGCACTTTAGTGAGACGTGAGAGAAAGACAAATCACAAGAGAATTACCTGGGATTCGTTAGTACCATGTTCTCTCGTGGCTAAACGGCTGCTCATCATACCGGAGTCCGTGGTTCGAATCCCAGGTAATTATCTTGTGATTTTTCTACGATGTTTTTTCGAGGTCAATCCTACAAAACACTCTTTTGAAAACAAATGCCTAAGGAAAATACTCGGCATCAAGTGGAACGAAATCAAGAACAATGCAGAGATAAGACAGATGACTGAACAACAACCAGTCTCATGGGTGATCAGGAAAAGGAGATGGGCATATGTTGGTCACTTGATGAGAAGAAATGATCAGAGAATCCCAAAACAAGCTATCAAGTGGAACACAACAGGCCAAAGAAAAAGAGGCAGACCGTGTGAAACTCTGAAGAGGACATTGTTAAGAGAAGCCAAATTAACAGGCATAAAATCCTTTGATGAGGTTGAAAGACTCGCCGAAGACAGGAAAAATTGGCGAACTACTTTGCGAGCCCTATGTGACGTTTAACGGCACGGGAATGATATAAGATATAAGAATCCTACAAAACTATGTTCTCTTACTTTTACCGTACGAACGCCTCGTTGTTTCCTATGTATAAAAAAATTTGCTCAGGTGGGACTCATTCTTTGACGTCTCTAACTAAAAAGATCTACTATTTCTGTTTCTGCTACATGGATGAGCAATCTTGGATGAATTGTTTCGTCTCTTTTGTTTGCTCGTTTGTTTGTTTGTCAATTTTTTTTTAATTTGTAAAATGATTTCAAATTTTTAACTTTAAGAAGAAGAAGAAGAAGTCATAATCACGTGCTTTCTACACAAGAAAACTTTGCTGCAACAGATCTCCTAAACGTGGTGTCTTGTCTATTGATTACACATTCGAAAGAAAAAAGCACTCCGTCCTTGTATTGATATATTGCTTTCTATTTACATTGTTCATTGAATTCAGTCACTAGGGAAAAAAAAAATCAAGTTTCACGTCTTAAAACTGGTTTCAGCTCACCAAGGTACACCTGCATGGAGTTTACACGTCCCAACAACAACGTCCTGCAGTATAGAATAAGTAAGTCCCGTGTGAGAACATACTCGAAACTTCTGTCTCTCAGAAACGTTTACATTTTGCAACATACATTGCTGCACCAAGGGGTTACTTAGTACTTTATTCACATAGGTAAGTATGTGAAAACTACAGTTTGGTATCAGGTTTTATGCACTTCCACAGACATGTGAAAACTCCAAGTTGCTATAGACTTTATTACGTGTCAGTGAAAAATGTGAAATCTCCAAGTTGTTGTAGACTTTGTAAAAGTCAGTAATAATGTGAAAACTCGAAGCTAGCGAAGACTTTATACAGTTCAGTAAAAATGTAAAAACTCGAAACTAGTACAGACTTTATATGTATCTGTAAAAATGTGAAAACTCGAAATTGGTACAGACTTTATATGTATCTGTAAAAATGTGAAAACTCGAAACTGGTACAGACTTTAAACGTATCTGTAAAAAATATGAAAACTCGAAACTGGTACAGATTTTTATACATGTCAGAAAAAATGTGAAAACTCGAAGCAGATAAAGGAATTAAACACGAAACAGTCTGGAGGAAGTCCAGAGAATTCAAGAAAAAGGAAAACTTAATGAAAGATCAGGGGACAACAAAAAAAATTCACTGAAATCCGAAGCTACATTTGTACACACGCAACAACCCAGTCAAGAGAAGGCGGAGCACACTTAATCCAAAATTCATCTACTATGGTTAGTCCACCGGATCAGAATGCTCAAATCCCATTTATCTTTCTTCTCCGTTATCTGTCTTATCCTATATCTGTATGATAAATTATTTTTTTTAATATATCTTACACGTCCTCCATTCGCCTCACCCACACCCACACACACACACACACACCCACCCACACACACACACACGCACACACTTCTTTCAAAACATGTTCTTTTTTTTTTTTAAGCACAATCTGATCCTTAAATCGAGAGCTTTAAAGGGGAACACACAATTCTGAAAAATCAATTTCAAGAACAAGAACAAATGTATTAAGTGTAATTAGCGCAGAACACAGGCAGCGCAGTATGTTGAACAATAATCTAGAAAATGTTCAACATTTATAATGACATTCACAGGCTAAAAAACGCATGCAGAAATATTCTTTTCTTTATTACTTTAAATTTGTATTATGTTAACTTATAACTTTATCTGAAAAAGGAAATGGGCATATGTCGGTCACATGATGAGAAGAAACAATCAGAGAATCCCCAGACAAGCTATCAGTGGAACACAACAGGCCGAAAAAAAAGAGATCGACCACATGAAACTCTAAAGAGGACATTGTTAAGAGAGGCCAAATTAATAGGCATAAAATCCCTTGTGAGAACATACTCGAAACTTCTGTCTCTCAGAAACGTTTACATTTTGCAACATACATTGCTGCACCAAGGGGTTACTTAGTACTTTATTCACATAGGTAAGTATGTGAAAACTACAGTTTGGTATCAGGTTTTATGCACTTCCACAGACATGTGAAAACTCCAAGTTGCTATAGACTTTATTACGTGTCAGTGAAAAATGTGAAATCTCCAAGTTGTTGTAGACTTTGTAAAAGTCAGTAATAATGTGAAAACTCGAAGCTAGCGAAGACTTTATACAGTTCAGTAAAAATGTAAAAACTCGAAACTAGTACAGACTTTATATGTATCTGTAAAAATGTGAAAACTCGAAATTGGTACAGACTTTATATGTATCTGTAAAAATGTGAAAACTCGAAACTGGTACAGACTTTAAACGTATCTGTAAAAAATATGAAAACTCGAAACTGGTACAGATTTTTATACATGTCAGAAAAAATGTGAAAACTCGAAGCAGATAAAGGAATTAAACACGAAACAGTCTGGAGGAAGTCCAGAGAATTCAAGAAAAAGGAAAACTTAATGAAAGATCAGGGGACAACAAAAAAAAATTCACTGAAATCCGAAGCTACATTTGTACACACGCAACAACCCAGTCAAGAGAAGGCGGAGCACACTTAATCCAAAATTCATCTACTATGGTTAGTCCACCGGATCAGAATGCTCAAATCCCATTTATCTTTCTTCTCCGTTATCTGTCTTATCCTATATCTGTATGATAAATTATTTTTTTTAATATATCTTACACGTCCTCCATTCGCCTCACCCACACCCACACACACACACACACACCCACCCACACACCACACACGCACACACTTCTTTCAAAACATGTTCTTTTTTTTTTAAGCACAATCTGATCCTTAAATCGAGAGCTTTAAAGGGGAACACACAATTCTGAAAAATCAATTTCAAGAACAAGAACAAATGTATTAAGTGTAATTAGCGCAGAACACAGGCAGCGCAGTATGTTGAACAATAATCTAGAAAATGTTCAACATTTATAATGACATTCACAGGCTAAAAAACGCATGCAGAAATATTCTTTTCTTTATTACTTTAAATTTGTATTATGTTAACTTATAACTTTATCTGAAAAAGGAAATGGGCATATGTCGGTCACATGATGAGAAGAAACAATCAGAGAATCCCCAGACAAGCTATCAAGTGGAACACAACAGGCCGAAAAAAAAGAGATCGACCACATGAAACTCTAAAGAGGACATTGTTAAGAGAGGCCAAATTAATAGGCATAAAATCCCTTGATGAGGCTGAAAAGCTCGCCGAAAACAGGAAAACTTGGCGAACTACCATCCGAGCCTTATATGACGTTTAACGGCACAGAAAGGGTGTAAGATAAGTTAACTCTGCTAGCACTTAAAATATCAAGTACAAACTTGACATGTCATTGTTCAGCGCTGTCTTTATTCTCCAAACATCAGGTCCAAGTGAGAGGTCCGAGCTGAAGATGGAAGATTTGTGTGCTTTTAGGGATGACCAGCCACCTCTGGTAGACTCGTATCGGAGCTTTCATTTCAAAAATCTCATCTGTGAGTTGCTAGATCTCCTAGACACACATCGTATTCTGTAATCTCATACTTCATCTGTGAGTTACAAGATCTCCTAGACACACATAGTATTCTGTAATCTCATACTTCATCTGTGAGTTACAAGATCTCCTAGACAATAACATCGTATTCTGTAATCTCATACTTCATCTGTGAGTTGCCAGATCTCCTAGACACACATAGTATTCTGTAATCTCATACTTCATCTGTGAGTTACAAGATCTCCTAGACACACATCGTATTCTGTAATCTCATACTTCATCTGTGAGTTGACAGATCTCCTAGACAATAACATCGTATTCTGTAATCTCATACTTCATCTGTGAGTTGCCAGATCTTCTAGACACACATAGTATTCTGTAATCTCATACTTCATCTGTGAGTTACAAGATCTCCTAGACAATAACATCGTATTCTGTAATCTCATACTTCATCTGTGAGTTGCCAGATCTTCTAGACACACATCGTATTCTGTAATCTCATACTTCATCTGTGAGTTACAAGATCTCCTAGACACACATAGTATTCTGTAATCTCATACTTCATCTGTGAGTTACAAGATCTCCTAGACACACATCGTATTCTGTAATCTCATACTTCATCTGTGATTTACAAGATCTCCTAGACACACATAGTATTCTGTAATCTCATACTTCATCTGTGAGTTGACAGATCCTGTAGACACACATCGTATTCTGTAATCTCATACTTCATCTGTGAGTTACAAGATCTCCTAGACAATAACATCGTATTCTGTAATCTCATACTTCATCTGTCAGTTGCCAGATCTTCTAGACACACATCGCAATCTATGGAGGCCTGGTTAGCTGAGTGGTTATGCGCTCAGTTTACTAATCCGGTGGTACCGGGTTCAAATCCTAGTAGTGTGATTTTTTTTCCTAGAACCTTCACACCAAAAAGACCCATGGGTACACCCAGCCTCTTAAAATGAATACCAGAGAAAAGAGAAATGCGGCCCAGGTTGAGACTGTAGAAACTATTTTTATCAGTTTATATTTTCTATTTTGTGGTCTATTGTTTGGTGTTTTAATAGGTACATATGTTGATTGATGATTACACATACTACATCACAACAAGTTACACATAAATAAGGAAAAACACGAATAAGATTCTTCATCAGTGAATCATTGGTTTATATTATTATCAACACCATCAAATCAATTTCCCTCAGTAGTTTGATTCCACAGGAATCAACAGTGGAATTACTAAAAATCAGGTTAACACCTTGTACATCCTAAGGGTTAGTATGTTTTCAACATAATCGTCCCACATAAAAATCTTAAATATTCACCCTTAAAATGATTGAATGTTCTGATTGTGACTAACTAAACTATTGGTAAGAAAAGGGTATAACGAACAAATGCATATACACAAAATTTAATGACATAAATTTTGTGTGCATACAACAAACCATCATTTTATATATTAACAACATATCTAAAGCATCACATAGAACATGATTTTATAACAGAATTATGGTTATTCTGGAATTAACAATGTCTTCAGCTTCCTTTAACTTCTTTAGTTTTCCACTTTTCTCTGCTGTTTATACTATACTTTCTTGTTTCCTTCTCCTAGCTTGCCACTGCCACCTTCCCTTCTTCTCTGGCGACCTATAGATGTTTATTACCCCTCCGGATCTTGTACTTAATTCACCAGTTTCATACTATCTCCTTGCTTCCCTCACCCCTTAGTTCTTCATTCATTATCTCTCCGCTTCCCCCCCCCCCCCCCGATATCTGCTTCTCTAGCGGTCTACAGGTGTCTATTGCCCTTCCCCTCCCCCTGTTTCTCTTCCTTTCCCCGCCTCTTATTTCCGATTGGCTTCATCTGCTATTCTTTGTTGTGCCCCTCCCCCGCCCCCCCCCCCCCCCCCCCCGGTGGTCTCTATGCCTTGCCTATGTGACATGAATTCTTGTGTTTCCTACTCAGGAGGATGCCACTAAGATACGTTTTTCATTTTCTGTTAGTTATATGTCTTTTTTTTTGTTTGTTTGTGTATGTAATCCTCAAAAAAAGCTCACGCCGAAATATTGGATGTTGTATGTTTTTAATTTATACATTCTCTTCTTACTCTCATACTTCTATTCGTTTTTTCTCACTTACTTACTCCATCTGCCGCCTTGTAAAACTGCACCATACAACTCTATCTGCCTTGATTATTTGAACCAGTTTTACTGCAGTCGCCATCCCTTTTATGATTATTCATGTACTATTTCTATTATCTCAATCACACCTGAGTAGGTCGGAAAGGATCGGAGGGTCGACAGCACAACTTGCGCGCGTCCACATCACAGAATAAAAACTAATACTAACCCAACACATATATAATTCCATCGACGAGTAAACATACTCATTCTTGCTTGAACGAAAACATGACCTCCTCCGAGAACGCTGGCACCTCCTACGTGCTCAGCGCACAAATCCCGACCTATTAAAATTCTGTCACATTTTCTTTATAGTATAATGTGTCAGTGGACGGGTTTTCTCGGAGTTGCGCCCATTATTCCTATGCTTAGGGTTGCCAACCCACCTAGGTATCTAGTTCTTATATCTGCCCCTTACGTGACCACATCACACTTCCACGTGTCGATGGCCATGCAAACACGGGCTTAACATCATATCCTCAGTATGCCTTAATGACTTGGAAACAGTGATTTTATCATCCTCGTCGACCTTCCCGTTGCGTGGCTTTTTGCTCTGCCTTCCGCGTCAGAACCCTCTGTGGCCAACAAGTTTTTTGTATGGTAGCAGACGTCGATGATCTCAACTTATTTCCAGAATGTACATAACCCCACAGTTTATTCAAAGTCTATTCCAGCATCTTGCGAACAATTTTTGACTAGAACATATTATTCAAGAAGTCCCACTACGATGCAGATGACGTATGGCTTTGACATCCTTAAAGAAAATATTACACCTACAACCTAAACAGCGACGCAACAACAGCCCCACGAAACCGAGCACCTGACCTTTCTCTTCCGCGTGTTTATTTCTTCTATGTCCCTATCTAAGGTCAAAGAGTCTTGGAGATTTTCTGTTTCCTCAACAACTGCCTTTCTGAGCGACCAGTCTCACTCACTCACTCACTCACTCACTCACTCACTTACTCACTCATTCACTCACTCACACACTCACTCACTCACTCACACACACACGCACGCACGCACGCACACAAAACAAAAGCCACTGAATATCTTATTTTTTGTTTGAGACTTTTACGAACTTGTTTAATTTCGTCACTTTACTGTCCGTCAGGGGGTGCATAGTGTCGCCTTTCTTATTTAACTTATATACTGAAAATATAATGAGGAATGTTAGAGAAGATGTAGACAAAGAATATTACGACGCCATAACAATTGGAGGTTATGAAATACCAGAGATTAGATATGCTGATGACACAGTATTACTGTCCACAACACAAAAAAAGGAATGGAAAAACTAATTATGTCAGTCCGTAAGAATAGTGTAAAGTAAAACCTCTAACTTAATACAAAGAAAACTAAATTGATGACAAGTAACGAAAAAAAATAATAAGGCAGCTGAAATATATATCAATGAAAAAAATCTGGAAGAGGTGGAGAGTTTGAATATTTTGGATCACTACTAACTAATAATGGAGATACAGTGAGGGAAATAACAAGGGCATCCATCGCTCTTCAGTAAATAAAACAACTAAAGAATCTGTGGAGAGGAACAGACAGAACTGCAAAAATAAGATTTTTAAGGCATGCATCTTTCCCATCGCAGCATATGCCTGTGAGACCTTGACACTTAACAAAACAGCTGAGAAACACATAAATGCCTTTGAATGTAAATGCTACAAAAATCTTAGACAAAAAAAAAACAACAACAAACATATCTATACTACAAGAACTTAATATTGAAGAAGGGTGGCTAATAAAGAAGATTAAAAGAGAAAACTTACATATTTTAGACATATCAGAAGTCATGAGAATTTAGAGAAGACCGTCTTAGAAGGGTACATAGTGGGAAAAAATAAGAGAGGCGAAGATGGCTGCAAGACATCGTTGATGATCTGCGAATGAATGCATCAACTGCATGCCATCTTTCTCAGTACCGAGAGGCCTACAGGAGCTGTTAAGGAGGCAGAGTTAAGCAAGGGACATGCAAATGACTGACTGATTGACTGGTATTTCAAAAAAATCATCTGTGAGTTTCTATATCTTATTTCAGAAACACCATCTGTCAGTTTCTAGATCTTGTGGACTGATTTCACAACCTCTATTTTTAAAATCACGTCTGTGAATTCTAGATCTTAGAATCAGACATCATAATCTCTGTTTTAAAAACTTCATTTGTGAGTTCCTAAATCTTGCAGACACACATCATAATCTCTGTTTCTCTACTTCATCTGTGAGTTTTCAGATCTTAATAACTCACATCGCAGATTCTGTTTACAAACCTCGTCAATAAATGTCCAGATTTTGTAGATCCATACTACAGCATAGACGTGTATAAAAGAATATTGTCTGTAAGCCTTTAGTTCCACCTTTCTTATGTCAGTTTTGTGTACGTGCTTTGTTTCGTTTCTTTGTTCTATTGCCCTGGCAGAGAGTATTTGAATAACAACACTCTTTAGAATCAGTTTCATTTTGGATTGCTTTAATATAGAGAAGCAGTTAGTAATGGAATAGGAGAGAGAGAGAGAGAGAGGAGAGAGAGAGAGAGAGAGAAAGAGAGCGGGGGTTAACTAGATGAATAAATGCTGTTCTACAATAACCATTAAGAACACATAGAACAATATGTTCTGATTTGTGTATGTACGCTAGAACTATGCAAAATCCCCTCTATTTGTTCTCTGAGAATAAAGAGACTCACATGTTCTTTGAGGATAAAATGAGATGTATATGTTCTGAAGATAAGACAAGGAGATATACATTCTCTGAGGATAAGACAAGGAGACACACTTTCTCTGAGGATAAGACAAAGAGATGTACTTTCTCTGAGGATAATACATGGAGACATACACTCTTTCAGGTTAAGACAACAAGGCATACATTCTCTTGGGTTAAGACAAGGAGACTTATATGTTCTCGTAAGTTACGACAAAGAGACATGTTCTCTGTTGACAAAACAAAGAGACTTACACGTTCTTTGTTGACAAAACAAAGAGACTTACACGTTCTTTGTTGACAAAACAAAGAGACTTACACGTTCTCTGTTGACAAAACAAAGAGACTTACACGTTCTCTGTTGACAAAACAAAAAAAACTTACACGTTCTCTGAGGATAAGACAAGGGGATGCAATTCTCTGATGATAAGACATTGACACGTATACTTTCTCTGATGATAAAACAAACTTAATAATTTCATTACAACAAACTGAGTTCTGTCCAATACTTATTACTTTACCCGGTCAAAAAAAGCAGAGATAATTAATGCTAGAACACATTTTATGTTTTCTTTATTATTTTTTGCAGTAACCAAAAACCTTTGGCCGTCTTATTGCGGTATACAAAGCGTTATTCCATTTAACGGCACAATCAACGGCCGCCATTGTACCGGGTCAATCTCTGACTGGAATGAAGAGAAATGTAACCTACAAGGAACCATCTCTCTCAAGTCAGACACTTGCAAGGAGCTCCTTCTACCCTTGGGTGAGTGATGCAGGAACGCTAGCTCTTCGATAATATTTAGCTGGGGGTGGGGGGAGGGGGGAAACACAGATCAGGACGAGCCAAGACCCTATCCCACCTCCTCTCTAGTTGTATGATAAAGGACAGAATGTCAGACGGCCTGCGTGCCCAATTCATAACCCTTTGGAAATAAAGGTCGATCAATCAATCAATCTCTTGGTCCTCTTAGTAACAGTACCAGCCTGGTTAACAGGACACGGCTCGCCTGCATCTCCATGGTGGTGGAGCGCGCAGAGAAACCTGGTTTTTCGGATCCACTCTGGTCTTCAAGACCACCACCGCCACCCACTCCCAGTCCGATTTGATGCCTGTCTTCCATCATCTTCACTGGCTTCGGCTACTAACAACATCCTGGTCATATTTTCAAGAAAGTTCCAGAACCTCCGTGGAAGTGAAAATGCCCAGTCATCCCAGCCGACTCCAGGTAGAATTTCAAAGCACAGGCAGAGTTTGACTGCCACGTGTAATAACGTTAGCCTTAGGTCAGGCTGATGTGGCTATCTTCTGGACACACTTAGGGAGGTAGGACAGAACCTTCACTAGCTCTGCTTTTTTTTTTGTAATGTCACAACTTCACCACTCATCCTGCCCGGCCACCTTCGTTTCCTTGACAATGTTTCAATGTGGTTTATGTGGCTTAATTCATCTGCAGTGGCTTAGCTTATCTGCAGTGTGTGGTTTATATGGCCTAGTTCACCTGCAGTGTGTGGTTTATGTGGCCTAGTTGACCTCCAGTGTGTGGTTTATATGGCCTAGTTGACCTCCAGTGTGTGGTTTATGTGGCCTAGTTGACCTCCAGTGTGTGGTTTATGTGGCCTAGTTGACCTCCAATGTGTGGTTTATGTGGCCTAGTTGACCTCCAGTGTGTGGTTTATGTGGCCTAGTTGACCTGCAGTGTGTGGTTTATGTGGCCTAGTTGACCTCCAGTGTGTGGTTTATGTGGCCTAGTTGACCTGCAGTGTGTGGTTTATGTGGCCTAGTTGACCTTCAGTGTGTGGTTTATGTGGCCTAGTTGACCTGCAGTGTGTGGTTTATGTGGCCTAGTTGACCTCCAGTGTGTGGTTTATGTGGCCTAGTTGACCTCCAGTGTGTGGTGGTAACGTTAGTGATATACTACTCTCGGGACTGTATTTATATGCTCCTATCTACCAAAAATAGCACTAAGATGGATACCACAGGGGAACAGAAGTAAAGGTAGACCAAAAGAGACACGGAGAAGAACAACAGAAAGGATGTTGAGCAATGGAGGGCTCACCTGGGCAAGAGCAGAAAAAAACACAAAGGACAGGCATTTGTGGAAAACCCTTGCAGAAGCCCTATGTGCCCTGGGCACTTAAGGTTCAGAGAGAGAGAGAGAGAGAGAGAGAGAGAGAGAGAGAGAGAGATCTGGATATACAAGTATATACTACTCTCGGAAATATGTTTTTATATTATTCTCGGGAATTACCTTTATAGCACTGTAGTGTAGTTGTTATCTTTGCTTTTATTGTGGGCCTCTTCTTCATTAGTCTCTCTGAACCGCGAGCTAGTGTTCTTGGCAGCTAATGTTGAGGCAAAGCATCGTGTCGGACTGGGAGCGGGTTATGGCGGTTATTTTATTCATCCGCTCAGTGGAGCTAAAGGCAGGGGATGTGCAGTGCTTCTTTAGCAGACTCCACCACCATGGGGAGTATGGCTATCCCTGTCATGTTGGCCAGGCCTCTTACCAGGGGTACCAACGGAGGGGTGATACAGGGTCTTAGCCGCCTGCGGTTTGCCAACCCTGACGCTGCCTTGTCAGCTAGGGATTGCTGACTGACCTTCTTCTTCTTCTTCTTCTTTTTCTTCTTCTTCTTCGTTTCGCTTCTACTACCAAGACCGCCCCGTGATCCTACTGAATTTACGCCTGTGTGCGATAGGTCTCGTGGTCCCCGAAAGGACCACACGAGATCCCTGAGTGGACCACAAGAGGTTCAGATTATCACAGGGCTTGAGCCTGTATTCTCGGTGGGTCGCAGAAGCGGGATTGCGTGACACCGTGGTTTTCGTTGCACCAGTTTAATCTAGAGTTGAACTTTCTCACGGGAAAACCTCGACGTGTTTTGAATATTAATATATCCCCGCTGGGTGAGAGGTGGTTACCCATCCAGCCTAGAGTTGGACTTTCTCACTGGAAAACCTCGACGTATTTTGGGATACCCGTGTATCCCCGCCGGTATGGTTGCCCATCCAGTCCAGTGTTGGACTTTCTCACCTGGAAAACCTCAGCGTGATTAGGATACGCATAAATCCCCGCCGGGTGAGAGGTGGTTACCTGTCTAGACTGCCTTGGTCCAGTGTCTCCGACTTCAGCATTTTGTGGCCGTGGCCGCTACCTTCCTACTTGAGACTAGAACTGAGCTTTTGTCCAGGAGGATGAATCCTCGCCACTAGTAAGTTTCACCCCTGGATTGAGCCGGTTTAGGCGTATTATCCCAGTATGGGCGTGGTTAGGACGTGACCGATCTCTAGAGCGGAAGTACTGTGACATGAGTAGCCATCAAGTTTCATCCCTGGTTTAAGCCGGTTTAGGCATATTTCACCAGTATGGGTGTATATTGGACGTGGCCGGCCTCTAGAGCAGAGGTGCCGTGGTATGAGTAGCTCTCGCCGCGAGACTACTAGACATACCGATTAAGCTTCACTTTATCTTTTCCATCACCTTTTCACATTGGCGCCGCACGGCAACCCTATTTGCTTTTTCGCATTTTCTTCATTGGCCAGGAGGAGTTTCACTCCACTCGCGGCATATGAAAAATCTCGCCAGCAGTGTATTAACCCTTGGGTTAGGTCGGTTCCGGCACTTCGCTCGGTATGAGTGCACATAGGACGTGGCCGACCTCCAGAGCAGATGTGCCTTGATTTGAGCAGCCCTGACCTCAAGACTACTGATTACTTCACTTAATCCTTTCTTTCACCTTATCCACAGTGGCGCCGCGCAGCAACCCCATTTCCACCTTTCTTCACTGGCCGGGAGGACCCCCCCCCCTCCACGCACGGCGACTGAAGTATCTCTCCAGCAGCAGTAGATGAGCTACCAAACATGCTTCTCATCTACACTAAGCGTCTGGTTTTCAGGCGCCAGATATTCGCCTTCGCCCCTTCTCCTGTCAGTTTGAACAGTTCTGCCACGAGAAGACCGGGAGCTGGACTTGACTGTCAGAGGCTATTTGAGACGGACGCTTTGGAGACATTTCATTGGAGTGGAGGGCGTATCCCCCACCCCACCTCTGGCTATAACAGTCCTTAGAACCATTGACTGACAAATCAGATAGCATCATCACATTTATCTTACTATATTTTCTCTCTCTCTCTCCCTCTCTCCCGCTCTGTCTCTCTCCCCCGTCGCTCTCTCCCTCTCTCTCTCCTCTCTCTCTGTATACTAGATTTCTTGAAAGTGGCCCATGATGTAGCTGCTGAAAACAACAAACAAGTAGCAGGGAGAGTTTGTTGTGGAAGCTCGCTCCTGCTTCCGGTAGTGGACCAAAGAAGTAAACCACCCAGAGAGAGAGAGAGAGAAGAGTACATCGACCACCACTGTCCCGTTAGCCAGGCTATGATGTTAACACATGAAGATCTCACAGATATAAGTGCTACATCTAAGAATTGAGTCACGTGACTAATGACGTCATAAATTTATAGAATCTCCTTATCATATTTCATGTTGTGTCAAATACTCAATTCTCTGCTAACTTTCCAGGAGGCAGTTTTGAGACACCGTTAACATTTCATTTGAAAACAAACAAACAAACAAAAAGTAACGAATTCGTGTAATAACCACGTTCTTATTGACATTTACAACAAGTATTTCGTAACTATCCCAGAATACCAGTGTATCGCTATCATTCACGACGTGACCGTCCCCCTCAAGCAGCTGCTGCTGACTCGAAGCTTGGATGGCTCCAACACTTACAACTGTTGGGTAAGTAGCTCCAGTCTCGGTATTAGATTAGGTTTATCGCCCCTGAATAACCTTTTCTCTTCAGTAAATAGATTTACAACGAAAGGTTCAAAAGTTCAAAAGTCAGACACCGGCGTCAATGCATTCAGGACAGCCCTGTATATGCTCCGGCCGCAGAATCAATCCAACGGTACGCTTGCTAGTACATAGTAGTTCCCGTCAAGTGTTAGTTCTTTACCATGCGTTTTCTACCACACGGTTTAGATCTCCTACCAGCATCCTTAATTTGTCCTAGCTCCAGCAATCTCTTCACAAACTACATTGTTCTTCCATTCCCGCTCTTCATTTTCCTGCAGGCTTTACAATATGGCTTTAGAAAATTTACAAGGAAAGTCAAATCTAATATATCAACAATTTGTAATCTTTTTTAACGATTAACCCCCCCCCCCCCAAACCACCCAGTGGATTGGCCAATATGCCCCTTTGCCGGACACAGTCCAAAAAAAAAAAAACGAAAGGAAAATCATCACAACAGAAATGAGATGTTTGAGAAGAATGCTAAATGTAACAAGAAGAGATTAAATCAGAAATAACACCATCAGGGCAAAGGCTGGAGTAAACACCAGCTCTACACTACATCCAGAAACAACCAGTCAGATGGTCTGGCCACGTTACACAACTACCACCAGACACTGGACCATGGAAAACGTTCACGCTAAAACAAACAAAAAAATGTAGGAAATAGAGGAAGAGGCCGCCCAGGCAAGATATGGAGAGAGAGGGAAATTAGAGAAACCTTAAATATCCCATAAATACCCCTATAATACCCCATTATATGAAGCAAAGTACTGAGACCTATCAAGACGCCTGTTTGTTCCCTCAACACCGAAAGGTATATGAGGAAGACAAAACAAGTCAAGACAAGTCAAACCCTTTGGTCCACCTATCAAAATCAACGTCATTATCAAATCCTATTAGGTACCATTGTAGCTTCAAATAGATCAATACCTTGTTTTTGCTTTATGGATAGCTATAAAAAGAACAATAGCTTTTGTTTGCTTTATATATGGATAGCTACAGACAGAACAATTGTAAAAATGTTTATCTAAGAAGAATTTTCTTTTCTTTTAAAGCCTTCAGCGATCAAGCTATACACCCCCACCATGGATGCCCTGCTGCCTGGGTTAGGAACCCTATTAATAGTCAATGAAACCAACAGAACTAAAGTTTTGACTTGTGTCTAAATTACTAACAAAAAAATAACCTATATAAGATTTTATTCATTGCCTAACAATGATTAAAGGCTGCACTAAGGAGACTTGATTGGCAAGTGAGAACATGAAAATATGAACATGATTGTAGCAATCAAAAGACGCTGTAAATAAAACGGATTTGACACAAGAAGACTGCTAGTAGCACAGCTGTGCCATACGCACTCGAAAGACGAGAGAGAAAAGCTTGCTTGAAGAACATCCAGTGGATAAGTGGAGATGGGTGGCATGCAATACAGCTAGGACATATACACAGGCTGGCTGCAGACCGTGAGAAGTGGAGAAAATGTTGCTGCCCTGCAAGACGCCACAAGGCGTACGTAATTGACGGGGGCTTATTAATCTATCGTAGGCCAAGAAATATGTATCAATGAGGAAAAACTGGAAGAAGTGGAGAGTTTTGAATATCTTGGATCGCTACTAACTAATAATGGAGATACAATGAGGGAAATTAAAAGGAGGACATCTATCGCTCTTCAGAAAGTAAAACAAATAAAGAATCTGTGGAGAGGAGCAGACAGAACCACAAAAATAAGATTTTTAAGGGCATGCATCTTTCCCATCGCAACATATGCCTGTGAGACCTGGACACTTAACAAAACAGCTGAGAAACACATAAATGCCTTTGAATGTAAATGCTACAGAAGAGTTCTCCAAATATCGTGGACACAAAAAAGAACAAATATATCTATACTACAAGAGCTTAATATTGAAGAAGGCTGGCTAGTGAAGAGGATTAAAGAGAGAAAACTGAAATATTTTGGACACATTAAATGTCATGATAATTTAGAGAAGACCGTATTGGAAGGATACATAATGGGAAAAAGAAAAAGAAGAAGACCAAGACGAAGATGGCTGCAAGACATCGTTGACGATCTGCAAATGGATGCAACAGCAGCAGGCCATCTTGCTCACAACCGAGAGGCCTACAGGAGTGCTGTTTGGGAGGCAAAGTTCCGCAAGGGACATACAAATGAATGAATGAATGAGGCCAAGAATATGACTGGGTGGATGCCAGCACTGCCTTATGCCGTTGGTCTGTCACTAAGTATAAACATACTAGCAAAAATGAGTCATCCATTAATGACATGACAAGCTTTTTATGTATGACATTTAATGTAGATTTTTATGACATTATATCTTATAAGTTATTGATGTATGACATGTGATTTTTCTTTTATAACCGACAGCTCGTGGTTCCATTACTTGGCATCTGTAGTCAGGTGCAACTCCAATGACGTTCATATTTCTAGGGTGGGGGAGGGGTTTCTTTTTTTTTTTTTTTTACTAATGTGTGGCATCACCTGATTGGCTGTTATCTTTCTAACCAGGTCATCACAAGCTATGTGGGCGGAGGACAGTGGCCTTGGAGAATTATGTATCAAATGCCAACAGCGCAATGCTCCCTAGCAACCGAAGTGGATGCGCAGAAAACCACTAGCTACATTGCAGCGCTCTATTTGAACGATAGTAAGTATGTCAATCAAGGAATGTCAGTCTTACAGTAAGTATCAAAGAATGTCAGTCTCTTACAGAATCTGGCAGGCTATATAAGATCGTAGTAGAGCAATGATTTTGATATTTATATATAACTGCATATATTCTCACCCACGATGAAGCAGACAATCTCAAAACGGAATTTGATTGGAAGACCGAATAATTTGAAGCTCCGCCCTCTACGAATCATCCAAAAGAGACTGACGGGTCAAATAACATCGTAGAAACATGACAGTTTTTACACGAGCGTCGCTTTTTTTTTTAATTGCTAATTTCTGACCAGTTTAAAGGTGTCATTGTATGAGTTTCTTTATACAAAACCTAATAACTTTACTTTCGACTTTTACAAATTCTGTTATCTAAAACTTACTTCCTTCAAACAATTCTTTCTTTCTTTCTTTCTTTCTTCTTTCTTCTTTCTTTCTTTCTTTTTTTCTCATTTCCCTGTAACTGCTGAGAAGTTGCTCTCTGTAGCTAGTGCAGAAATAACAAAAGACTCCTCCTGCTACTGTTATATCTCCCTAGAATACACGCCAGGATGATGTTCTTTGCAGTCGATACAGTGTAGACACTGACACATAAGAATTTTGTCGGATGGGGAGTGGGTTACGGAGGCTAGCTTTGCGGACTCAGGCTGAAGCTAAAAAAAAAAAAAAAGCAGGAAGAGATGCTTTCTGCAGCCTTTAATCAGGCTCCGCCATCATAGTAACCACAGTGATCACAGCCTGGTTAATCAGGCTGGAGCCTATTATTTGGTGCTCCAAGGAAGAGGTGGGACAGGGTCTTGATAAGCTACGGTTCTCTGGCCCGGACAAATGTTCCGTCAGCCAAGAGCAGTCACCGTTTGTAGAATACAGGCGTTGCATCAGAAAACCTGCAGGTTACGGAGACTTGTTAGAAGATCTAAAGTGGCAAGTTTCTCGGCTGAATCCACCATAACGTGGACCAGCAAGATCCCTACCCCCTTCATCTATATCAGTGGTTCTCAACCCAGTCCCTGGGTTCTGATCCTCCCGTTTCAAGCCAGGCTGCCGCCCGAATCCTTCCCTATATATTGGTTAGTCACCCAGAAAGGATTCTAACCATCCTCCTCACAGACTGGATATTCATCAAGGAAAAGTTAAATGATCTGTAATCATATCATTTAATTCTTACGGGATTGGTCTTTTCTGTTCCAGGGAATCGCACCAAACTCTGCAAGGCGGTAGAGACCAGAAACAAGCTAGTTCTAAATGACATCAACAAATCGGCTGCTACAGACCTCCCCTACGTAATCCCCAACCACGACGAAGCAGACAGTTACGAAAAGGAAGTTCATGTGAAGACCCACCTACCCGAAGCTCCGCCCTCCACGAATCATCCACTGGTAAATGACTACAACACAGACCCGCCCATGTGGGGCGTGTATGGAAGAGGAAACATCATTGGTCGACGGCACCTTTGCCGAAACATTTTATATGTGATGTTATTTCAACTGACACTTGTTCTTATAATGAAAACCTTGTGTAGATGATCATTGCTTACAACTTGTGACGATAACAATCGTTAATGTAAATTTTTCTTTCTGTGAATAAAACACTTCAAGCTCTTTACTGGGAGGGTAAGAGAGACAGAATAAAAAAGGGCAGACACATTTAGATTTTAAAATCTGTCTTTCCAAAGCCCATTTTTATGTAAGGTGAACAGGATGTTAATTTTTTTTTAATTGTTATATTTAGTTTGCTTGTCTATTACAGTGGTTCTTAACCCGGAGTCCATGGACCCCAAGAGTGTCAACGGAAGGATTTTGGGGGATCCACGTAGCAGCAAATAGACTAGACAGATCGTCTGGGTTTACTTACTGGTTTATTTTTTAATGAGGGTCCCATAGCGGTTCTCATGCCAGAAAGGGGGTCCGTAGCCAAGAGAAGGTTGAGAACCCCTGGTCTATTAACATTTTGTTCATACAGGGACGGGAATATCTTTCCATTCCGCTCCACTTTCAAGTTTATTCCTGGCAATATCTATCCATTTGTTTCGTGTTTTTTTTTTACATTATGTTATATTTTTCAAAATTGTCAACATCATTAAGGACTTATACAATGGATATGGTTGTGCAGTCAAGACAGAAGAAGGGATGAGTGAATGGTTCCAGATTGAAACAGGCGTGAAACAAGGATGTATACTGTCTCCTTTACTTTTTGGGATTACAATAGACTTCATAATGACAAAATGCTGCACAGGTAACACAGGTATTGACTGGGTACATGGGACCCAACTAGAAGATCTTGATTTTGCTGATGACATAACTCTTATCAGTAATAATGTGAATTCCATGCAAGAAAAAACAGATAGCCTATCTTCACTGGCTAGCAAAATAGGACTTGAAATTAACAAGGACAAAACAAAGATAATGAAAATTCCCATCAATCAAAATGGAAAAATACACATAGAAGGGACAGATATTGAAGAAGTCAATCAATTTGCATACCTTGGCAGCTACATAGACCAGGATGGTGACACTAGAAAGGAAGTTAGGATCAGAATTGCAAAAGCAGCATCAATCTTCAAGAATCTTGAGAACATATGGAATTCAAAAGTTATAAGCACAAAAACCAAGTTAAGACTATTCAATTCAAATGTAATATCCACCCTCATTTATGCATGCGAAAGCTGGAAAACAACTAAAGAAATAGAAAAGAAATTAGACTCTTTTGAAAACAAATGCCTAAGGAAAATACTCGGCATCAAGTGGAATGAATTCAAGAACAATGCAGAGATAAGACAGATGACTGAACAACAACCAGTCTCACGGGTGATCAGGAAAAGGAGATGGACATATGTTGGTCACTTGATGAGAAGAAATGATCAGAGAATCCCAAAACAAGCTATCAAGTGGAACCCAACAGGCCGAAGAAAAAGGGGCAGACCGCGTGAAACTCTGAAGAGGACATTATTAAGAGAGGCCAAGTTAACAGGCATAACATCCTTTGATGAGGTTGAAAGACTCGCCGAAGACAGGAAAAATTGGCGAACTACTTTGCGAGCCCTATGTGACGTCTAACGGCACGGGAAGGATATAAGATATAAGAAGATATTTTTCATGGACTTTAGTTACATAATCTGCTTCTTAACTGTTGGCGCATATAATTTTACATCAGCGATATTTTCTGGATGTGGCGTGATGCTTTCGTTTTAGATCCTACTTTGTTAGAAAATTCGCAACCTGGCATTCTTCTTCATCTCCTCCTCCTCCTCCTCCTCCTTCTTCTTCTTCTTCTTCTCCTTCAACGTACTGGAAGCTTGATATTTGTTAAATCTGGAGACACGTCGTCACAATGACCTTGACGGTTTTGTCCAAATTCTGATGGCAGCACCACAGTTTCTGCCTCAAATTCAGACCTTGTCTGAACCTATCATCAAATCCAGACCCTGTAGACTGGTTATATCTTATATATTATATCCTTCCCGTGCCGTTAAACGTCACATACGGCTTGCAAAGTAGTTCGCCAATTTTTCCTGTCTTCGGCGAGTCTTTCAACCTCATCAAAGGATTTTATGCCTGCTAATCTGGCCTCTCTTAACAATGTCCTCTTCAGAGTTTCACGCGGTCTGTCTCTTTTTCTTTGGCCTGTTGTGTTCCACTTGATAGCTTGTTTTGGGATTTTCTGATCATTTCTTCTCATCAAGTGACCAACATATGTCAATCTCCTTTTCCTGATCACCCATGAGACTGGTTGTTGTTCAGTCACCTGTCTTATCTCTGCATTGTTCCTGAATTCGTTCCACTTGATGCCAAGTATTTTCCTTAGGCATTAGACTGGTTATAACCTACCATCAAATCAAGATCTTGTATATACATTTGAACCTACAATCAAAATCACTTTAGCGCCTTGTCTCCAGTATTTCTATCATCCTGCCTCTTCCTTCTACACGGATGAGTCAAAAATTAACCGCAAATCAAGGGATATAACAACTGAAAAATATATGACATTACTTTTTTTGGGTCTCACTTTATTCTTCTGTTTGTCCTCAAAAGAGCGTTAATCACGTTGTGTCGTTGCTTTCGGCCCAGCACATCTGACTTCGGTTCGACGTATTTTCAGGACTTCCTACTGCGATTCCTATCTCACTTGGCCAGACCTCTGTCTGTTTCCAGGGTGGGGTGGTTGGGGGCGGGAATACCACTACTGGGAGGTAGAACGGGGTTTTCGTTGACCATGATTCGCCAACCTTGACACAGGCAGTTATTTATGATTCCTTGACCACTACCCTATTCAGCGTGAGTAGTTCGTCTTCGGCCCCTACTCGCCTTTGAGTCGTTTGATGTATATTTTTCTTTGATTCGTGGTTACTTTTTTTCTTTTTACCCTCCTTGGTATACATGTCGTACACCAGCTCTCTCTCTCTCTCTCTCTTTCTCTCTCTCTTCCTTTCTCGACCACTGTATCATATCAGAGTCAGTATAATTTATAATATTGTTCACTGGTTCCTTTTTGTTTCCAACCTTGTCTTTAATACACACAACAAATGGGGCGGTTATTCTGTCATTAAGAGTTGCACGTTGCTATTTCACCATCACACTTTGTACCACGTTGCTATTTCACCATCACATTTTGTACCACATCGCTATTTCACCATCACACTTTGTACCATGTCGCTATTTCACCATCACACTTTGTACCATGTCGCTATTTCACTATCACACTTTGTACCACGTTGCTATTTCACTATCACACTTTGTACCATGTCGCTATTTCACCATCACACTTTGTACCATGTCGCTATTTCACCATCACACTTTGTACCATGTCGCTATTTCACCATCACACTTTGTACCATGTCGCTATTTCACTATCACACTTTGTACCATGTCGCTATTTCACCATCACACTTTGTACCACGTTGCTATTTCACCATCACATTTTGTACCACGTCGCTATTTCACCATCACACTTTGTATCACGTCGCTATTTCACCATCACATTTTGTACCACATCGCTATTTCACCATCACACTTTGTATCATGTCGCTATTTCACTATCACACTTTGTACCACATCGCTATTTCATGATCACATTTTGTACCATGTCGCTATTTCATTATCACACTTTGTACCACATTGCTATTTCATTATCACACTTTGTACCACGTCGCTATTTCACTATCACACTTTGTATCATGTCGCTATTTCACTATCACACTTTGTACCACGTCGCTATTTCATCATCACATTTTGTACCACGTCGCTATTTCATCATCACACTTTGTACCACGTCGCTATTTCACTATCACACTTTGTATCATGTCGCTATTTCACTATCACACTTTGTACCATGTCGCTATTTCATCATCACACTTTGTACCACATCGCTATTTCATCATCACACTTTGTACTACGTCGCTATTTCACCATCACACTTTGTACCACGTCGCTATTTCATCATCACACTTTGTACGACGTCGCTATTTCATCATCACACTTTGTACCACGTCGCTATTTCATCATCACACTTTGTACCACGTCGCTATTTCATCATCACACTTTGTACCACGTACCATGTCGCTATTTCACCATCACACTTTGTACCACGTCGCTATTGCATCATCACACTTTGTACCACGTAGCTATTTCACTATCACACTTTGTACCATGTCGCTATTTCATCATCACACTTTGTACCACGTCGCTATTTCATCATCACTTTGTACCACGTCGTTATTTAATTATCATCATCATCATCATCACCACCACCATCATCATCATCATGTGACGTGCAGATAGGCGCTGGCAGTCATGCCTCAACATAGATCTCGGTCTTTGACATTTTCCATCAGCTCATTTTGGTGATTTTTTTACCGTGTCTTCGCGTTATATGTTTCATCATTACACTTTGTACCACGTCGGTATTTCACTATCACACTTTGTACCACGTAGCTATTTCACTATCACACTTTGTACCATGTCGCTATTTCATCATCACACTTTGTACCACGTCGCTATTTCATCATCACTTTGTACCACGTCGTTATTTAATTATCATCATCATCATCACCATCATCATCATGTTACGTGCAGACAGGCGCTGGCAGTCATGCCTCAACATAGATCTCGGTCTTTGACATTTTCCATCAGCTCATTTTGGTGATTTTTTTACCGTGTCTTCGCGTTATATGTTTCATCACTACACTTTGTACCACGTTGTTATTTTATCATCACACTTTGTACCACGTCGTTATTTTATCATCACACTTTGTACCACGTCGTTATTTCATCATCACACTTTGTACCACGTCGTTATTTCATCATCACACTCACTGCTAGCGAGATTCTTCGGATGCCGCGCGTGGAGTAAAACTCCTCCAGGCCAATGAAGAAAATGCGAAAAGGAAATTGGGGTTGCCGTGCGGCGCCCATGTGAAAAAGGTGATGGAAAGGATAAAGTGAAGCTTAGTCGGTATGTCCAGTGGTCTTGCGGCGAGAGCTACGTCGTTATTTCATCATCACACACAGATGCCGTTCAGTTATTACACTTTTATCATGCTGAAATTTCATGATAACTTTAATCAAGTCGCTGTTTCATCGTCATATTTTGTACCCAATCGTTTGTTTCGCTGGCATTCTGGGTGCTATCATAAACATCTTTTGCTCACAAGAGTATCGTTTGATTACAATAGTATAGGACACAAGATTTCACCACAATATTGTGTATCATCTTAGTTTTATCGTTGTTTAGCTAAAACGTAGTTATAAGATAGTGAACATGTGTATGAACTTCTTATTCTTCTGTTTTTGTTTGTTTTTTTTTGTAATATAATATCATCAGCTTGTGTCGCGTGAGTACTGAATCCAGCTACGGAGTACTTGCACTATGCTGCCGTGATATTTCTCATAAACAGTTTACAACTGTTGTGGCTCCCATCTTTCTACTGCTTAGAAGCATCGCCGTGTCAAACGGTTGTCACAACCAAACATCAGATAAGCCAACTGCCACTTCTGATGACAAGTATCTCAGCTCAGTGCAAGTACTCCGAGGCACCAGTGAGAATCTTGAAGAACGGAAGTGGCAGATGGCATGACCTACAATCTTTGAAAGCTACTAACTTTTTGGCTACTCCCACACTCTAATTCGTGTCCTGCCATAAACTACAGGGTAAGGTCCTACTTGTGTCCTCTAGAAGAGAGGTCCTTGGTTTCTGCCCACGCAAAGATGTCTATATCCTCTCTCAAATAACGATCTTGTATGTGTTTTAACCACAAAATTTTAAGTGAATGTGGCAAGCACTCTTCTGCATGTGAAATATAAAAAGAAGTACCCCCAACACTATCTTGAAGAAGGCTGGCTAGTAAAGAAGATTACACAGAGAAAACTTAAATATTTTGAACACATTAAACGTCATGATAATTTAGAGAAGACTGTCTTGGAAGGATACATAACAGGAAAAAAGAAAGAGAGGAAGACCAAGGCGAAGATGGCTGCAAGACATCATTGATAATCTGCAAATGGATGCATCAGCAGCAGGGCATCTTGCTTACAACCGAGAGGCCTACAGGAGTGCTGTTAGGGAGGCAAAGTTCCGCAAGGGACACACAAATGACTGACTGACTCCCCAACACCTATAAAACTGCATGCACACTTGTTACAAAAGTACTTCAGAACGTGAATAAATAATTCTATGATTGACTGTGCTACAGTCTTCCTTGTTGTTTACATGTAGCCTGTGTCTTTTTTTTTTTTTTTACATATAATGACAGTCACTGTGATAAAGGTAAACAAGATAATGTAACGTCATTTATACGATGATACTTTCATTGTGATAACAAAAGATTATCATCATGATACTTATTACATATATTTTTACAGAAATATATTTACTTTCTTCACTTCATTCATGAGACAGTTTAGATGCATTTTCCACATCTAAATTTATCCTTATAGATGCATTTTCCACATTTAAATTTATCCGTAGCTATCTAAATATTTCCACCTATCAAAATTGCCTAAATATTTGTTCCTATTCAAATTGTCTAAATATTTGTCCCCGTTCAAAGTGGCTAAATATTTGTCTCTGTTCAAATATCTATTTCTATTAAACTGATGTGAACATTTCTTGTCTAAAAATCATTTCCCCTTATTAAAGCTGTCTCCATACTTCTGCCTACACAAACTGTCTCCATACTTCTGCCTACACAAACTGTCTCCATACTTCTGCCTACACAAACTGTCTCCATACTTCTGCCTACACAAACTGTCTCCATACTTCTGCCTACACAAACTGTCTCCATACTTCTGCCTACACAAACTGTCTCAGAGAAGAGAATACGATGATGGTCCAGATAACACTGGCAACTGCAGATAAACTTTCACTGGGCGGGCTTTTCAATGTCTGAGTGAGTGAGTGAGTGAGTGAGCGTGCGTGCATGTGTGTGTTTGACACATACAACAAACAATTCAACAAAAACTGACAGTGTGTGTGTGTCACATACAACAAACAGTTCAACAAAAAGTGTGTGTGTGTCACATACAACAAACAGTTCAACAAAAAGTGTGTGTGTGTGTGTGTGTGTAACATACAACAAACAGTTCAACAAAAATTGACAGTGTGTGTGTATCACATATGACAAACAGTTCAAACAAAAACTGACAATGTGTGTATATCACATATGACAAACAGTTCAAACAAAAACTGACAATGTGTGTATATCACATATGACAAACAGTTCAAACAAAAACTGACAATGTGTGTATATCACATATGACAAACAGTTCAAATAAAAACTGACAATGTGTGTATATCACATATGACAAACAGTTCAAACAAAAACTGACAATGTGTGTATATCACATATGACAAACAGTTCAAACAAAAACTGACAGTGTGTGTGTATCACACACAACAACAAAGACTGACAGTTTAATTTGTACACTCATAAATACAGATCTAAGTCTTACATCCTTGCTGTGCTGTTAAACATCACATAGGGCTTGCCAAGTTTTTCAGTTTTCCATGTAACATGGAAAAACAGTTCCACAGTTTTACAGTTCTAAATGCATGATACAAAATCTCAAATTATCCCTGTAAGGTTTTATTAACTCAGTCTGCACACAATGTCAAGATTATGAAATGTGACATTTTGCTATTGGGAATTGTCAAGACAATGAAAAATGACTTATGACATACAATGTCAAGATTATAAATGAGACATTTTGGTACTCAACATTGTCAAGACAATGAAAAGAAAGACATTATGATGACATATACTCTCAAGAATGTTCAATGTTAAAGGATATTATCCTTACACACTGGAAAATTACATAATTGCTCCATCTCATCTTGTGCATTGGTACACATGCTTCCAGAGAACTGGCAAAATGGGGGTGTCATGCTGGATATAATCTTACATCTGAGACTAACCAAGAGATCACCTAAGACTAAACAAGAAATCACGTATCTTACAAGTGAGACTAAACAAGAGATCACATATCTTACACCTAAGACTAACCAAGAGATCACATATCTTACATCTAATACTAACCAAGAGATCACATATCTTACATCTAATACTAACCAAGAGATCACATATCTTACACCTAAGACTAACCAAGAGATCACATACCTTACATATAAGACTAACCAAGAGATCACATATCTTACACTTAAGACTAACCAAGACATCACATACCTTACACCTAAGACTAAACAAGAAATCACATACCTTACACCTAAGACTAACCAAGAGATCACATACCTTACACCTCAGACTAACCAAGAGATCACATACCTTACACCTAAGACTAACCAAGAGATCACATACCTTACACCTAAGACTAACCAAGACATCACATAACCTAAGACTAACCAAGATATCACATACCTTACACCTAAGACTAACCAAGAGATCACATATCTTACACCTCAGACTAACCAAGACATCACATACCTTACACCTAAGACTAACCAAGACATCACATACCTTACACCTAAGACTAACCAAGACATCACATATCTTACACCTAAGACTAACCAAGAGATCACATATCTTACATCTAAGACTAACCAAGAGATCACATACCTTACACCTAAGACTAACCAAGAGATCACATACCTTACACCTAAGACTAACCAAGAGATCACATATCTTACATCTAATACTAACCATGAGATCACATACCTTACATATAAGACTAACCAAGAGATCACATACCATACACCTAAGACTAAACAAGAGATCACATACCTTACACCTAAGACTAACCAAGAGATCACATACCTTACACCTCAGACTAACCAAGAGATCACATACCTTACACCTAAGACTAACCAAGACATCTCATACCTTACACCTAAGACTAACCAAGACATCTCATACCTTACACCTAAGACTAACCAAGACATCTCATACCTTACACCTAAGACTAACCAAGACATCTCATACCTTACACCTAAGACTAACCAAGACATCTCATACCTTACACCTAGACTAACCAAGACATCTCATACCTTACACCTAAGACTAACCAAGACATCTCATACCTTACACCTAAGACTAACCAAGACATCTCATACCTTACACCTAAGACTAACCAAGACATCTCATACCTTACACCTAAGACTAACCAAGACATCACATACCTTACACCTAAGACTAACCAAGACATCATATACCTATTCTGCCCCCAAAATAATGGGTGAAGACACTGCCCTGGGTAGTGGCTAGTGACCCACATTTGACCACTTATGTTCTGGGCTGGTGACCCACATTTGACCACTTATGTTCTGGGCTGGTGACCCACATTTTACCACTTATGTTCTGGGCTAGTGACTCACATTTGACCACTTATGTTCTGGGCTAGTGACCCACATTTGACCGCTTATGTTCTGGGCTATTGACCCACATTTGACCACTTATGTTCTTGGCTGGTGACCCACATTTGACCACTTATGTTCTGGGCTAGTGACCCACATTTGGCCACTTATGTTCTGGGCTAGTGACTCACATTTGACCACTTATGTTCTGGGCTGGTGACCCACATTTTACCACTTATGTTCTGGGCTGGTGACCCACATTTGACCACTTATGTTCTGGGCTGGTGACCCACATTTGACCGCTTATGTTCTGGGCTATTTACCCACATTTTACCACTTATGTTCTTGGTTGGTGACCCACATTTGACCACTTATGTTCTGGGCTAGTGACCCACATTTGACCGCTTATGTTCTGGGCTAGTGACCCACATTTGACTGCTTACGTTCCGGGCTGGTGAACCACAGCTGACCAAGATCCTGTCTCACCTCTCCGTTCACACCATCAGTAACAGGCTAACTAAAGGGCAGAGACCACAACAGTTCCTGTGGTGGTGGAGTCTGCACCTGTCTCACTTAATAGTTCAACCCAGAGTCTGGCACTACCAGCTCCTCATCAGATATGATGTCATGCTTCAGGATCTTCAGTGCATTTGCTACAAAGAGCATCCTGCTAGCAGCCCCAGCCAAGCAGAACAACAACAGTCCCCAACACAACAACAACAGTCCCCAACACAACAACAACAGTCCCCAACACAACAACAACAGTCCCCAACACAACAACAACAACAACAGTCCCCAACACAACAACAACAGTCCCCAACACAACAACAACAACAGTCCCCAACACAACAACAACAGTCCCCAACACAACAACAACAGTCCCCAACACAACAACAACAACAACAACAACAACAGTCCCCAACACAACAACACCAGTCCCCAACACAACAACTGTCCCCATCAGAACAACAATAGTCCCAACACAACAACAACAGTCCCAACACAACAACAACAGTCCCCAACACAACAACAACAGTCCCATCAGAACAACAACAGTCCCATCAGAACAACAACAGTCCCAACACAACAACAACAGTCCCCAACACAACAACAACAGTCCCAACACAACAACAACAGTCTCCAACACAACAACAACAGTCCCCAACACAACAACAACAGTCCTCAACACAACAACAACAGTCCCCAACACAACAACAACAACAGTCCCCAACACAACAACAACAGTCCCCAACACAACAACAACAGTCCCCATCAGAACAACAACAGTCCCCAACAGAAAAACAACAGTCCCCAACAGAACAACAACAACAGTCTCCAACAGAACAACAGTCCCCAACAGAACAACAACAACAGACTCAACAGAACAACAACAACAGTCCCCAACAGAACAACAACAACAGTCCCCAACAGAACAACAACAACAGTCCCCAACAGAACAACAACAACAGTCCCCAACAGAACAACAACAGTCCCCAACAGAACAACAACAGTCCCCAACAGAACAACAACAGTCCCCAATAGAACAGAAAATGTTTCTTTACTTACGAACAGTGCCACTGCTGCACACAGTCATAAAAGCAAATAATGATATTTTTTTCACAGAGTCAGTATTATAAAATCTGACACTTTCTTACCCACAATGTCAAGGTCACTCCTTAAACCTTTGACAACAATTTAAAATTTTGATTAACTTCTCAGCAGAAAAATATTTATAACTTTGCAAAACAAAATGAACAATAAACTTCTCTATTAAGTGCATCAACAGATAAATAAACTTTCACTCAATAAACCTTTTGTTTTCTAAACTTTCAGCCAAATAAACCTTCATTCATGTAAACTTCCTGCCAAGTAAACCATGAGTCATAAAACTCCAGTCAAGTTAACCTCCCAGACATGTTAACATCCAGTCATGAAAACTTCCAGACATATAAACCTCCAGTCATATAAACTTTCAGATATGAAAACTTCCAAACATATAAACCTCCAGTCATATAAACTTTCAGATATGAAAACTTTCAAACACATAAACCTCCAGTCATATAAACTTTCAGACATCAAAACTTCCAAACATATAAACCTCCAGTCATGTAAACTTTCAGACATCAAAACTTTCAAACATATAAACCTCCAGTCATGTAAACTTTCAGACATCAAAACTTCCAAACATATAAACCTCCAGTCATGTAAACTTTCAGACATCAAAACTTCTAAACATATAAACCTCTAGTCATGAAAACTTTCAGACATCACAACTTCCAAACATATAAACCTCTAGTCATGTAAACTTTCAGATATCAAAACTTCCAGTCATATAAACCTCTAGTCATGTAAACTTTCAGACATCAAAACTTCCAGTCATATATACCTCTAGTCATATAAACTTTCAGACATCAAAACTTCCAGTCGTATAAACTTTCAGATATAAAAACTTTCAGTCATATAAACTTTCAGATATAAAAACTTTCAGTCATATAAACGTTCAGACATGAAAACTTCCAGTCATATAAACTTTCCGACATGAAAACTTCCAGTCATATAAACTTTCCAACATGAAAACTTCCAGTCATATAAACTTTCAGACATCAAAACCTCTAGTCATATAAACCTCTAGTCATGTAAGGTTCTGTTTCTAATTAATCCCCAGGAGTGAAGGTACTGTCAGTGGCCGGTGCTTACATGCTTACACAATGTGAAGGTACTGTCAGTGACCAGTGCTGACATGCTTACACAAGGTGAAGGTACTGTCAGTGACCAGTGCTGACATGCTTACACAAGGTGAAGGTACTGTCAGTGACCAGTGCTGACATGCTTACACAAGGTGAAGGTACTGTCAGTGACCAGTGCTTACATGCTTACACAAGGTGAAGGTACTGTCAGTGACCAGTGCTTACATGCTTACACAAGGTGAAGGTACTGTCAGTGACCAGTGCTGACATGCTTACACAAGGTGAAGGTACTGTCAGTGACCAGTGCTTACATGCTTACACAAGGTGAAGGTACTGTCAGTGACCAGTGCTGACATGCTTACACAAGGTGAAGGTACTGTCAGTGACCGGTGCTGGCATGCTTACACAAGGCTTGGTAGACTCAACGAAGACCCTGTCTCACCTCTCTTCTGGAATCTCCAGTAACATGCCTAGACTGACTAACTGGGCAGAAATCTCTATAGTCCCCTAGTGGTGGAGTCTGGTAAAGACGTATTACACAAACCCCCCTCCTTCTTTTCAGCTCTACTCAGGGACTTGGAAAAACAGCCTCCATAAACCCACTCTCAACTCAACACAACACCACGCCTCCACATCTTCACTGCACTGACTACAAAGAACATCATGCTCACAATTCCAAGAAAAACAACAAAAAAATCATTGTCCAGACACTGAACACAGCAAACACTCTGTCAATGCCAGTGTCAGGAAAAAAAAAAGGAAAAGACCTTTATCTACTCTTCTCTTGAAAGTGACATTTTTTTTTTTTGCTAAAGCATCAAACGTCTTCTTCTTCTTCTGTCTGGAACTGAGAGCTGATGTTTATGTTTCTTGTAGTGAAAATATTACAGCACAACACCATTCTCGGCTTGGAAGCGGGTTAAAGCAACTATTTTTTTCAGCACTTGAGTAGAGCTAACCTACATGGGACTACAGTGATCCTTGTCCCATTATCCAGGCTAGGCCTGTTACTGTGGGAACCAATGAAGAGGTGGGATAGGGTCTTGGTCAGCTATGGTTCATCAAACATGATGCTAGCATATCAGCTATGGGTCGCTGACTGCCAAAGCATCCCACAAAAATATATGCATTATCTAAACATATAACGTTCTCTGAACTCCCTATACACAGAACACAAAACACCAAATGCTACACATAATTCACTACATTAAGTCAGAGCCGACACACTGTAAACTCCCATTGTCCCAGATAATAACTGAAAGACAACAGCACACTTTTGAGTCAGCACATTACAGGAACTCGGTGTTTTCTGAAATATCTGAAATATCTGAAATATCTGAAATATCGGTTCTGGACAAGCCGCCCATTTTTAAATGTAATATCATTAATGACAACTTTTCTCTTTCCAACTCATCACAGCGATATCATTATGTCCAAACTAAAGCTTCCTTCTACAATAACAATACATTTCTTTACCTTTTTTTTCCCCAAATAAAATAACTGATAACATTACACTCACATAATGAAATCCATAGTCTTATATAAACTCAGAGGAAATTTAGCTAAACACTACAGTTTATATACGTATATATATTTTTTTTTGTGCCTTTTTTCAGAATTCCATACCCATACAAAATGTTCTTATAAGAATGTTAAGAAGACCATGGACAGCTTAAGATGACACACAGGGATTGTCTAACAAAAGAAAACGTAGAAAGGGACCTAACTAAATCCATGAGAAAACAACATTCATCAAATCACTGGACGTATAACGAGAAGAGGAAGAGCTCAAAGACATCACACCAACAGGAAAGATAAATGGGAAGAGAGGCAGGGGGAGGCCAAGGAAATAAAAAATAAAAAAGTCATGGTCAGTCTCACATGATGCCACAGTTTAAAGTCGCCAACTGAGCAGATGGAAAAATATCAATGACCGAGATCTACGGACAAGCATGACCGCTAACACCTACAGCCGTACTACCTAATGATGATGGCATATTTCTCACATCTCAGGACACTTACTGAAAAATTTCAACATGGCAGTAAAATAAAGTGATAAAAAGATAAAAAAAAAAAAAAAAGAAACATAGTCTTATTTGTGCAGTCGTAACATGACCATGCAGCAATGGTAAGCTTGGAGGATCAAAACAGGCTGGAAGTGAGTTCTAACTTTGCTACAGTAGGCCTTTGTTGGCCTAGTTTTAACTCTTAACCACCCAAAAAAAAAACATCTATAACACATCATTTTTTTTGTTGTTGCCAGACCTCACTGCCACAATATTCTGACAGGCAATGACACAATGCCTATTTTTAGTAATTATGATTGCAGTTAGGAACATTCAACTATGGGAAACAAAACTTTAAAAAATCGTTTAACTCTTTGTATGCTTTGTGACGTGTCATGCGTGGTTTTTGGGCCCCTCAGAACCCTATGCTTTGCACAGTGTGATGACAGTTTGTAGCTCTCTAATTCTGAAGATAATCAAAGTATACTTAACACCAGCAGTTGGACTTCCTTCCAGAATCCATTTGTCAACATGAGGCGCATGGTTCAGCTGAATACAGAGCAGCTGTGTGTTAATTTAACGGGCTTTTTTCAAAGTTTATCGTCGCAAGGTTTTTGTTTATCAACAAATATGGCTCCCAGTGGTAGTTTCATCCACAGCAGTGTATAACAAGCTCAAAATTTAACTCAGAAGTGTCTAGACTGCGGTGAAGAGAATGCAGTAGTTGAGATTTTGAATTTTCAGACCCACATGGCGCTGATTCAAAGGATGAGGATGTTTTTTTTGGTCCAGTAGCAAAACGTGCTAGAAGGGTTGCTGGTGATACTACTACTCAGCTTTTTGCTAGTACTAGCTGTAATATCACAGTAACTAATGCTGGAGATTGTGTAATTTAAAAAATTAAATGTAGAATGCTTCAAATAAAAAAAAAACAAAACAAAAATCACAATGGCCTGTTTTCTGGTAAATATTAGTTGCCACTCGCCAACTTGTTTTTATGTAAATACTGCCTACCCACTTGGTGTTTTTAGTTTACTGTAAATTCATAATTAGTGTGTTTTCATGTAAATTTTGGAGGATATGTGAAGAAAAGGTGTTTGTGTACATTTTTACTCATTTTGGATATATTGGACCAACTAGTGGATTAACTTGATGAGTAAGTGAATAAAACATTGTTCCAATGTCTTCATTTTCCATTCTTTCTTCTCAGTTCTTAGCTCTTTTTTCTGTTGTATACTAATAACATACTAACAATTTTATTAGAAAAACAAAATACATTTGTTCTTGTTTAAACTAATGTATAATATATCATATTACAAATCAGACTATGCCTTTGTCATTCTTTTAAATGTGACAGCCATCCCATTCCACATTGTGAAATTTACCCTCCTTGGTATTTTGAGGGAAAAACCCCCAGTATCTCTCTCTCTGAACCTTAAGTGCCCAGGGCAGATAGGGCTTCTGCAAGGGAATGCCTGTCCTTTGCCTTTTTTTTCTGCTCTTGCCCAAGTGAGCCCTCTATTGCTCAACATCCTTTCTGTTGTTCTTCCCAGTATACAAAGAGTTAAATAATTCACGGTAGGCTAAAAGTGGCCTGGTTAGCTGAAAGTTTAGGGACTTGGTCTACTAATCCAGTGGTACTGGGTTCAAATCCCAATTTTGTCTGGTATCCCCACACCAAAAAAAGGCCCCAGGATCCACCCAGCCTCTAAAAATGGGTACCAGAGAAATCTGGGAAGGTAAATGCAGCCAGGCGTGATACTGACCATATCAAACTTTCATGTGCTAAAGGTCATGAAAATGCAGGCCTAACGCTGTATCCTCAATATGTCTTAATGGCATAGAAACAGGAACTTTACCATTTAAAAAAATTTTTTTAAAATGGTAGACTAAAAGAGTTAAAGTCCTCAACTCTTGTGTTGTAAATAGTCTTTGATAATACAGAATATCTACCTGCACTGCAAGGCACATCCAGGTACATTAAAACAGCACTCTGTGTATTAAGAGACAGCATTATAAATAGAACAAAACTTACTCAACCATGCAAATGTCAGTCTGTGACGCACCATGAAACACTGTTCTATATGATATCCAAGTCACAGAAACATTAAAAATGAGCAAACCTCACATAATCAACGAGTTTTCTCGGAAGAGGAAGCTGATCTAACAAAAATAACTTATTGCACTCTGCAACACACAATCGAATAGTCTTCCTTGATAAGCTCAATAGACTTTGAGGGGTGTGGCCTTTTGAACTACTTGCTTGAACATACTCATCTATTTCAGTCAGTAACCCATAGATACAAGGGTAAACACTTTTCAATGCATGATGGTCTTCTATAAGACAAGGGATAACGCTGCACGTGTCAAATAAAACTCGAACCACTTCCGCATAAGGAGAAACAAATTTTCTGTCAGTGTCACGGATGTTCACAAAATGCTGTAAATGTAAGGAGCAATTCTCACGTAAGATCTCACTGTATGGTTCACAAAACTGTAGTTTACTCTTGAGCTCATGCTCATGTACGATATCCAAGGCAGTTCGAATTGCGTTGTACGGTGTATTCACGTGCCTCCAAGGAATCCATGACCCTGCAGAATGTGGTGGATTTTTCAATGGGGCTGCACCTGCAGCCAAAAGAAGTTCTATAATGGCTATATGACCATACTGTACCTGCAGCAGCTTGTTGTCCATTGTACCGTCCGAGTTGTGAAACATCATGTTATTCTTAAGCATCATCATGCTGCACTGCAGAGGGGTGAAATCATGAGTATCGCTGACATTTATATCCTCAACGTTCAGCTTCCTCAACAGAAGACAAACACACTCTACGCTGCCATTCATGCACGCCATGTGCAGCGGCGTGTGACCATTCACTCTGCTTGAGCATGACAGCTGCCAGTCCAGACAATGCTTCAGGATTTCTCCCATAATGCCAGGATCAGCCAGCTCTGCGGCTAGCAGAAGTGGTGATTTTCCGTTGTGGTCCTTGACGTTGATATCACAATCTGTACTTGCTAATAACCTGAGCACTCTCAAAGCTGTTCCGTTATGAATTAAATTACGGTGAGTCTTGATTGATGTCAGAACTGTGTGAATCAGTCGACCATGACTGGTTGGCAGGTTGGAACTGCAACCATTCTGAATGAAGAGCTCTAACATGTCAAAATGGCCTAAAACACAAGCCCTTTCTACAACACTGAAACAGATTAAAAGAAAAAAAAAGTAATATTAATCAAATATAAAATTATGTGAATAAATATCAATTCATTCACTTATTCTTTAGATATCCTGTAAACAGACTTGACAATCATGTTTCTCTGTTCTGTGTGATCCTTGGTATTAACAATCACTTTTTTTTTTTTTTCTGTACCACTGGGTCAGTCCACTAGCATATTTATCTCTTATTCTTCCTTCATTTTCCTCTGTAGTTTTCCAGCAATTTCCACATTCAGCAACTTCTATTTTCTCATGATACACAAAAAAAAAGAGCTTTGATTATCTCCCCCCCTGATGGTTTTAATTAGTATTCATTGTTCTACAGTTCTCTGAGAGTTTCACTGTTGTGGCCGTTTAGAATATACACTACACCTTTCTCCAAAACTACAGCCTCCAGTTTATGTTTCATCGGTGTCTATATTCTTCAGACAATATGAGAATAAATTACAAGTACCATATTACCTCTACACGGCAATCTAACCTTTTCCCACCATTAAGTTTACAGATTACAGAAATGTAGACAATATGGAAATATAATTTGCATTTATTACAGCAGATGACCTACTTGGCACCAGGACCGATGAACCAAAGCCACTCAATACCACACCTGTCGCCCTTCTACCACCACCTGGGAACAGGTAAGATACAAAAGCCAGGTAAACTGGCCAGAAGCTCACCACAGATTCTCATTCCACCAGGAAGGCATTGTCCAAGATTCTTAAAATGAGGAAAACCCATGACAGACAACATCATCTATCATCATGACCAAGCAGAAGAGCTACAGCATGGTCCTATTGCAGCCAGACAAAGCCACACAAAGATTTCTTTAAGCAATGCTTTTCAAACTTCTCTTTGGTGTGAAAGACATGATACTAAGGCAATGGTTTTCAAAGATCTCTTGGGTGTTAAGACATGGTACTAAGGCAATGGTTTTCAAAGATCTCTTGGGTGTTAAGATATGGTACTAAGGCAATGGTTTTCAAACTTTTCTTAGGTGTGAAGACATGATACTAAAGCAATGGTTTTCAAACTTTTCTTAGGTGAAAAGACATGGTACTAAAGCAATGGTTTTCAAACTTTTCTTGGGAGTGAAGACATGGTACTAAAGCAATGCTTTTCAAACTTTTCTTAAATGTGAAGACATGGTAGTCAAGCTGAATGAGGCATGGCTGAGGACATAACTGACTGCCTGCACTGAGGTTTGTAAACCATTGTGACCAAAACCCTATTCTACCTCCACATGGTGCCCCTGGTACCCCTCACAGTCTGGCTGAGTGACTAAGGAGTGAAATGTGAAGGCAAACCTGGTACTAAAAATACACCATGTTGAAGACAGACAAGATGGACCATAATGTACAGATAACACAATCTAGCTGCAAAATGTGGCATAACACTGCCAAAAATAGATCCCTATATAGTCAAATTTTGGAAAATAGTTCTGATCTACTCTACAAAAATTTACTTAAATTCAGATACAAATAATTAAATGTTATAATTATCTTTGTTCCTGTCCTCTGTGTACTACTGTGACATGTTTCCCCCCCTCCCCTCATTCTAGCAAATGTTCATCTTTCCTGTCAATTCTGATTTATCTGCAATTACATTTTGCTTGTTTTATTTTACTTAGATTTAACCTGTTGCACTGTCTTTGTCCAGAAAGGAAGTCAGAATTAAAATTACAAAAGCAGCATTGTCCTTCAAAAATCTTGGAATTCAAAAGTTATAAGCACAAAAACCAAGTTAAGATCATTCAATTCAAATGTGATATCCACCCTCATTTATGCATGTGAAAGCTGGAAATCAACTAAAGAAATAGGCAAGAAATTAGACTCTTTTGAAAACAAATGCCTAAGGAAAATACTTGGTATAAAGTGGAATGAATTTAAGAACAACGCAGAGATAAGACAGATGAGCAAACAACAACCTGTCTCATGGGTGATCAGAAAAAGAAGATGGAAATATGTAGGCCATGCGATGAGAAGAAACAATCAGAGAATACCAAAACAAGCTATCATGTGGAGCACAACAGGCCGAAGAAAAAGAGGTCGACCACGTGAAACTCTAAAGAGGACATTGTTAAAAGAAGCCGGTTTAGTGGGCATAACATCCCTTGATGAGGCTGAAAGACTCGCCGAGACAGGAAAACTTGGCAAATAACTATGCAAGCCCTATGTGACATTTAACAGCACGGGAAGAATGTAAGATGTAAGACTGTCTCTGGATTCATTTTACTGTGAAAAATTTATAAACAATAATTTCCAACATAAACTCTTAAGTCTACACACACAAAAAAATCACTTTCCTAAATTAAAAAAATAAAAATTGTTTCTGGCATAGTGTCTAATAAATATCTGCCCCAGGAAGAAAAGTGGTCAAGAGAAACATACATTACCTTTGATATTCAAGTGAGAAACATATATTACATTTTGTATAAAGTAATAAACATACATTACTTTTGGTATTCAAGTGAGAAACATATATTACATTTCGTATAAAGTAATAAACATACATTACCTTTGGCTGTCAAATATGTGATTCCTCATGTGTTTATTCAGACCTGGCTGTAGGTGACATGGGTAACTGAAACAGGCCATATTTGGGTCTTCAATGGCCTTCCTAAGTCCAACAAGATCATGAGACTCAACCAAGCATGAAAGCCTGCAGTAACAAGCCGCTGTGGCCATTCTTCTTGGTAATCATTGACCTACCTGACCAGATATGATATAATTTCTTTTTAAACAAGTGAACTGTTAATTTATCAAAAAGAGTCAGCTCTGTTAACTTCACTATAGCAGGATGAAGATACTGTCCAATGTGGCATATTGGATTCAGGGTTGGTGACCCATAGCTGACCCTGTCCCATCTCTCCACTGGTTACCCCCCCCCTTCTCAGTAACAGGAACAGGGAAAGCCATAGTCCCCAAGGTGGTGGAGTCTGCTAAAGAAGTACTGCACACTTTCTGCTTTTTAGATACACTCAGGGACTGAAAAAACAGCTGCCATGATCTGCTCTGAAGTCAACATGGTGCTATGCCTACAGCTGCAGAGAACACCAGTTCAAAGTTCAAAGAGAGAATGAAGAAAAAGAAACACTATATCCATCTACTCACTCTCTTTTATCTTGACAACCAATATATCTTTCTCTCTCTCTCCTTTCTCAACACTCTCTTCAATACCATCCAATCAGAAATCTTCATTTAAACATTCACAATACTTCACTACACACACACTCTCAGATGCATCTTCTGGCAAGTCACAGCTACTCCTTAGTGGGGGAGGGGGGAACAGGAGGGGGCCCCATAAAGGAAAGCAGATGAAGCCAATCGGAAAGAAGAAGCAGAGAAAGAGAGAGAAACAGGTGCTTCTCTAGTGGCTTACAGGTGTCTATTGTCCTCCCCCTTTTTTCTCCCCCCACCCCCACCTTTTTCTCTTCCTTTCTCTGCCTCTTCTTTCCAACTGGCTTCATTTGCTTTCTTTTGGTCTCTATGCCTCGTCTATGGGATACATATTCTTGTGTTTCCTACTCAAGAGGATGCCACTAAGATAAGTTTTTCATTTTCTGTTATGTCGTTTTTTTTTGTTTGTGTATGTAATCCTCGAAAAAGGCTCACGCCCATTTTTTTCTCACTTACTCACTCCTTCTGCTGCCTTGTAAAACGGCACCATACACCTCTATCTACCTTTATTAACCATCATACAAAGATGTTTGGTCTTGTGATCATCATATAAAGATGTATGGTCTCTTGACCATCACACAAAGATAACTTTGCTAGACATCTAGCAACCTCACATATCATTTATCTTCTTCTTCTTCTTCTTCGTTCGCACTGTCTGTCTATATCTGCAGTCCTGTCTCTTGGATAAATTTCACTGTTTTTTGTAACTCATGTATGGAACCGTAGAGCTTATCTTCTTTAGTGGTTTCACTGGGCCAGTAATTATTTCTCAGTGTCTCGTAGTTGATGCAGTTCTGGAGGATATGTTCCACAAATATCATTTATAAAAATGTGGATTTTAAGTTATTCTTTCTCTGCATTCTTGTTGCCTATGAACTGATTTTTTTGTTTCCCTTCATCCATGTTTTCTTCTTTGTCACTTGTTCAGACAGCCTCTTTCACAAATGCACCAGTTCATGTTCTGGTTTTCAGCACTGTTGCAGGGCCTCCCCTGTAAGAGGCTGGGGTCTGGTCAGATCCACTACCTAAGTGGATTGTGTAGCTGGCATCTCTGAAGGTTATATCACAGCCATGGAGAGCCAGGTCAAGCCCTATGTGTGGTTACTGCTGGGCTTCCTATCCAAACCATGGAATTTAACCATTTATACATTATTTTCATTGTTTTATACTGTAAAGTTTTGCAATGAGTATAAAATACTTTTTCTTGCTTTTCTGCTGGCACATGTCTCAAGTTACAACATTCAAGCTGACTGAACACTTCAACACCCAGAGTCCCAGATGTATAAGCCAGGTTCTACCCTCGCCCGTCCTGTCCCGTCCTCCCAGCTGGACCTGACTGTTGTTTGTAGCTATCTGTCGCAGGCGCATCGACCTCTTTAGCTCCATCCGTACCACAGCCTACACATGACTTCTACTTATAGCAACAAGGTGTTCCACATATGAAATCTCGCCTAATGTGTGCAGCAGAAAGTTCGGACTACGTTTGTTTATCATCCGTAACAATTGAAAACATTAACTTGTGTTAATCTTTGTTAACACGTGGAAACGATGTTTTGTTGTTGCTGTTGTTTTTAATACCTGCGTAAATCTTGGTCTTGACTCACCCTGGACTTCCCAAAAGTTGAGGATCGTTAAGTTGACAAGGTTCCGCCAGTCACAGCTGCTCGGCTACCTCCATCGTCGCTCATTAAATAATGCTACTGGTCCGAGGTGTACTATCTTACCTCTGAAGCTCTATACCTTTATCTCGTCTTCTTAACACAACAGTTCTATCACTTTGCATCTCCTCGTACCACCTACCAGATTCCACATACTTTTGTAGCTCTTCACAACAAAACATTACAAGAAGGTGTCGACTATGTGAACATCAATTGTCCACACAAAAATTGTGTGACCAGCATCGTTTATTTGGCTTGTAGCAGCATCCAGATCCTCCGATTAGTCCAAACTTCGTCTCTCCTCCTACCCTCCCCTCCAAATTTATATATTTTCATCCATTACAGGCCTCTCTTCCGGCCTCACTCTCAAAAACAGAGAAATCCTCCGGGATCCAGAACAATTCACCGGCTGGTCCCCTCCTTTCCTCTTCATGGTCTGGTGGTAGTAGTAGATATAACCACACCGCAAGATGAGATGTTAATTCGGGAGAGGGGGGGGGGGGAAGAGCGGGTGGGCTAAGAAGCAGGTTTCTTAATTAACAAATTCCATCACAACAAGAAGTACAACAACGCCGATCCTGTTAGCCAGACAGTAGCATTCTGTTTTCAAGAAGATCTCTTATGTGTGACAGGATCCTTACTGTTGTGACTAGCTAGTTCCGCATAGGGCTCGTTGTCTTGGACAACGGTTCTCATCCTATTTTTTTCCCCAGTCCGCGGACCCTTGAAGCCAATGACAAGTCGCCCCCGCTACCCACACTCCCCTGCGCCTTGATGTTAAAAACCTGCACACACCGAATCCGACCCGAGGCACTGCAGTCACCCAGGCTGTAGAAATGGGTACCTGACTTCTTCTGAAGCTAGGGAAGGAAAGACAACCAGACACGACACACATCACCTTCTAGTGTGCTGACATGTCAAGGAGAATATGGACACTAGCACCATATCCCATAGGATAGTTCTTTCTCTCCCCCCCCCCCCAAACCAAAGAATGTGAACAAGGACTTGGGTCTCCATAATTTACCAGAGGGAGGGAGGGGAGTTATTTCCTTTCACGTTTGAATACAGAGATCGTAGAATTTCATATCAAAGACGAAAGATGCAGGAGTGTTGTCTCGTGGAAAAAGAACGCGCTGATGAGCCATTGTGTCAGTAACCACAGGGCAGGTGTGTTGCCACCAAGTGTAATTTGACGTACTTGAAAACACGCTGAATATCAACATAAGAGACCTTTACTTTGATACGAAACACGCTGATGATATCTCTTATTAGCTTACTATATTCTGTCTGGACACGTGATTACCAAGGCTAGCAATCCAGAACTGGGCAAAACCCTTTCGTTTTTTTAATCTGTAATCTCAAACATATCCATACTACAAGAACTTAATATTGAAGAAGGCTGGCTAGTAAAGATGATTAAAGAGAGAAAACTTGAATATTTTGGACACATTAAACGTCACGATAATCTAGAGAAGACCGTTTTGGAAGAGTACATAATGGGAAAAAGGAAGAGACGAAGACCAAGGCGAAGATGGCTGCAAGACATCGTTGATGATCTGCAAATGGATGCATCATCAGCAGGGCATCTAGCTCACAACTGAGAGGCCTACAGGAGAGCTGTTAGGGAGGCCATGCAAAATGAATGAATCTCAGTTCAAAATCAGACTCCAGCTTCACTGCATTCAGGACAACCTCATATATGCTCCGCCGCATCATCCACCCAAGAGTATGTTTGCTAACAGTCCCCATCTTCTTCTTCTTCGTTCGCACTGTCTGTCTATATCTGCAGTCCTGTCTCTTGGATAAATTTCACTGTTTTTTGTAATTCATGTATGGAACCATAGAGCTTATCTTCTTTAGTGGTTTCACTGGGCCAGTAATTATTTCTCAGTGTCTCGTAGTTGATGCAGTTCTGGAGGATATGTTCCACAGTTTGGGGCACCTGGGCACATGTACATAGATTAGTAGTACCAACCTTAAACTTTGTATACATATGACTTCGGAGTCGGCTGTGTCCTGTTCGGAGACGGAAGATGGTGACTTGTTCCTTTCTGTTTAGCATGTGATAGTCATCATGTGGTGGTGTTTGTGGCTTCCTGTAGGTTTTTATCATGCTTTTCTTCTGATTATAAGTGATTGGTATGTCTGGTTGCTCCATTTCAGTGCCCTCTTTGGCCAGTTGGTCAGCTTTCTCATTGCCTGGTATCCCACAGTGGGAGGGAATCCATTGCAAAGTGACTCCATGTTGTAAGCCAATTTTTGACAAGGCATCCTTAAGGTCTGGTAGTTTGTTGCACTGAAGAGCCTCCAGTACTGATCTTGCATCTGTGAGAATTACTACAGGACATGTATCAATTCTGGAGTCTGATAGTTTTTCAACTGCAGCAATAATTGCCCTAACTTCTGCATCAAAGTTGTTGCAGTATTTACCAGTGGGTATGGAAATCTTGTCAATGGCGTTGTTTGGATATTCAATATATGCTCCTGTCCCTCCATTCTTTATGGCATTATGTGCAGATCCATCTGTATACACACGTATCCAGGTGTCACATGGATATTTGTCATCTAGAACACTTAAGTGTGGCTGTTGATCTTACAAGACTGCTCTGCATCTCACCATTCTGCACACCTTTCACTTCAGTCTGAATAGTTATTTGTGTATAATCTGCTTCTTTCCATGGTGTATGCTCTGGTACAGATGATAATGGAGCGACTATAGTTGGAAGGTCAGTTATCAGCTTACGCATACGCTTGGCACAGTCCCCATCAAGTACTGGATCTCTAGGTTTCGTTTTCTGCCACACAGTTCAGATTCCCTACCAGCACCCTTAATTTGTCCTAGCTCCAGCAATCCCTTCCACAGTTACATTGCTTTTCCATTCCTGCAGACTTTCAAATACACCCTTGTTCATTCCCAGCCATGTATTTCATCCCGTCCAGCCTATTACATTTCAGTTTCCCCCATTCTTTTTATACAATGTTGTTTAAATCTCTATTTTCACGCCCCAGTGCATTAAAACAAAAGGTGTGAAAATAGCTGCTGTATCCAACATACAGAAGGCAATGCACATGTAAATGTACAATACAATATAAAATTGCAGTGTTTGAAATTTGTACAGTGTTACACTAGATATTGTCGTGATCTGATGGTTCAGAGATTAGATATGCTGATGACACGTTATATATCAACAACACAAAAAGGAATGGAAATAATAATTGTCAGTCTGAAAGAACAGCAGAGCAAAACCTTTATCTTAATGCAAAGAAAACTAAATTGATGACAACTGACAGAACAAATGAGGCAGCTGAAATATGTATCAATGAGGAAAAACTGGAAGAAGAGAGTTTTGAATATCTTGGATCATTACTAACTAATAATGGAGATACAATGAGAGAAATTAAAAGGAGGACATCTACTGCTCTTCAAAAAGTAAAAGAATCTATGGAGAGGAACAGACAGAACTACAAAAATAATATTTTTAAGGGCATGCATCTTTCCCATCGCAACATATGCCTGCGAGACCTGGACACTTAACAAAACAGCTGAGAAACACATAAATGTCCTTGAATATAAATGCTACAGAAGAGTTCTTCAAATATCATGGACACAAAAAAAAAGAACAAATATATCTATACTACAAGAACTTAATATTTGAGAAAGTTGGCTAGTAAAGAGGATTAAACAGAGAAAATTTAAATATTTTGGACATTAAACATCATGAGAATTTAGAGAAGACCGTCTTGGAAGGGAACATAATGGGAAAAAGAAAGAAGAAGACCAAGGTGAAGATGGTTGTAAGACGTCATTGATGATCTGCAAATGAATGCATCAGTAGCGGGCCATCTTACTTACAACAGAGAGGCCTACAGGAGTGCTGTTAGTTCCACAAGGGACATGCAAATGACTGATGGTTCACATAGACATATTGTCAAGGTGCTAAAATCTTGTTACCGTAAACAAGAACCCTATTTACTTGTAACTCTCCGAACTTTTAGGTGGGTCGAAGTATACGGGGCCTCCACAAGGTTTTTCTTTTAACTCTCTGAACTTCTAGGTGGGCCAAGGTATACGGGGCATCCACAAGGGTTTTCTTTTAACTCTCTGAACTTCTAGGTGGCCCAAGGTATACGGGGCCTCCACAAGGTTTTTCTTTTAACTCTCTGAACTTCTAGGTGGGCCAAGGTATACGGGGCATCCACAAGGGTTTTCTTTTAACTCTCTGAACTTCTAGGTGGCCCAATGTATACGGGGCTTCTACAAGGGTTTTCTTGTAACTTTGAACTTCTAGGTGGTCCAACATACACGAGCCTTCCACAAGGGTTTTCCACAAATGCTAGTCTTTCACCATTTTTTTTTCCCTTCCGCTTTTGCTCAAGTGAGCCCTCTTTCGCTCTCCTCCATGCTTCCTTATAGTAAAGGTAACCCTGTCATGCCTTAGAGGCACATAGGGATATGGTGTTAGTGCCCATATTTTCCTTGACCTGTCAGCACACTAGAGGGTGATATGGTCAGTATCACGCCTGGGCACCTTTCCTTCCCCAACTCCAGAAGAAGTCGGGTACCCATTTCTACAGCTGGGTGACTGGGGTGCCACCGGCCGGATTCGAACCCCTGACCTTCGCCATGAGAGACCAGTGCACTAACCACTTCGCCACTCAGACACCCATGCTTCCTTATGTCTATCCTTATTTCCATTTTTGTGGTGTCCATATTAATGCTGTTCATGATAACGAGTTACCAGTCATCCAGAGCACATCTCCTAACATGTAACAGTGACCTTGAGCAAACTAATTATATTTTTAAAATTTAAAAAAAAACAAACTCCAAATCTGTGTCACAGTATTTATCACGCAAAAAGATTTTTTTAATAAACATTCAGTCTATACAATTTCAGTTTTTTAAATATCATTGATTTCTTGTGTGTACCATCTGATTCTTATTTGTAATTGTAACTACCAATTATATTCACCACTTACTTTCTTATATCCACTATGATCATCAGTGATTATCAGCAGACTTTCTTATCTTCACTGTGATCATCAGTGATTATCAGCAGACTTTCTTATCTTCACTGTGATCATCAGTGATTATCAGCAGACTTTCTTATCTCCACTGTGATCATCAGTGATTATCAGCAGACTTTCTTATCTCCACTGTGATCATCAGCAGACTTTCTTATCTCCACTGAGATCATCAGTGATTATCAGCAGACTTTCTTATCTCCACTGTGATCATCAATGATTATAAGCACTTTCTTATCTCCACCGTGATCATCAGTGATTATCAGCAGACTTTCTTATCTCCACTGAGATCATCAGTGATTATCAGCAGACTTTCTTATCTCCACTGTGATCATCAATGATTATAAGCACTTTCTTATCTCCACTGAGATCACCAGTGATTATCAGCAGACTTTCTTATCTTCACTGAGATCATCAGTGATTATCAGCAGACTTTCTTATCTTCACTGAGAAGACCCAACTTAATTTAAAAACATGTTCAGGAAAGATTAAGAGAAACTCTCACTGCAATCCAAGAAGAAATAGGAGGATGATGAAATAAGAAGCAATAATCAAAACATTAAAAAGCAAAGCAGGAGGAAAATCTTGCCCAGAAACTATTGATGGTTAACATGAAACAGTTTAATTGTTTGCAGCATAAAAATACCTCCTTAACTTCTTTCAAAATGAAAATATTATAAGAAAAAGTCTCCTAAAAGCAGATGATAACACATCTATTTCAGTTATATATTGCTCCATGCACATACATAAATTGTTACAAATATTGTTTATAAACAAGTGCTACAAATCTGTCTTAAGATATTATACAGCTCCAAATCTATCAATTAATGTTACAAATCAGTCATAAAATATACTATAAATCAGAATGAGACAACACACAGCTCCAAGACTATAAATCAGTATTACAAATCTTAAATATAGCTCAAAGTCTACAAATCAATGTTACAAACCAGAATCATACAATATACAGCTCCAAGTCTCTAATTCTGAATCAGACAATACACAGCTCCAAGTTTATAAATCAGTGTTACAAATCTTAAATATAGCTCCATGTCTATAAATCAATGTTACAAATCAGAGTCAGTCAATATACAGCTCCAAGTCTATAAATCTGAGTCAGATAATACACAGCTCCAAGTCTATAAATCAGTGTTACAAACCAGAGTCAGACAATACACAGCTCCAAGTCTATAAATCAGTGTTACAAACCAGAGTCAGACAATACACAGCTCCAAGTCTATAAATCAGTGTTAAAAACCAGAGTCAGACAATACACTGTTCCAAGTCTATAAATTTGAGTCAGACAATACAATATCTACAAGCTGATTGGGAGCTGTCAGCAACTTATAAGCTGAATAGATTAGTTGTTAACAACCTATAAGCCGAATAGATTAGTTGTTAACAACCTATAAGCTGAATAGATTAGTTGTTAACAACCTATAAGCTGAATAGATTAGTTGTTAACAACCTATAAGCTGAATAGATTAGTTGTTAACAACTTATAAGCTGAATAGATTAGTTGTTAACAACTTATAAGCTGAATAGATTAGTTGTTAACAACTTATAAGCTGAATAGATTAGTTGTTAACAACTTATAAGCTGAATAGATTAGTTGTTAACAACTTATAAGCTGAACAGATTGGTTGTTAACAACCTATAAGCTGGATAGATTAGTTGTCAGTGACCTATAAGATGAATGGGTTAGATGTAAGCAACCTATAAGCTGAATGGGTTAGATGTCAGCAACCTATAAGATGAATGGGTTAGATGTCAGCAACCTATAAGCTGAATGGGTTAGATGTCAGCAACCTATAAGCTGAATGGGTTAGCAGTCAGCAACCTATAAGCTGAATGGGTTAGATGTCAGCAACCTATAAGCTGAATGGGTTAGCAGTCAGCAACCTATAAGCTGAATGGGTTAGATGTCAGCAACCTATAAGATGAATGGGTTAGATGTCAGCAACCTATAAGCTGAATGGGTTAGATGTCAGCAACCTATAAGCTGAATGGGTTAGATGTCAGCAACCTATAAGCTGAATGGGTTAGATGTCAGCAACCTATAAGCTGAATGGGTTAGATGTCAGCAACCTATAAGCTGAATGGGTTAGCAGTCAGCAACCTATAAGCTGAATGGGTTAGCAGTCAGCAACCTATAAGCTGAATGGGTTAGCAGTCAGCAACCTATAAGCTGAATGGGTTAGCAGTCAGCAACCTATAAGCTGGATAGATTAGTTGTCAGTGACCTATAAGCTGAATGGGTTAGCAGTCAGCAACCTATAAGCTGGATAGATTAGTTGTCAGTGACCTATAAGATGAATGGGTTAGATGTCAGCAACCTATAAGCTGAATGGGTTAGCAGTCAGCAACCTATAAGCTGAATGGGTTAGATGTCAGCAACCTATAAGCTGAATGGGTTAGCAGTCAGCAACCTATGTGCTGACTGCTTGCATCAGAGTTGGCAAACCACATCCAACCAAAACCTTATTCTACCTTAAAGTGGTAGACAACGGTCTGGCAAAACGAACAGGGACTGAAATGAAAAGGGAAATGTGATTCTAAAATATAAGCCACACTGAAGACAGATGTGTTCAGCTAAAGATACACAGATACCACACCCCTGCAGCAAAACATGACACAATACAATCAACATTCTTTTCATAGTGAGCACAGAAGAAACAAGAAGACCACTTCACAAAGAAAACTTTAATACTAATCTAAGGCAGGGCAAATAAATTCACCCAGGTCATGTATAACTCTTTCCGTGCCGCAGGAAGAAACACGGACGTGTAGTGGAGTGCCAGAATAAAAGCGCAGGTCTTGGTCTGTAAGTGGGTATAGTTATAAAATGGAAGTGAAAACAGTATTTCCATGTACTTCCGTATACTTATTATGTTTCAAAGTATAACTAAATGAATGAAAATTTCATAAATGCAGAGTTTTTTAGGAAAAAAAGAAGTAATGTGATGTTTTTGGACACTGATTGTGCCCAGCTCACCATCGGCTAGGTCTAGATATGCACTACTTACCATCTGAGATGTCTAGATCTACTTGTCGATCTCGTATTGTGATTCTGTGTTGCATTCTCGCTAAATTAATGTCTGAAATATATCCTAACTACTTCTCCAGTCGTCTAAATATGTCTAGATCTACTTGGGATACATTCAAGAGCAGCGGGGTGGTCACAGGCCATGTCCATATCCCAATCTACGTTGTCAAAAATTGAAAAATTTCCAAGTTTCTCATCCTTTTTCTTGCTCGGCATCGCTCGTATCTAAGGATTCTTTCACCATTTTGAAAAGTGTCACCAGAAACGCAGACGAAATATGTACAATCTAAATGTTACACCGGTTGTTTTAGTGAAACAAACCAAGTGTCAAAAAATTGACACCTGGTAAGCAACGGGGGTACAGGAAGTGTCAAAAAATTTACGCCTGGCACGGAAAGAGTTAATTAAAATTATAATTATACAATTAAAATTCCACCATGCACAAAGCTAAAAGAAAATATATAAATAAAACAAAAAGCAGGCACTTGAAGCTGTATGTAAACTCTATAGCAGATCTTCATTTTTTTTTTTTGGAACTGATGACCAGTTACGAATTTCCGATAGGGAAAGCATGTAACATGGCAGGAAAACTGTCTCGTATTACATTTGAATATAACAATCACTGATTAGCAACATACTACGTACAAAAGCACTGAAAAGTGTTCCACCACTGTATTCACAATTCATATCTTAAAAGTTGTTTGCAAATCCTGGTATCGAGATAAGTTAAAGTTTGGCCGAAGTGAGACACTTAAACCCCCAGCAGACTCACCTCATCATCACTAGTATCGGAGTCCGGTTCAACATTAACAACTCGTTCCACGACTGAACTATTTATACTTCCATCATCATTATCATCATGAGGGGCTCCTATAGTGGACACAGAATCATCAATGAAAAGTTCTGGCATCTTTCTCACTGCCTTGGCTGGTGTACTTGCTCTTATGCCAAGTAAGGACAGCGGTGAATTTTGTTTTGTGCCTGACATTCGGTATTGATCATCTTTTGTCAAAGTGAGAGAACTCGGACCGCTCAACTCTGATTTATAAATTCTTGAAGCGCTAACCAGACTTCGCTTCGGTGAGTGACTGACCATATTCATTTGCTTATTTTTAGTTGACGTTTGGCTGCTGACATGGTCAACATGACCTACAAAGGGCACAGACCATTTCCCAATGTTATGATAAATGACTGAAGAATTCTTTCTGCCCGATCTGCCTTCTTTTAAATCATCTCTCAGAGACAAAGATTTTTCTTTCTGTGCTGACGTGGAAGAATCCCAATCAATTCTAGATGGATTCAAAGGAGAAAACTGTTCAATGTACAACTCAGGAAACATGACTGTACTCTGTTGTCCACTTTTAGAATCTTTTATACCTGTGAAGGATTTATTTTTTGACAGGGCCGCATCTGGATGTGGGCTGTGAGCTTCAACAAAAGACCGAGTAGGGATATCTCCGGAAATTGTTCTGCTTAGGCCACTCTTTAAAAAGGAACTAATATCTGGGATATCTGAGTGACTGTTGCAATTACTGCTCCAGGAAACAGGTCTGTCAGTAACGGTTTTATCTTTGCCAGCTAGGTCAATACTATTACTGTCATGGCAATTGCTTGACACTGAATCCGAAACAATCATATCAGCTTCATCAGAATGAACATCCAAATTTAACCTCTCAGCCTGTATATCCTTCCATACAGCCTTGCCTCTTTTGTCTAGGTTCTTGAAAGAACCACTTTCAAAATGATCAAAAGAATCTATATGTAAAGGACAATCATAAAGTTGGTGTTGGCAACAGGCTCCATCATTCAAAGTTCTAACACTGGCCACTCCAGATCCTTGTCCAATGTCACTCCCACAAGCATGGTGACAGATGCAATGCTTACAGTGTGTAGTACCCAATCTCTCTGCACAGAAGACAGACTGCTGCATGCATGGCACATGATTCAAAATACCACAGACTGAACATTGACTAGATGAGCTACACTTCAGCTGTCTACAGTTAGAACACACCAAAGGCCACACTCTCAAATTATTTTCAGAATCATGTACAGCACATTTTGAATGCCTGTTACGGCAGTCACGTACATGATGATGACGACGGTGCTGATGGAAAATGGGTCCAGAGCAGTGATCTACAAATCCCCTCAAGCGTTTTGGGGGTGCAGACACAGAACAAACACCTGCTCCTGCAACTCCATTTGAGGCTCTAACCGATTCACAGACTCTGTGGTCTTTTATCGGGGATGAAGGTTGGTTCTGCTGTTTACTGCACATACAACCACAGCATGAAGTATAAGAGCTGTCTGCAGTAGAGTGTGGACTGCAAGTGCAGACTTCAGTCTCTACAGGCACATGTACTCTAGAAGATGACCTCAGTCTCCTCTGCACAACTGGAAATTTTCTACCTACATTACTGTTACCAGCTTGGACTGGGTTAACAGACATCCTGTCATCTGACACTACTGCCATCTTCTGTGTGTTTTTCTGCGATAAACTGCTGCCTGATGTCTCAGTCTGTGAAACAGGATGCACGTTTGTACGCAAACAGAAACTCTGTCTGTGATTTGGCTCAACTAAATGATTTCTGCCCTTGCAACGGCTGCCAGCCCTACAACATTCTGCTGGTGCTGAAGGCAGCATGGAGTTAGTATTTATATTCAAAGAACTGTCTTTCATGGATATACACTCTACATTCTGTCTACAGTGTGGGGACGCTGAACCATCTGTGGAATACCCACTAGTAAAAGAACCAGACGCTTTACGTTTTAGCCTGGCATAAACTGGACTTTTGAGGTAGACTGGACTGCCCATTTCACTTGATGCAGACGTCCACTTATTCTGGTCAAATCCATTTGACACTGCTGAACTTCCTCTACCCTGACAACAGCTGACACCTCTGGTGCAGCAGGTACAGCTCTGCTGTATGTTCTGTGAGGCCTGTTTTGACTTAACTGGACTTTCAATGTACAATCCACTTGAGACAAGGCATTTAGTGAATTCATCTTCTTCTTCGTTTGCAGTGAATTCATCTGAAGTCCCAGCCGCTGTATTTGCCTGTAAACGTTTCCCTCTATTTCTTTTCTTGGGAGGAGGGCTGGAGACAGAATTAAAATGAAGTTCCCTGTTAGAACTCCCATTAGAACATATGTGCAACTTGTTGAAACAGTATGTAAAACTGTTATTGCCTTTCCAGCTTTCTGATGACTGCACCTCTGGAGGTTTTCCCGTGTTTGACCCACCATTTGATTTCTGTAAATTTAACTCATTAAGTGAGTCCACCACCAAGCTATAGCTCTCTGACAAATCTTCACGGACCTCTTCATCTGAAGAGCTGAATGAAATCTCAGACAGCAATGTGATACTGTTTCTGGGGATCTGGGTATCATTTCTGGCAGCTGTGGGGGTCTGGGTATCATTTCTGGCAGCTGTGGGGGTCTGGGTATCATTTTTGACAGCTGTGGGGGTCTGGGTATCATTTTTGACAGCTGTAGGGGTCTGGGTATCATTTTTGGCAGGTGCCTGAGGCTGGCCTGGCACAGGGACACTGGAACAGCTACCTCTGGTCACCTCTAATCTAGCAGAAGAAGTATCTTTCTCATTCAGGTCTACTGTGGCATTTGGCTCGGGCAGGACAGTAGAAGTCTTATTACCCTCTACCTTACTGCTCACAGATGACAGATTCTGTTTACTATGGGAAAGCTTTGCACTTCTACCATCCAACGATTCTTTCACCCCACAATGGCTGTTTCTGCTTTCGAATGCTGAACTGCCCGGCTGAGCGAGCTGCATGGAGCTGCTTTCATTCACCGGAGTGGGGCAAATTCTTTTAACACTGACTCTCCTCTGAGGACTCTTGAAAACACAGCCTGATAGTGACCCACCACCAGGACAGTCCTGCGCCTGGACTGGACTCCTAGGAACCGTAAACACTTTTGAACTGTCTGCCGCCTTGTCATCCACAAGTAAAAAAGTTTCATCATTTCTATTTGAATGTTTACCAAAACCAGGCAGCTTTCTTGGGCTGGTTCGTGTCTTGATCTCATTGGGTTTCTGAGCATGAGCATCTTGTGGTGTGGAATTCTGAATGCTTCTACTGTCTGCCGCCTTGTCATCCACAAGTAAAAAAGTTTCATCATTTCTATTTGAATGTTTACCAAAACCAGGCAGCTTTCTTGGGCTGGTTCGTGTCTTGATCTCATTGGGTTTCTGAGCATGAGCATCTTGTGGTGTGGAATTCTGAATGCTTCTACTCTCTCCATCTGAGTGACCACGTGATCTAAGAGTGTAAGGTGGGGACAACCCGCCTCCAGATGTTTTTGCGGAAACTTTAGGGGCGGGGATACCTTTCATTATATTAACATTTTTTCTCTGAAGACTACCACCAGATCCTTTCACACCCGAATTCTTTGAGGATAAACGTTGATAAGAGACTGAATTCACACCATTTTCTTTGAAAGGCAGAGTGTCAAAGTCATTTACTAGGAAAATATTATCAAGTACTTTCTCCTTCCGTGATTTCTCGGAAACGGCAGCTTTAGTGTTGGACGAAGTACTAGCACATCTCTTTGTGGATGTTTCTGGGGCACTTTGTCTTGGACTCTGAAGAGAAACAAAGGGTGTGCCTCTTTGAAATGAGCTGAAGTCATAGGAAGAATCACTGGGAGAGTCAGAAACTCCAGAACTGCTACCACCAGCTCTAATATCAGTGCCTGTATTCTGATGTTCATCTTCTTGATTATCATCACAATCCTCATCATAATCACTCGTACTTTCAAACAATTCCCTGTTTTTGTCACCCTCCCCCTCATCATCATCTCCATAATCATATTCCTCCTCCTCATCACTGCTACCTTCATCATCACTAGATACAGAATCAATGGTCTCAGCATCACTTGGTTCATCTCCCATGATGGTGGTGTCATGCAAGTGCCGGACATAATGCCCTGAGGAAATATTTATATTTATTTACTACTGCCCAACACACTATTTCAAAAAAATACATATTCATTTTATACAGACCAAAGAAACACAGACTGGTTCAGTATTTATTATTCAATTATCAAAATGATCAAATCTGCTGCAGGTTATTATCTTTTGCTTTCCCTCCATCTTGCAAAAAATGACTGGGTCAGGCAGCTCACACTCAATCTTCTTGACTTATACAAGGTGTAAAATCAAATAAACCTGGATTTTTCATTACTGATGTTTCTTGTATAAACTCCCCATATCTTCATTCATTCATTCATTCCTTTGCATGTCCCTTGCGGAACTTTGCCTCCCAAACAGCACTCCTGTAGGCCTCTCGGTTGTGAGCAAGATGGCCTGCTGCTGCTGCATCCATTTCCAGATCATCAACGATGTCTTGCAGCCATCTTCGTTTCGGTCTTCCTCTTTTTCTTTTTCCCATTATGTATCCTTCCAATACGGTCTTCTCTAAATTATCATGACGTTTAATGTGGCCAAAATATTTAAGTTTTCTCTCTTTAATCCTCTTTACTAGCCAGCCTTCTTCAATATTAAGCTCTTGTAGTATAGATATATTTGTTCTTTTTTGTGTCCACGATATTTGGAGAACTCTTCTATAGCATTTACATTCAAAGGCATTTATGTGTTTCTCAGCTGTTTTGTTAAGTGTCCAGGTCTCACAGGCATATGTTGTGATGGGAAAGATGCATGCCCTTAAAAATCTTATTTTTGTGGTTCTGTCTGCTCCTCTCCACAGATTCTTTATTTGTTTTACTTTCTGAAGAGCAATAGATGTCCTCCTTTTAATTTCCCGCATTGTATCTCCATTATTAGTTAGTAGTGATCCAAGATATTCAAAACTCTCCACTTCTTCCAGTTTTTCCTCACTGATACATATTTCAGTTGCCTTGTTTGTTTTGTCAGTTGTCATCACTTTAGTTTTCTTTGCATTAAGATAGAGGTTTTGCTCTTCGCTGTTCTTGCGGACTGACATAATTAGTTTTTCCATTCCTTCTTGTGTTGTGGACAGCAATACTGTGTCATCAGCATATCTAATCTCTGTTATTTCATAACCTCCAACTGTTATGGCATCGTAATATTCTTTGTCTACATCTTCTCTAACATTCCTCATTATATTTTCAGTATACAAGTTAAATAAGTAGGGTGACAATATGCATATCTAACAACTAAAATATTTACAACTAGGAGCTAATTTTAACAATCTAAAGATGCTCTGCTGCTAAATAAAACTATTTCAAAACAACAGAACAAATAAGATAAACAGATCTGTAACAGAACTGCAAACTCTTGTCCTTTGCAGATGTAGTTATGCTGATAGTGAGGACACACAAATGCCATAGATGTGCTAGCTTGTTTAATGACCCAAGAAACAAGTTTCTCAGACAACTTCAACACCATGATGAGGTCTCTACCCAAAATAGACAAACTTATGGAACACATCTGCTTGATACTAGGGTGCCTGAAAGCAGTGGGGTAGGGTCTTGGCCAGTTCTATTAATTATACCTTGGCTCTACTGCAGCCATCTTTGTTCTGTAACTCAGACTTGATGCTTGTGATATCTGTAACACAAACTTTAGGTTTATGGTATATGATATCTCTGAAACACAGACTTGGAAGTTTACAGCGTGATAGCTCTGTAACAGAGACTTGAGGCTAATGATAGCTCTGTAACAGAGACTTGAGGCTAATGATAGCTCTGTAACAGAGACTTGAGGCTAATGATAGCTCTGTAACAGAGACTTGAGGCTAATGATACCTCTGTAACAGAGACTTGAGGCTAATGATAGCTCTGTAGCACAAACTTTAGGTTTACAGTATATGATATCTGTAACACACACACCTGAGTTTACAGTATATATCTGTAACACACACCTGAGTTTACAGTACATATCTGTAACACACACCTGAGTTTATATATCTGTAACACACACCTGAGTTTACAGTATATATCTGTAACACACACCTGAGTTTATATATCTGTAACACACACCTGAGTTTATATATCTGTAACACACACCTGAGTTTACAGTATATATTATCTCTGTTACACAAAACTGAGGTTTATGAAAACAGGTGGGATCAGACAATGCCTTTTTTTTTTTTAAATTTCTGAAGCAAATCTAAAGATATCCCACTCCACCACCACTGGGAACAATGCTCATTCCCATCACACTAATTAATCTGTAGTGTTGCAACACAGCTCATCTTTCAGGGAGTACCATTTGTAGATAAGATAAACTGTTGGCCAATTATGCTACAACCTCCAGCAACACTGTCACCTAACACTCTCATTTTTTTTACCCCAAAACCTGAAGCACATTCTACAGAAGATCATCAATGAAGATGATATCTTTCCACGTTTCCGCTAGCACTTAGAATGAAGAGTACATTTCGAACATTAAATGCTTACAGTCTATTGCCATCAACGAAGGTTGAGGATTCGAATCTTGCTGGAGGCACCCCAGTCACCCAGCTGTAGAAATGAGCACCCGACTTCTGGAGTTTGGGAAGGGAAGGCGGCCAGGAGTGATACTGACCACACCACCCTCTAGCGTGCTGACTTCTTCTTCAGCTTTCCAAGCCATTAACTCTTCCCATGCCGCAGAAAAAAATGCGGACGTTCTTATATGTGCCACACAAAAAGCACAGGTCTTGATATGTGTAGGGGGTATAATTGTAAAAGTGAATGTACAAATTATTTCCACTTTAAAAGCATACATATTATGCATGAAAATAGCTGTAAATGTAAGAAGACTTCATAAATGAAGAGAATTTTTAAGGAAAAAAGAAGTAGTGTGATGATTTTAGCTGATAATTGTGTACTGCTTACCATCGGTGATACCTAGATGTTCAATATTTACCATTGGCAATGTCCAGATCTACTTAAATTTTCAACCAATCTCGTCGTGCGGTGACATTCTCACTAAAATAGTGTCTGAAATAATCTTCTAACTACTTCTCCAGTCCATTTAATAGGTCTAGATCTACTTGGGGTACATTCAGGAACAGTGGTCTGGTCATAAGACATGTCCTTATGCCTCCGAAATCACAATAAATATTGAAATTTGTCGATTAAAAACACCAATTTCGCTCGGTTGTTAGCCAAGCTTTGGATTGAACTATGAAAGGTCACCAGACACGCAGATAAATCGTTTACAATAAAAAATTATATTGGTTTTACGCTGCAACGAAACAAACCTTGTTATAACGAGCATGGCAGTCACTAGACTAACAGGAAGACCTCGCTATAGCGTGGATGGCAGATAAAGTTCGCCTCCATTACTCTCTACAAAATGTATTACATCTTTTCTCTCAGGTAGAAAACAAGTAGTTTGCTTTAGAAACAAAATATCTGGCTCGTCTGTGGTTGATACCGGTATTCTTCAAGGCTCCATTCTTGGTCCTCTTCTCTTTGCTATCTATATTAACGACCTACCACTACATTTAAAGCACTCTTCATGTGATCTTTTCGCTGACGACTGTACTGTTTACAATACTGACTATGACATCAATAAACTACAGACAACGCTCCAAAATGATATAAACAGTTTGATTAAATGGAGTAATAAAAATGGTATGCTGATAAACACCAACAAAACAAAATCCATGCTCATCACTACAAGACAGAAACTGCAGAATGCAACAAAAACTTCACTACAGCTTTGTGCTGGGACTAAGGCAATAGAAAATGTTCATGAACATAAAACCCTAGGACTCATCATTGATCAGCTTCTTCTTCTTCTTCTTCATTCGCAGTTGATCAGCATTTAACTTGGAATTCTCACGTACATAACCTAACAAACTTGATTGCATAGAAAGTTTACCAATTAGCCAAAATTAAACACTTTATCAACAAAGATACAAGAAAAATATACTACATATCACACATGCAAACACACTTAGATTACTGTTCCACAATCTGGGATGGATGCTCAGTCTCAAACACAAAAAGGCTCCACTCACTTCACAAGCGAGCATTAAATCTTATTTGTGACAAACACCCAGTACAGACTGTAGATCAACACAAACAACTCAAAATTCTACCCCTCAAAAATAGAATCATTTTTAACAAAGTTAAGTTTGTTCACAGAATTCCGTCACACAATGCTCCGCCTTACTTGTGGTCACTGTTTACGTATAACACTAAACATAGCCAGCGTTTAAAAAACTGTCTTCTTCCTAAACCCAGGATTGATCTGTACAAGAAAAGCCTTGTATACTCTACAATACAGCTCTGGAACACTTTCCCCTACCATTTAAAATCCATTGGCAATACTTCATCCTTTAACTCAACCTGTTTCATTATTTACTTGCTTGTAATTATATGCCTCCATAAAATAACCAGCACTCTCTCAACACGTGCTGTGTAAACCATCAAGTACTTCAATGACATAGTTAGAAAAGCAACTTGTTAGATATTGTTAGAAATTATTTTAATGTTTGTTAAAAAAAAAAAAAACATATGTTAGAAAATCTGTATTTACAATGTATTTTTGTTTATGTATATGTCTGCGTGTGTATGTGTGCATGAGTGCTATTTTATTAGGTTAATTACTTCTTCTCTTTTACTCTGAACGTAGTAGTTAATTCTTACACTCTTTTGATGTTTTTTTTTTTCCTAATTTAATTTGTATATTTGTACTAAATCAAGTGTGTGGGAAGAATGAAAGATGAAATGATGAAGGGCAGAATGTAAGACAGGCCTGCGTGCCCCATTCTTTACCCTTTAAAAATAAAGATTATTCATTCTATCCCTAATCTTCTCTCTCCAGTTGGTGACACCAATTTCTTTTATATCCTCTTCTATGTTGTCTTTTCATCTCTGTCTTGGTCTACCCCTTGGTCTTGTTTCCCTCATCTCTTGTGCATACATCATTTTCGTTTGTTCTCTTCCATTCTTTCTACATGTACCAGCCAGCGTAGTCTCTTCAGTATCAAGACATTTATTGTTGGGATTTAAATATGCTGTTCGGTGCAGTGTTCCTTCTAGCTCTTCATTCTCCACTGTTGGTATCCTTTATGAGCCCAAAGATTCTTCTTAGGATCTTGTTCTCAAAGATCTGCAATTGTTGTTCATCTTTCTTTGTTCATCTTTCTCCACGTTTCTGATCCATACATGATGGCTGTCTTATTATAATTTTCTAGATTATTTTGGTGTTTTGGGACAGAATTTTGGATTTTCGAAGGTGTTGCAAGGCAAAGTATATTTTATTCCCTATATGTACTCTGCTTTTAATTTCCTCACTTACTGTGTTGCTTCTGTTGAAGGTTGTGCCTAGATATTTGTATGTTTCTGCTTTCCTAATAATCATCTCTCCAACATTTACATAACCTGGATCATTCTGCCTCTGGTCTCTTGATACCATTATACACTCTGTCTTATACTGATTGATGGTCAAGCCCACTTTTAGTGCTACATCTCTCAGGTGTATGCAGGTATTGATGACTTCTTGCATAGTTTCCCCCACCAGGTCGATGCCATCAGCATATCCTAGTATTTTAGCTTGTTCTTCTGTATTGCTTTCTTCTTTCGCTTTTCTGATTACCTTTTCTAATACCAGACTGAACAGTAATGGAGATAATGTATTGCCTTGTTTTAAACCAGTTCTTATAGAGAAAGGTTCTGACTTTCTTCCTTTATATACTACTATATTTTGTGTATCCTCCATACATATTTTGGTCAGATTGATTAATTTATTAGGTATCTCAAATTCTTTCATAATTTTCCATAAGCTGCTTCTATCTATGATGTCATAGGCTTTCTTGAAGTCAATGAAGATATTATGTACTTCTTTTCCATATTCCCATTACTTTTCTGCTCTTTGACGTAGATAAAATATTTGATCTGTGGTTGATCTACTCTTCCTTAAAACCTGCTTGATAGTCTCCCAGTATGTTCTCGCTGTATGGTTTTAATCTATTTAAAAATATACTGTCCAAAAAAAGGAAACACTGATGACCCAATTTTAGCCATAACTTTGATATTCTATAGCTTTTTAAATTGAATGAATAAAATTTTCAAACTGTACACAATAATACCAAGGGTTTAAAAACTCACTTGATAATTTCTTGCATCTGTGTGATGAGAATTTGTTAGTCCCAGGAGTTCTCAAGTTAGTATGGTGTGTGGCCTCCACTTGCATCGATCAGCAACTGGCATCTCCTGGGCATAGATGCGATCAGGTCTGATGCGTGCCTGTAGGATAGCTGCCCAATCTTCCTGGAGTGACTGCCACATATCACAACGATTGGCTGGAGAAATGTCTTGGCGACAAACACGTCTTTGCAGCTCATCCATTGATTCTCGATCAGATTCATGCCTGGAGACATGAACCGTGCATAATGGGATCTGGCATTGTCCTGTTGAAACAGACTTTTGCACAGCCAAAAATGGAAGGACATGGGGTCGAAGAATTTCATGGACATATCGTTGCATATTCAAGCCTCCCTCAATCTGCACCAGTGGACTCCTTCCATTGAAACTGATCAATCCCCATACCATTACACCTCCACCACTGTGCAGCGGAGCTTCATCAACGCAATTTTGGGCAAAATGCTCATTTGGCCTATGGTAGACCCTTCTCCGCATATCATGGCGGTGCAACAAAAAAGAAGATTCATCACTAAACCAGACACGTCTCCAATGATTGTCAGTTGTCCAGGGCCGATGCTGGTTAGTCCACACAAGTCAATTTTGGCAATGGCGTCTCATTAAGACAGGAGCTCGGTGAGGTCGTCTGCCACCAGCCCAACTTCATGTAGTCTATTCCGGACAGTTTGATCACACACACGACGTCCTGCAAGCAATGACTGGGCACTTAAGTATGCTGTTGTAAACCTGTTTCTGAGATGGACCAGAATAAATGATCATCAGCTGCTGTTGTCACCCTGGGTCATCAACTGTGGTGCCAGTCTTCAGTTAAGCCAGTGGCTTGGAAACGGTGCCAAAGTCGACTGATAGTACTCTGCTGCAAGTTTAAATATCTGACAACCTGACTTTGACTTTCGCTTGCTTGCAGGCGACCAACAGCAATGTTTTGTAAATTTTGTGATAGATGCGCCGTAACTGTCTACTTGAAAATTAACTGAATTTGTTTGTGTAACCTCATCCTTTGATAGGGTTTCATTTGCGTGGGAAGTGAGCTATGCTCACCACAAAAATCACGACTTTTCCATAAACATAACGTGAGTTATGGTAACAAAATGTGTGATTAGCAAGGGCAGCTACTGCGTTCTGACTATACACACAAGAATAGCAAAATTCACGCTAAATCATGGACCTGATATTTTGGTGACAATTTTTGGTTTGGTTTGAGATACCTGGGAAAAAAATTGTCATAACATATAAAAAAAATGAAGCTTATATAAGCTATGTGTTTCTTTTTTTTGGACAGTATATAATAGATAGTATTTTGTAGCTTGTTTGCAGTAATGATATTCCTCTGTAGTTTTCACACTTGCTCTTACGCCTTTTCTGAACACTGGGATCAGTAATGATTCTCTCCATTCACTAGGGAGTTTTTCTTCTCTCCATACTTGTATTAGTGCACATATCTGTTCATGTAGATTTAGACGACCTTCCTTAATAAGTTCTGCAGCAATTTCAACTGAACCAGTTGCTTTGTTTTGTAGAAACATGATACTGTAGATGACTTCTTTTAAGTCTGGTTCCTCTATTTCAGGTTCACAAGTCTGTATTTCTTCGCATGGTAATGTGTTTACAGTTTCTTCAGTTTAGCAGTTTTTCAAAATATTCTTTCCATCTGATACAGATTTTTTCTTCATTTTTTATGTTTCTATTACTATCCTTCAAGCTCTGCAGAGGTTGTTTATACCCTTGCTTTACTGTTCAGTTCTTTTATAGAATTCCCTGCTTTTCTTATTCTGATGGCATGTCTGCACCTCACTTACCATGTCTTTCATATATTGTCGTTTTTGTTGATGAATAACTTTTTGAGTTTCTTTACATTGTGTGTGGTGCTTCCCCTCATTTGTTTTGTTGTTCATGTCATTCAACCATATCTGTCTTGCCATTCTTTTCTTTATGACTGCCTCTCTGCAGAGTTCATCGAAGCGGTTCTTTTTTTTTTTGTTTTTTTTGTTAAGGTCTCAACTCCCAGGCATTCTTTCCGCTATGTTCTTTATAATGATTTTTATATCTTCCCATCAGTCATCAATGCTTTTATTTTCTTCATTCCCCCTTTGTGTTTATATTACATTTTAGCTCATTTCTGAATTTTTCTTTAGTGTCTTCTCTTTTCAAAGCATCTCTGTTTATTACATTTTTTTATAAATAGGAAACTATGAGGCTTTGGTACGGTAAAGTAAGAGAACAAATTTGAGAACAAATTTTGTAGGATTAGACCTCGAAAAAATCGTAGACAAAGCACTTTAGTGAGATGAGAGAGAAAGAAAAATCACAAGAGAATTACCTGGGATTCGAACACGGACTCCGGTAGGACGAGCAGCCGTCTAGCCACGAGAGAACAGCATGCTATCAACTTAGCCAACTAGCACCCCAAAAAAGGTGTTTTGTTGACATAGTCTTTAGTAACTGCTCAGAAATTCTGTAGCTTAGATTCAGTCTCTCTAGCAGGTACCAACTTTTTTAGACAAACATACACACGGTCTCCTGCTTTGTCTACGATTTTTTCGAGGTCTAATCCTACAAAATTTGTTCTCTTACTTTATCGTACCAAAGCCTCATAGTTTCCTATTTATAAAAAATTGTTCCTTAAAACTATACCTGAAATTAACTTCATGTAATAAGTATTCATTCATTTGTTATTGTTGTTCAAATTTGCACCCGACATGGCAGGAGACCATGTGTATGTTTGTCTAAAAAAAGTTGGTACCTGCTAGAGAGACTGAATCTAAGCTACGGAATTTCTGTGTCACGACCTTGTTTCTTTCTGGGTGTCACAATCCCCATGTCTGCTGAGCAGTTACTAAAGACTATGTCAACAAAACACCTTTTTTGGGGTGCTAGTTGGCTAAGCTGATAGTACGCTGTTCTCTCGTGGCTAGACGGCTGCTCATCCTACCGGAGTCCGTGTTCGAATCCCAGGTAATTCTCTTGTGATTTTTCTTTCTCTCACGTCTCACTAAAGTGCTTTGTCTACGATTTTTTCGAGGTCTAATCCTACAAAATTTGTTCTCTTACTTTACTCTGTTTATTACTGAGCTTTTATTTAATTTACTATAAAAATGTTTCTTCAGTCTGAATTTTAATTTAGCCCCAACAAGATAATGGTTGGTGCTGCATTCAGCCCCCTGTAACTTCTGATCTAGTGTGCTGACAGGTCAAGGAAAATATGGGCACTAACACCATAACCATATGAGCCTCTAAGGCATGATAGGATTACCTTCTATCGCCATTGACACATTGGGATTTAAAGATCTCTTCATCTGTGAAACACAAAAAAGGAACACATGAAACTATCAACACAAAAAAAAAAAAAAAAGAACTAATAATGGAATGCTTAATTTTTCACTGATTAGGCCAAGCAAAGACTGCATTTCAGAGAATGAGAAACATACAAGGCAACCTTATCAATGAATGTTAAAAAAAACCAAATCCTAAAATGCTATACTGACCCTATCTTAATCTATGAAAACAAATCATGGTAGGTCTGCATAAAGATCACTTGTCTACCAGAAGAATATAGCGTATTCCCTGGACAGCAAAGATTACTAATGAAGTGTGGGAGAGGCAGAAAATCTTGTCAAAAAAAAAATCTGAGAAAGACAATGCACTTTCATAGGACATGCAATAAGAAGAGGGGGCATTGAAAATAGGAAAAAAAAGCAGGAAAAACAGATGGAAAAATAGCAAAGGGAAGGCAGAGAAAACTGATACTGGATAGTTTGACTAGGTGGCATGAGATGAGATCACCAGATGGTCTGATGGCCTGCATGAAGGATTGGATACTATGGAGAAATATATCTGCCAATGGCAGCTGGCATGGCACCTGATGATATAATTTTTCACTTTCACCATTACTATTACTGTAGAATGACAAGACTGAATGTGTGGCCCAGCCAAAGTGTATTCTTTTCCTATGAATAGATTTGGTGATTTACTTGATTCCCTTGAAACCAGAACAGCTGCAAAAATGAGAGCCTGGCACATCAGTGTTATGGAACTTGACCATAAATCAGAGAATACCTGCAAAAGCAAAGCATACTACAGGGCATACAGGGAAATTTAATACTTCAGAAAACTGTACCTTTACTCACAAAACAGACTGGAATCACTCCAGTAATGAATTCTGTCAGTTCATTTCTCCATTAACATGCAAACTGGCCTCACCAGTAAACATGATCACAGATGAGTCTTTTGTATCATTGTCCAATTTGTTTAAAATCTATTTGCAGAATATTAGATATTTACTTTTGGGACACTCTATAAAGTGTGTCATACACAAGTACAGTAAACACAAAATATATCACATAAAAGTCATTCTCACTGTATGGCAAAATGATTGAGCTCACAGCCAAGAGGACTGTAACAGGAAAAAAAAAATGTTAAAAAGCACGTTTTAATTCCTTACATCTGCCCATTTCTTGACAGCCTCCAACACTTACAGTAATGCTGCGGAGTCAGAAACAGTTCTGGGCGTAGCAACTGTCTGAAGAATATGCTAACTGAAGTAGTTTGAACTGGACAGGAAAACCCAGAGTATAAAGCAATTGTGGACACAGCTGGAGTCAGTGGGAATATACAATGTATGACACAATGTACAGCTGGAGTCAGTGGGAATATACAATGTATGACACAATGCATCATCTATGAAAGAGTCAGTACAAATGTACCATTCATGAAGGAGTCAGAAGAAATGTGCCTTCTATGAAGGAGTGTGCAGAAATGTGCCACCTTGAAAGAGTCAGTAGAAATGTGCTGTTCTTGAAGAAATCTGCTGAAATGTGCTGTTCATGAAGGGATCTATAGAAATGTACAGAACTGTTTAAACTGACAGGAGAAGGGGCGAAGGCGAATATCTGGCGCCTGAAAACCAGACACTTAGGGTAGATGAGTGGCACATTTGGTAGTTCATCTACCGCTGCTGGCGAGATTCTTCAGCTGCCGTGTGTGGAGCGGTGCTCCTCCCAGCCAATGAAGAAAGGCACAAATGGGGTTGCCGCGCGGCACCACTGTGGAAAAAGTGGTAGAAAGGATAAAGTGAAGCAAACAGTCAAACCAAGGCACCTCTGGTCTGGAGGTCGGCCACGTCCTGAGTGCAGTCATATCGGGTGAAATGCATGAACCGGCTTAACCCAGAGGTTAAGACACAGCTGGCGAGACTCTTCGAATGCCGCGTGTGGAGTGAAACTCCTCCTGGCCAAGGAAGGAAATGTGGAAAAGAAATAAAGGTTGCTGTGCGGCACCGATGTGAAAAGGTGAAAGAAAAGATAAAGTGAAATTTAATCGGTATGTCCAGTAGTATTGCTGTGAGAGCTACACATACCACAGCGCCTCTGCTCTAGAGGCCGGCCACGTCCGAAATACACCTACACTGGTGAAATACGTCTAAACCAGCACACACCAGGGGTGAAACTTGATGGCCAGACATGTCATGCCACCTCCGCTCTAGAGGTTGGTCACGCCCAATATACACCCATACTGGTGAAATATGCCTAAACTGGCTCATACCTGAGGTGAAACTTGAAGGCTATGCATGTCATGGTACCTCTGCTCTAGAGGTCGGTCACATCCAAAACATGCCCATACTGGGATAATATGCCTAAACCGGCTCAACCCAGGGGTGGAAGTCACTAGTGGCGAGGATTCGTCCCCCTGGACAAAAGCTCCATCCTGGTCACAACTAGGAAAAGTAGCGGCCACGATCACAAAATGCTGAAGTTGGAGACACTAGACCAGGGCAGTCTAGATAGGCAACCACCTCTCACCCGGCGGGGATGTATGCATATCCTAATCACGCTGAGGTTTTCCGGTGAGAAAGTCCAACACTGGACTGGATGGGCAACCACCTCTCACCCAGTGGTGATACACGGGTATCTCAAAACACGTCGAGGTTTTCCGGTGAGAAAAGTCCAACTCTGGCCTGGGTGGGCTACCACCTCTCACCCAGCAGGGATATACTGATATTCTAAACACATCGAGGTCTTCCGATGAGAAAGTCCAACTCTAGACTAAACTGGTGCAACGAAAACCACAGTGTCATGCAATCTCGCTTCTGTGACCCACCAAGAATACAGGCTCAAGCCCCGAGATACTCTGAACCTCCTGTGGTCCTCTCGGGGATCTCGTGTGGTCCTTTCGGGGACCACACGGGGGACCACAGGACTTAACGAGGACCACAGGTGTAAATCCAGTAGGATCACAGGGCAGTCTTGGTGGTGGAAGCGAACGAAGAAGAAGAAATCTACAGAAATGTGCCACCTTGAAAGAGTCAGTAGAAATGTGCCATTCATGAAGAGTTAGCAGAAATGTGCCATTTATGAAGGAGTCTGTAGAAATGTGCTACCTATGAAAGTGTCAGTAGAAATGTGCTGATTATGGAAGAGTCAGCAGAGATGTAGCATTTCTGAAGGAGCTGATGGGCTTTATTTTCAACATGATGATGGCTACAGTAGGTTGGTCACCTTATTTTTGAACAAATTCTTGACAGTTTTTCACAAGCTTCTACAGCATTCTCAAGCTTTCTGACTCACCTTAGCCTGGAGCAGCTCATCTGAAACAGACACAATTTATGGCTGAAAACAACTGAAGCCAGCAACTGTAACACATACCTCTAAAAATACTACCTAAATAATCAATCAAGTGCCGTGCCACATGGCGTAGGCGATCATTTCTCTCCACAACTCCCTGTCTTTAGACTTGATTATGAGATCTGCCGGTGACTTTCTTCCTAGCCACGCTGACAGCCCATCCAGTAACTTCTCTCTCTGTCTTCCTCTGTTTCTTCTTCCCTCAATTTTTCCAGTTATATGTTCCAATTTTCCTCTTCTCAGAAAATGTCCTTCAAATCTTGCTCGTCTGCCTCTGATCTTTGCTGTAATTTGCCTTTTAACTCCAGCCTCTCTTAAGACTTCTTCATTGCTTTTCTTAGCTGTCCATGATACCTTCAACATCCTTCTTATGAACCACATTTCCATGGCCTCCATTTCTCGCTGTACTCTCTTATTCATAGACCATGCTTCACATCCATGAAACAAAATTGGTTCGATGTAGCATTTAAGTATTCGCAATCTTGTTTCCACTGATATGGATCTGTTGCACAAAATGTGTCTCATTGTCTGGAATGCTGACTTGGCCTGAGCAAGTCTGCTTTTTATTTCGCTGTGACATTTCCCATCAGCTTGTTTCAGTTCTGTGCCATCAAGGATAATGCTACATTTTGGTGGTATTCTTTTCTTTGAGATGACCATCACTTCAGTCTTCTTTTTACTCAGACCTTTACTTTTACTTTCACGAACCACGACGTCCAGAAGAGCCTGTAGCTCCCCTTCACTTTTAGCAATCAGAACTGTGTCATCCGCATATCTTAAGTTGTTGAGGTTGTACCCACCAATTGATATTCCTGGCATATTCTCTATATTTCTCATTATGTTTTCGCATCAGAAGTTTAAATGGAGAAACTAACCGCCTGAGGGGGAGGTACTTCTCTGATGATGTGAGGAGCTATGCTGTCTTGCTTCCTACCTCCCCAAGCTGGTGGAATCTAAGAAGCCTGCTACTCAGAGCCAGTCTAGCATTTCGAGCAGAGCACTGTAACACAGCCCTCACTTTGCCTAATGCTTGAGAACATCATCACAGAATACAAGCCTGCAGTTCCAGAGAGATCAGAGAAGTATTTGCCATGGTATATCTTTTAACACAAGCAATACAGAAGGAGATGAGAGCAGAGGCCAATAAAATACATACACACTCAAGCCAAAGATTTTATAATATAAATTTAAGAGTTATTTCACTAAAGAGATACACTACTGTCATTTAATATATAGTGATAAAGTATAGAACTCATGTTATTTAATATATTAAGTCCGACAATTAAGTAATGAGACTAATTACATTAAAAAAAAAAAAAAAAACAACAGTTGAAGATATAACCTGTATTTTATTCAAAGTAAGCTCCTTGTGCACTGATACAGCGAGTGGCACAATCTAACAAACACTGGAACGACCTCTGCAGTTCTTCTATTGGTATGGCCCTTAACTCGATGTTACGGCCCTTTGGATGTCATCAGTATCGTCAAGGAAGTGTCACTTCAGTGGTAACTTTAATTTTGGGAATAGAAAATAATCCTGCACAACTACCGCCCGGTGCATTAACATGAAAAAGGAAAATACTCTGCCAGGTGTTGAATGCTTGGGTCAGACTCGGAGAATCCTTTCCAATAGGTGTTTCAAAATACTTAAATAAACTTTGGCAGTGACAGTCTGTCCCTCTGGAATAAATTCTTTGTGAATAACTCCTTTGCTGTCGTAGAAGCACATCAACATTGTCTTCACCTTCAACTTTTGAAGACAAATTTTTTTGCCTTCTGGTGATGATGATGACTTCCACTGAGCACTATGGCATTTAGTTGTGGGATCATAGCGGAAAATCCATGTTTCATCCTCTGCAACAATCAAATTTAAGAAATGTTTATTTCTGTGACACGCTTTGATGATGTCTTTTAGTACTCAACACGCTGATGTTTTTGGTCATCAGACAACGCATGTGGTACAAACCGGCAAGCAACTTTTTTCTTGCCTAAACCTTCCACTAAAATTTTACGAATGGTCTCTCGGTTAACACCAAATTCATCTGCCATCATCCTCACAGTCAAACGACCTTCGTGCATCCGTTCTCCGACTTTTGCAATGACTTCCTCATTATGAACGGACACTGGGTCTAGTTGCATTTGTGATTGTTTCCACACCACTTCTGAATCGTGAATACCACCTGAACATCTGTGCACGAGATAAACAATCATCCCATAAACTTGATGCATCAATTCAACTGCCTCAATGGCACTTCCCCCCCCCCAGTTTTAAACAGAATTTAATATTAGCTTTTTGCTCCAAGCTGATTACGTGACAATGCACCTCTGACTAGGTCAACAAAATGGCCCTTGTTTGTTGTCTGCTTATCGGACAGCGATGAAAAGTTGCCAGATCACAGATCTTTGGATTCCATGCTTTGCTTCATAGATGGAATTTTGGTCTTGGCCATAATAAAATCAGTCTCATTACTTAATTGTCGGACCTGTATAGTGATAACCTATAGAACTCGTGTTATTTAATACGTAGTAATAAACTATAGAACTCATGTTATTTAATATACAGTGATAAACTAAAGAACTCATTTTACTTATATGTAGTGATAAACTTTAGAGATGTACTCATGGCACTGAATATACTGAAATCACCTGTCATTTCAAATTATTCAGTTACCTATCCGTTATTTGTTACAGATTCTTCCTAGAACCACTGGTTAGAAGCTCTCTAAAGGTGGAACTAAGGTTAAGAATTTGCGCTGAAAGGATCATACTTGACAGAAGTATGCTGTGATATTCTCGACTTCCAGAGCAGATCTCAGACAGCTTCCATGCTGGCTCCACCACCAAAGGGAATACACTGATCCCTTTGTGCAGCTATAATGCTACAACATCACGTAACTAGCGCATCAGTATGAAGAAGCCAGAGACCAGTGTCTCGACAAGAATGTGTTCACCCCTCTTCTTTTTTTTTTCCCCATCATTTGCTCAGATATCAGCACCAACTTCAATGTGGCAGCTCATCTCAGGTTTCAGCACTGCCAGAGAGCTTCTTCTGTAGAGGCTGGGGTCTGGCCAGCTCCTTTGGCTGAATGAGCTGTGTAGCTAGCAACTCCAGAGAATGTGATGTGGTGTCTATTGCTCTTTTCTGCAAGCACATAGACCTGCTGGGGCAATTTCAACTTCTGATATTGACAGTGTCTCAGTCACAGGATTACTACTTGGCCACTTCTTTAGAGTTTATAATATTCATACTACTCTTGATGACAGCGTCACACACTAATCATCTGCCTTAGCTGTCACCAAACAAACTCATGAGGACCACAAAGCCAACCTTTTCTGTCAAGTTTAATCCAATAATTCTTGTGTTAAGATCTCAACAGAACCCCACATCAGGTGTTATCAATATCACAAAGACACTTCTTCTTCTTCTTCGTTCGCATTGTCTGTCTATACCTGCAGTCCTGTCTCTTGGATAAATTTCACTGTTTTTTTTGTAATTCATGTATGGAACCGTAGAGCTTATCTTCTTTAGCGGTTTCACTGGGCCAGTAATTATTTCTCAGTGTTTCATAGTTGGTGCAGTTCTGGAGGATATGTTCCACAGTTTGGGGCACCTGGGCACATGTACATAGATTAGTAGTACCAACCTTAAACTTTGTATACATATGACTTCGGAGTCGGCTGTGTCCTGTTCGGAGACGGAGGATGGTGACTTGTTCCTTTCTGTTTAGCATGTGATAGTCATCATGTGGTGGTGTTTGTGGCTTCCTGTAGGTTTTTATCATGCTTTTCTTCTGATTATAGGTGATTGGTATGTCTGGTTGCTCCATTTCAGTGCCCTCTTTGGCCAGATGGTCAGCTTTCTCATTGCCTGGTATCCCACAGTGGGAGGGAATCCATTGCAAAGTGACTTCATGTTGTAAGCCAATTTTTGACAAGGCATTCTTAAGGTCTGGTAGTTTGTTGCACTGAAGAGCTTCCAGTACTGATCTTGCATCTGTGAGAATTACTACAGGACATGTATCAATTCTGGAGTCTGATAGTTTCAACTGCAGCAATAATTGCCCTAACTTCTGCATCAAAGTTGTTGCAGTATTTTCCAGTGGGTATGGAAATCTTGTCAGAGGTGTTGTTTGGATATTCAATATGTGCTCCTGCCCCCCCCCCATTCTTTATGGCATTGTGTGCAGATCCGTCTGTATACATACGTATCCAGGTGTCACATGGATATTTGTCATCTAGCACACTAAGTGTGGCTGTTGACCTTACAAGGCTGCTTTGCATCTCACCATTCTGCACACCTTACAAAGACACAAAACACCACACAAAACTATAAGGAAGCAAACTTCCTCTCCCATCTAATCTTACCCTTTCTTTTAGTGCTCTTTAATTTGGATGCCCCAAAGTGATAGGAACCTCTGGTTCTACGAAGAAAGCCTGGATTATAAAAACATTACAGAAACAAATGTTAAAAGGCTGAAATTTCTTTTGTTCGTGTAAAATCTTCTACTGTTCATACTGAAATTTATATCGCTCACCTTTAGGGTGTGAACATCTTCTTTCTTTCTAGAGAGGGGAAACAACAATGCACGGCCTCCATGCTGAATGACAATTATCAACATCGTAAAATATGCAAACAGTAGTAAAACAGAAAATGAGCTGTCTTCTTAGGCAAGAGTTGTGGGCTGGTGACCCAACAGATTTTACTCTAAAAAAAAAAAAAGGATACTGCAAGCACCTGTGTCAGGGAAACCAAGGCTGTGAAGTTGGGGTTACCTTGATGAGTCATTTCAGACTGATTATCACAAGAACAATATATCGCAAAAGCCAGGTCATATGACGAGAATAAAATAACTACTTCTGGTCTGGTTTACTGGAATGTCACCATCTCTAGGTCAGCCAATCAAAGCCTGTCAAACTGCCGCTCTACCTCTGCTCAAATTTTTCAAATGCAAAGGAAAAAAAAAAATGAAGCTTTTGCATAGAGGTGTTTTAGCAAAGCACTGTATAGTTAGCCTTTGAAAAATAGCAGACAAAGCACTTTAAATGTAAGAGAAAGAAAAATAACAATAGAATGATGCTGACTTGAACCATGGAATCTGGTAGAACAATCAGCTGTCTATCCATGAGAAAACAGTGCACCATCCAGTTGCACATACAGCATCTCCCAAAAAAAAAAAAAAAACAAAGATGTTTGATAGCCAAGTCTTTTTTAAATGTCTGTAATGATGACACTCGAAAAAGAAAAGATGTTTGATAGCCTAGTCTTTTGTAAGTGTCTGAAACCATGACACCCAAAAAGAAAAGATGTTTGATAGCCTAGTCTTTTGTAAGTGTCTGTAATCATGACACTCAAAAAGAAAAGATGTTTGATAGTCAAGTCTTTTTTAAATATCTGAAACCACGACACCAGAAAAGAAATGAGGTCATAACAAAGAAATTCTGCTGCTTAAATTCTGTCTCCTGCAGGAACCCAATTACAGACAAAAAAACACATGATCTCCTACAAATGTCTAGCATTAACTGGACAACAGTAATAACAAACAAATAATTCTTCATACAAAGGTATTTTCAGTTTATGGTAGAGCTGAGCAGGAACTGATTCTTTTGGTTCTTCCTGTAAAAGCAGGTACTTGATTCCTACAAACCAATACCAAATACAAACTGAATCCAGATCAATTGATTGATAAAACAGAATCCAAATTGGTTCCAAATGAGCAGAACCATTTGCTGATGTCAACAGTGTTTGACGGGTTGACGTGTGACAGCGGGAGAGTTTGAAAAGTCGTGGCATTAAAACGAAAAAACAGAGTCATTTCCCTGTGTCACTTCGAAACTTGCCCCCTCCCTTTCGCTCGGTTTCTTTTTATAATACACATTAGAGCCTTTATTAATTCAGTGTTAACTGATGAACCACAGTGGCCATATATGCATTAACTGTGCTGATTTTATTTGTTAACGTTGATAAACACATTAGTATCCCCTCATAAAATTGTTGTTCTTATAAGCCTATAATTTTTTTTTCCCCATGTTTCTAGATTTACTTCATTCACCATGTTTTGGTGTTTTATTGTGTCCGTTCCATGTAAATAATGGCTCAAAGATCTAATATCAGCTCTGTGTAAATAATGTCTCAAAGATCTATTATCAGCTCTGTGTAAATAATGTCTCAAAGATCTAATATCAGCTCTGTGTAAATAATGTCTCAAAGATCTAATATCAGCTCTGTGTAAATAATGTCTCAAAGATCTAATATCAGCTCTGTGTAAATAATGGCTCAAAGATCTAATATCAGCTCTGTGTAAATAATGGCTCAAAGATCTAATATCAGCTCTGTGTAAATAACGGCTCATAGATAATATCAGCTATGTGTAAATAATGGCTCAAAGACCTAATATCAGCTCTGTGTAAATAATGACTCAAAGACCTAATATCAGCTCTGTGTAAAGACTTGGAAAGCCATTGGAAAACTGTCATTTGCAAATCCTCACCCACATTTACCAAAACATGAATAATTTTTGGGTATAAATATATAAAAGAGTAAATGTATACACGAAGCCTCTGCAGTAAAGCTGTGATAACAAAACATGTTAAAACTGTTTAAAAACAAAAGTAGGAACAACTTTATTAGTTAACCAGCAAGTTAACGAATTAGTTCAAAATTCAGCTTCACTTAAAATTCCCTTTCTGCACAGCGACTGCTCCTTTCTACTGTCCTACTCTTTCCCCCTCACCTGTAACTTATATCCCAGAACCCTCACTGTACAAACCCTGTACCCAACCACATTCATCTGTTCCACCATCTCTTTTCTCTGCTTCACTACCATTACATTCCTCCTCTCTCCTTTCCGCTTTCCTTACCCCAGATTTACCAACACATCCCAAATCTTCATTTAAACATTCACATAATTTCACCACAAGCATTCTCAGACTCAGCTTTTTTTTTGCAAGTCACATTGCTATGCGTTCAATCTTTATTTTTTTTCCACTCCTACTCGTTACATATTCAGGTATTTGGCCAAAAGAATGGAAAAGAACTATATTCATACCACTGCCAAAAAAGGGTAATCTGAAATTATGCACAAACTACAGAACTGTTGCCCTGATTAGTCATGCCAGTAAAATTCTGTTAAAAATCATAATGGGTAGACTTCGTAAGAAAACAGAAGAAGTCAATATGGTCCAAGCTGGTTTCAGGCAAGGAAGAGGATCAAGAGATAATATATTCAATATAAGATTAATAATAGAGAAATGCAGAGAGTTTAATGTGAATCTATATTTATCGTTTATAGACTACTCAAAGGCATTTGATTGTGTATAACACCAGAAACTTTCGGAAATAATGGAAAAATTGGATTTCCAACACATTTGATACAATTGACATCACTGCTGTATCTAGATGAACAAGCAGCAGTAAGAATAAATGGTGAAACAACAACCTGGTTTGACATAAAACAAGGGGTCCCTCAGGGGTGCATATTGTCGCCTTACTCATTTAACTTGTATACTGAAAATATAATGAGGAATGTTAGAAAAGATGTAGACAAAGAATATTACAATGCCATAACAATTGGAGGTTATGAATTACCAGAGATTAGATATGCTGATGACACAGTATTACTGTCCACAACACAAAAAGGAATGGAAAAACTAATTATGTCAGTCTGCAAGAACAGTGAAGAGCAAAACCTCTATCTTAATGTGAAGAAAACTAAATTGATGACAACTGACAAAACAAACAAGGCAGCTGAAATATGTATCAATGAGGAAAAACTGGAAGAAGTGGAGTTTTGAATATCTTGGATCACTGCTAACTAATAATGGAGATACAATGAGAGAAATTAAAAGGACATCTATTGCTCTTCAGAAAGTAAAACAACTAAAGAATCTGTGGAGAGGAACAGACAGAACTACAAAAATAAGATTTTTAAGGGCAGGCATCTTTTCCATCACAACATATGCATGTGAGACCTGGACACTTAACAAAACAGCTGAGAAACACATAAATGCCTTTGAATGTAAATGCTACAGAAGAGTTCTTCACATACCATGGACAAAAAAAGAACAAATATATCCATACTACAAAAACTTAATATTAAAGAAGGCTGGCTAGTAAAGAGGATTAAACAGAGAAAACTTACATATTTTGGACATATTAAACATTATGATAATCTAGAGAAAACTGTCTTGGAAGGGTACATAATGGGAAAAAGAAAGAGAGGAAGACCAAGGCGAAGATAGCTGCAAGACATCATTGACGATCTGCAAATGGGTGCATCAGCAGCAGGCCATCTTGCTCACAACCGAGAGGCCTACAGGACTGCTGTTAGGGAGGCAAAGTTCCGCAAGGGACATGCAAATGAATGAATGACTTGTTACATATCAGTCATGTGAATTTATATTTTATCTTTTTTTCTTTATCCTGTATATTTCTGTATGATTAAGGTGTAAACCAAAATGTTACAGCTGTGTGCTCCTTAATTAAGTTGTTCCTAATTCTCTTTAAAAAAAAAAAAATTACCAAGGGAAATAACAGGAATCGGTTCCATGAGTACCTGAACTAAACGGGTGACTGAAAGATTCGGTTCCTATAAACCAGAGTAATGCCTACCTCTAGTTTATGGTTTCAGGTACAAGTTTTCCAAATAAGAAACAGTGAACCCTCCACACATCAGAATGTTCCAGTACAGCAAGCTTTCCGGATAAGAAACAACGAAGCCTCCACACATCAGAATGTTTCAGTACAGTATTGTACATTTAGCTTTTGAAAAATAGTAGACTTTAGATGAACACTTTAGATGACAGAAAGAAAAATGACAAGAAAATCACCATGACTAGAACTACAGACTCTGGTAGGATGAAATTTCTATTTACATACTTTTTTTTTCAAGATTGACCATACAACACTGGGCTAAAACACTTCACTCAGTGATCCTCATACCAGATTTGACCAATGAGGTAGAGATCAAAATGCTCTTCACCTGTAGTGGAGCTCACAAAGAAGTAAAAAATCTTTATACATCATACAGGCAATAAACAAACCTACAATTAACTTCACTACATCACTTCTATTATAAAATCCACACAGCATCAACTGCAAAAGCTTCAACTATAAAACTGCCCCAAACTACTTACCTTTATCTCTGCAAATGCTCAAGGAGTACACATTAATCAGATCATCATTTTCAAAGGGTCTGTTGTACTTTAGGGAAAAAAAAAAAGAAGCAGAAATAAATTCACATTTGCTGAGAAGATTAAACTAAAAATGATTAAGAGACCACATGCAGAAACATCTGTATGATATCACCCAGCATGCTTCGAAACCAGTTCCAAATCATTTCAATGGCCCCAACCACAAAGGCAAATCTGATTTTATGCTAACAGCCATCAAACAATGTCACACAGAAGACACAAGCCACCCAGCACTTGAGAAACACTACATTCAGGATAACTATAATCATCTATTTTACCTTCTCCTGGCTAGGTTAACATTGTACCACTCTCTCTCCCCTCCAGTTTCCCCACCCACCACCCCCAGTTACAATCCACTGACCACACATCAAAGGTCTCCATTTAAACAGTCTCTACTCCCTACAATGCTAATTTCTGTCACAGCGTTGAACATGCCACATCTTACAGTTACAGCTGTAATTATTAATTACATTATTAATTTTTATGTATTTTTTATAATAGTATTCATGTGAATCTATATTTCGTCTCCTCTCTATTTATTCATCCTGTATGTTTCTGTATGATTAAGGGTCACACTGAAATGTCACAACTTTGTAATCGTTAAGTAATAAAGCTGCTCCTAGTTTATACACACAAAAACCAAGTTAAGACTATTCAATTCAAATGTAATATCCACCCTCATTTATGCATGCGAAAGCTGGAAAACAACTAAAGAAATAGAAAAGAAATTAGACTCTTTTGAAAACAAATGCCTAAGGAAAATACTTGGCATCAAGTGGAATGAACTCAAGAACAATGCAGATGACTGAACAACAACTAGTCTCATGTGTGATCAGGAAAAGGAGATGGACATATGTTGGTCACTTGATGAGAAGAAACGATCAGAGAATCCCAAAACAAGCTATCAAGTGGAACAAAACAGGCCGAAGAAAAAGAGGCAGACCGCGTGAAACTCTGAAGAGGACATTATTAAGAACTACTTTGCGAGCCCTATGTGACATTTACGGCATGGGAAGGCTATAAGATAAGATAAGTTTATACACCAAACTAAAAATGGAGCATACAAATAAGATTTTTAAAAAAACAACATTATGAGGAATTCTCAATGTTTACTAACATATTTTGTGTCTTCAAGGGCTGTGAAGTAAACAAAACTTCTTACTGTCAAATTCCAAACTTGTTATAATTTTAACTAGTCTCCATTGTTCTGAAACTTCTCTAGGGACCTTTTCGTTTGTTCTTCTGTCTGTGCAGGGTACTTGCTGCATTTTCATTCTAAACTACACCTCTAATGGTTCTAATTTCTTTGTCGCCTTTTTGTTTATTGTTGAAGTTTCTAAACAACATAGCAATATTTGTTCTATACAGCAGTATTATCAGTATTTCGATGCCCATATTTTAAAATATTTGTGATATAGCAAAGAATATCTGTATCAGACCAAATCTATTCATGCAACGTCCTGGTGGATTACCAGTGTGGTTGTGGTCAATGTCTACAATGACTGATGAGATCAAATAACATAATACACATAAGGGAAGCCTCGAACTAGACTGTAAAAACAAAATACTTCAACAAGCAACCAAGGTTTCCTGCACCCGTTCACCAAGTAATTCACATATACAACCTTCGGAAACAACATATATGAAAACTACTACTTACTTTCTCTATGATAGCTTCCATATTATATTTTAATCGGCGAGCACTTGATTCTATGCCGCATATGAATGACTCGAAACCTCCAGTTTCAAAATCGCCCGCCATGTTGGGAGAAAAATGATCACTTTCATCTTGGCCAGATTTTTAAACTTTTAGTGAAAATCATAAAATTATGTAAAAGTGTTTTTTACGAGCAAAAAACACGCTTGCTACATTATTAATATAAATACTTTTGACATGAAAAAATTAATTACTATGCTAGTCTATTCGAAACAAGAAGTTTAGTTTATTGTATGCAGGAAACTCTCTACCGTAGAGAGCGGAACAACCCCACCCCTCTCAGACAAGTGTTTCGGCCTGACACCTTTAAGGGGTGTGTGCCCCTCTGGGTCATGACTCCCAGAGGTCTTGTGAGTTGTTGCTTTTTTTTTTTTCGTCCCGGGATTGAGCTGGCACTGCACTTTGAAGTGCGTCTTTAGCGATTTAGCTACGGAGGATTGGTACTGGTTGTGACAAACGAAATTATGTGTTTGTTACTATTGAACTTTAATATTTAAATATGTTTATACAAACAGGCAAGCATTTGCGTAAGATCCAAAGGGCGGTGTACTCTCCCCGCCAAATTCAGTTAATCATTTGCATGTCCCTGGCGTGGCTCTGCCTCCCTAACAGCTCTCCTGTAGGCCAGTCAGTTGTGAGCAAGATGTCCTGCTGCTGGTGCATCTATTTGCAGATCATCAACGATGTCTTGCAACCATCTTCATCTTGGTCTTCCACTGTCTTTTCCCCCATTATATATCCTTCCAAGACGGTCTTCTGTAGATTATCATGACGTTTAATGTGTCCAAAATATGTAAGTTTTCTTTGTTTAACTCTTTACTAGCCTGCCTTCTTGTAATATGGATATATTTGTTCTTTTTAGTGTCCATGATATTTGAATAACTCTTCTGTAGCATTTACATTCAAATGCATTTATGTGTTTCTCAGCTGTTTTGTTAAGTGTCCAGGTCTCACATGCATATGTTGCGATAGAAAAGATGCATGCCCTTAAAAATCTTATTTTTAAAGTTCTGTCTGTTCCTCTCCACTGCTTTTTTAGTTGTTTTACTTTTTGAAGACCGATAGATGTCCTTTTAATTTACCTCATTATATCTCCATTATTAGTTAGTATTGATCCAAGCAGGATTTCGAAAAGGGAGAAGCTGTCTCGACCAGATCTTTACTCTCAGAATAATACTTGAAGAACATATTGAAAAGCAGAAACCATTAATACTGAATTTCATAGATTTTAAGAAGGCATTTGATAGCATACACAGAGATTCATTATGGAGAATTTTATGTCTATATGGAATACCATCTAAAATTGTCAACATCATTAAGGACTTATACAATGGATATGGTTGTGCAGTCAAGACAGAAGAAGGGATGAGTGAATGGTTCCAGATTGAAACAGGCGTGAAACAAGGATGTATACTGTCTCCTTTACTTTTTGGGATTACAATAGACTTCATAATGAAAAAATGCTGCACAGGTAACACAGGTATTGACTGGGTACATGGGACCCAACTAGAAGATCTTGATTTTGCTGATGACATAACTCTTATCAGTAATAATGTGAATTCCATGCAAGAAAAAACAGATAGCCTATCTTCACTGGCTAGCAAAATAGGACTTGAAATTAACAAGGACAAAACAAAAATAATGAAAATTCCCATCAATCAAAATGGAAAAATACACATAGAAGGGACAGATATTGAAGAAGTCAATCAATTTGCATACCTTGGCAGCTACATAGACCAGGATGGTGACACTAGAAAGGAAGTTAGGATCAGAATTGCAAAAGCAGCATCAATCTTCAAGAATCTTGAGAACATATGGAATTCAAAAGGACCAAGTTAAGACTAATCAATTCAAATGTAATATCCACCCTCATTTATGCATGCGAAAGCTGGAAAACAACTAAAGAAATAGAAAAGAAATTAGACTCTTTTGAAAACAAATGCCTAAGGAAAATACTCGGCATCAAGTGGAATGAATTCAAGAACAATGCAGAGATAAGACAGATGACTGAACAACAACCAGTCTCACGGGTGATCAGGAAAAGGAGATGGACATATGTTGGCCACTTGATGAGAAGAAATGAGCAGAGAATCCCAAAACAAGCTATCAAGTGGAACACAACAGGCCGAAGAAAAAGGGGCAGACCGCGTGAAACTCTGAAGAGAACATTATTAAGAGAGGCCAAGTTAACAGGCATAAAATCCTTTGTTGAGGTTGAAAGACTCGCCGAGGACAGGAAAAATTGGCGAACTACTTTGCGAGCCCTATGTGACGTCTAACGGCACGGGAAGGATATAAGATTGATCCAAACCCAATAAAAAAATAACATCTTGTTGGCAGAAATGCAGATGAAGCCACTGACAGCAATTATTGAGGAAAGACGCTGGCGATGGTTGGGACATGTTTTCCGAATGACTGACAACTCACTACCAAAAATAGCACTAAGATGGACATCACAGGGGAACAGAAGTAAGAGTAGACCAAAAGAGACACGGAGAAGAACAACAGAGAGGATGTTGAGCAATAGAGGGCTCATCTGAGCAAGAGCAGATAAAAGGCGAAGGACAGGCATTTGTGGAAAACCCTTGCCTAAGCCCCATGTGCGCTGGGTACATTAAGGTTCAGAGAGAGAGAGAGAGAGAGAGAGAGAGAGAGAGTGATCCAAGATATTCAGAACTCTCCACTTCTTCCAATTTTTCCTCATTGACACATATTTCAGCTGCCTTGTTTGTTTTGTCATTTGTCATAATTTAGTTTGCATTACGGTAGAGGTTTTGCTCTTCACTGTTCTTGCGGACTGAAACAAATAGTTTTTCCATTCCTTTTTTGTCTTGTGGCATGTTGCTGTTGGGTTTCTTGGTGTATTTCTAGAAGGCAATTTACCATTGCTTTCCTTCCGTGCAGTGACTATACTAGTTAGTGATAGTGGCCATTGTCCCTACATTGAGATCATCTGCCTACCATCGTAGAATGGTGACCATAACCAACATTATTTGTCGGCTATTTTCTAAGTCCCGGGGTGCAGCTAAGAATCAAGGAATGTGCAATACTTCTTTAGCAGACTCCACTGCCAAAGGGACTACGGCGGTCCCTGCCCCATTAGCCAGGCCAGGCCTGTTAATAGGGGGGATGAGGGTTATAAACGGTGGGATGGGACATGATCTTGGTCAGCTTAGGTTTTCCAACCCTCACGCCATAGACAGACAGACAGATAGATAGATAGATAGATAGATAGATAGATAGATAGATAGATAGATAGATAGATAGATAGATAGATAGATAGATAGATATCCCTGGAAAAAACCTGGATCACAATGAACGGAATATGTTTCATAGAACGCCACAAGCGCCCACTTGGTCTACTACCTTTTTCTCCATGAAATTCGCCAGCTCCAGAGAATATTACTTCTGTCTTTACAACATCTCTACAGCAGATCGCTGAATGAGGACATCCGGACAAGGGAAGTAACTGAAACAAAAGAATTTTTTTTTTTTGCATGTGATCAAGAAAGCCGCGTCGGACAAGTTTTTCTTGTTTCCATGCCAACAGAGCTTCAACTACAGATGCACAGAGAGACAGACAAAACTACAAATAATGTATGACCCTTTAATTCTTTATCACCGGCTTAAATACAGTACTTCAGTTTTAAAAGCCGTTTCCCCACAGTTTCTCTCCCCTTATCTTACTATCGGACGAGTTGAGATAACAAGGACGTCCTGTAATGTAAGTGCAGTTCCCCAGTGCAGATATTTATCAGTAGTTTTAGGTGGACAGTTGGGGATTGGGTACATAGGGAGCACATGACAAGGTACTGATGATACTTACATCTTACATCCCTCCCGTGCCGTTAAACGTCACATAGGACCCGTATGGTAGTTCGCCAAAATGTCCTGTCTTCGGCGAGTTTTTCAATCTCATCAAGGGATGTTATGCCCACTAACTGACCTCACTTAACAATTTCCTCTTTAGAGTTTCACGTGGTCGACCTCTTCTTTCTTCCGCACGTTGTGTTCATTTGATAGCTTGTTTAGGGGTTCTCTGACTGTTTCTTCTCATCACATGTCCGACATATGTCCATCTTCTTTTTCTGATCAACCATGAGACAGGTTGTTGTTTGCTCATCTGTCTTATCTCTGCATTGTTCTTGAATTCATTCCACTTTATACCGAGTATTTTCCTTAGGCATTTGTTTTCGAAAGAGTCTAATTTCTTGTCTATTTCTTTAGTTGTTTTCCAGCTTTCACGTGCATAAATGAGGGTGGATATTACATAGTACTGAGGATTACAAGCTCATTAATATAAATATTAGGTTGCTTCAAACTGCACGTGCCAAAAGCGGCTCACAAACTCAGTATGATTGCGAAAATAACTGTGAATATGAAAGAAGAAAAATATTGACAGCTCTAAAGCTTTGAATATCTTGGCCACATTAAACGTCATGATAATTTAGAGAAGACCATATTGGAAGGATACATAATGGGAAAAAGAAAGAGAGGAAGACCGAAACGAAGATGGCTGCAAGACATCGTTGATGATCTGGAAATGGATGCAGCAGCAGCAGGCCATCTTGCTCACAACCGAGAGGCCTACAGGAGTGCTGTTTGGGAGGCAAAGTTCCGCAAGGGACATGCAAAGGAATGAATGAATGAATGAAAGCCGCTAGACTTCCTTTTTTTTTTTATCAGTCTCCTTGTACCATTAGCATAGTAGGGTGTTACAGACATTGGTCCAGAGACAGGTCTAAAGCGTCAGACTTCTTTTTTCTTATCAGTCTGTTTGTATCATTAACATCGTAGAGAGTTTCAGACATTGGTCCAGAGACAGATCTAAAGCCGTTAGACTTCTTTCTTTGTTAATCAGTCTGCTTGTACCATTAGCATCGTAGGGAGTTTCAGACATTGGTCCAGAGTAAGGTGAGAAGCTATGGTAGCTGTCGTGTCATGCTTCCTCGGTGTGTCCTTCACCCCACCCATTCACAGGAACAAGTTGTAGGGAAGTACTTGTACTTGTGTTATGTCCCTGTGACTATGACCTGGTGCTCTTTGCAGCTCATGCTGTGGAGATGTTGAGGCACAGCATCGAATCGGCGTGGGAGCAGGTTTACGGCAGCTACTTTTTCAGTCCCGAAGTACAGCTAAAAACCCAGGGGATGTGCAATACTTCTTTAGCAGACTCCACCACCATGGGGACTATGGCGATCCCTGCCCCATTAGCCAGGCTAGGCCTGTTACTGGGCGTATCAACGGAGAGGTGGAATAGGGTCTTGGTCAGCTATGATTCGCTAACCCTGACGCTAGCATATCAACTATGGGTCGCTGACTGCCTCATCGGACAGCGTCTTCATCCCCTTAAGGAAGTATTAGAATCATACGGAATAAGAGGACAGTTAACTTGAATGAATGAATGAATGAATCAATCAATCAATCAATCAGTAATCTTTATTTTTAAAGGGTAAAGGATTGACCACGCAGGCCCGTCTTACACTGACAACATTACAGCCTTCTACCTGACAACATCAGAGGCTTCTACCTGACAACATCAGAGGCTTCTACCTGACAACATCAGAGGCTTCTACCTGACAACAACAGAGGCTTCTACCTGACAACATCAGAGGCTTCTACCTGACAACAACAGAGGCTTCTACCTGACAACATCAGAGCCTTCTACCTGACAACATCAGAGGCTTCTACCTGACAACATCAGAGCCTTCTACCTGACAACATCAGAGGCTTCTGCCTGACAACATCAGAGGCTTCTACCTGACAACGTCAGAGCCTTCTGCCTGACAACATCAGAGGCTTCTACCTGACAACGTCAGAGCCTTCTGCCTGACAACATCAGAGGCTTCTACCTGACAACATCAGAGGCTTCTACCTGACAACATCAGAGGCTTCTACCTGACAACATCAGAAGCTTCTACCTGACAACATCAGAGGCTTCTACCTGACAACATCAGAGCCTTCTGTCTGACAACATCAGAGGCTTCTACCTGACAACATCAGAAGCTTCTACCTGACAACATCAGAGCCTTCTGCCTGACAACATCAGAGACTTCTACCTGACAACGTCAGAGCCTTCTGCCTGACAACATCAGAGGCTTCTACCTGACAACATCAGAGGCTTCTGCCTGACAACATCAGAGGCTTCTACCTGACAACGTCAGAGTCTTCTGCCTGACAACATCAGAGGCTTCTACCTGACAACATCAGAGGCTTCTACCTGACAACATCAGAGCCTTCTGTTTGACAACATCAGAGGCTTCTACCTGACAACATCAGAAGCTTCTACCTGACAACATCAGAGGCTTCTACCTGACAACATCAGAGCCTTCTGCCTGACAACATCAGAGGCTTCTACCTGACAACGTCAGAGCCTTCTGCTTGACAACATCAGAGGCTTCTACCTGACAACATCAGAGGCTTCTACCTGACAACATCAGAGGCTTCTACCTGACAACATCAGAGGCTGCTACCTGACAACATCAGAGGGTTCTACCTGACAACATCAGAGGCTTCTGCCTGACAACTTCATAGCCTTCTGTTTGACAACATCAGAGGCTTCTACCTGACAACATCAGAAGCTTCTACCTGACAACATCAGAGGCTTCTACCTGACAACATCAGAGCCTTCTGCCTGACAACATCAGAGGCTTCTACCTGACAACGTCAGAGCCTTCTGCCTGACAACATCAGAGGCTTCTACCTGACAACATCAGAGGCTTCTACCTGACAACATCAGAGGCTTCTACCTGACAACATCAGAGGCTGCTACCTGACAACATCAGAGGGTTCTACCTGACAACATCAGAGGCTTCTGCCTGACAACTTCATAGCCTTTTACCATGATAACATGTGTGCAGCCAGAACGTCAACTGATTTGACTAACTGGTTCAAGGTGTCACTGGGAGTTCGACAAGGATGCACGTTCTCTCTCTTGTCTTGTTTTGTCTTGTCTCCTACCTCATATACCTTTCGGTATATTATGGGAGGCCATAGCACAAGTCCGCCCATCATGGAGGGCTTTAACCACCCTTGGGTGCTCAGAGAGCAGAGCACTCAAGAACTGAAAGTGCCCAGCACAAACGCGCAGTGCGAAAAGCCAAGGCAGTACAAGCACCCACAACTGAATCTGAACATTTATGTTTTGTGTGTGGCAAAACTTTTAGAGCCCGTATGTGGTCACGCATGGACACACCTCTCCTTACTTTGACTAAGATGAATCTGTGGTCATCATCGAAGACGATGGACGAACAACAACAAACAAACATACCTTTCGGTGTTGAGGGGACAAACAGATGTCTTGATAGTACTCAACGATTGGCTTCATATAGTTAGATATTTAATGCTTTTGTAATTTTCTCTCTCCATCTCAGTTACTTTTTATCATATATATGGTTTCCCTTACCAAAACCATAGAAAACAAGTTAAATTCTTTCCAGACTAAATGTTTACAAAGAATTAGACAAATATTTTGGCGAAACACCATAAGAAATAACATCTTGTTGGCAGAAATGCAGATGAAGCCACTGACAGCAATTATTGAGGAAAGACGCTGGCGATGGTTGGGACATGTGCTCCGAATGACTGACAGCTCACTGCCAAAAATAGCACTAAGATGGACACCACAGGGGAACAGAAGTAAGGGTAGACCAAAAGAGACATGGAGAAGAACAACAGAAAGGATGCTGAACAATAGAGGGCTCACCTGGGCAAGAGCGGAAAAAAGGCAAAGGACAGGCCTTTGTGGAAAACCCTTGTGGAAGCCCCATGTGCCTTGGGCACTTAAGGTTCAGAGAGAAAGAGAGAGAGAGAGAAAGAGAGAGAGAGAAAGAGAGAGAGAGAGAATAAACTATAGACATATTCATGTCGTTTAATATATATAGTAATAAGCTATAGATATAATCATCTGAAACAAGTTGCAAGATTCAAGTACTTAGGAACAATTATAACAGCTTTTTTTAAATGTCACAACGAAATAAAAAGCAGACGTGCTCAGGCCAAGTCAGCATTCCAGAAAATAAGAAACATCGTGTGCAACAGATCCGTATCAATGGAAACAAGATTCCGAGTACTTAAATGTTACATCGACCCAATTTTGTTTTATAGATGTGAAGCATGGTCTATGAGTAAGAGAGTACAGTGAAAAATGGAGGTCATGGAAATGTGGTTTATAAGGAGGATGTTGAAGGTACCACGGACAGCCAAGAAAACCAATGAAGAAGTCTTAAGAGAGGCTGGAGTTAAAAAGCAAATTATAGCAAAGATCAGAGGCAGACAAGCGAGAGTTATAGGACATTTCTTTAGAAGAGGAAAATTGGAACACATTGTGGCAACTGGAAAAATTATAGGAAGAAGAGACAGAGGAGGACAGAGAGAGAAGTTACTGGATGGGTTGTCAGTGTGGCTAGGAAGAAAGTCACCGGTGGATCTCATAATCATGTCTAAAGACAGGGGATTGTGGAGAGAAATGATCCTCCTACGCCACGCGGTATGGCACTTGAATTGATTTGAATATTCATGTCATTTAATATATAGTAATAAACTAAAGATATATTCATGTCATTTAATATATAGTAATAAACTAAAGATATATTCATGTCATTTAATATATAGTAATAAACTAAAGATATATTCATGTCATTTAAAATATATTAATAAACTATAGATATATTCATGTCATTTAATATATAGTAATAAACTATAGATATATTCATGTCATTTAATATATAGTAATGAACTATAGATAAATTCACGTCATTTAAAATATAGTAATAAACTATAGATATATTCATGTCATTTAACATATAGTAATGAACTATAGATAAATTCACGTCATTTAAAATATAGTAATAAACTATAGATATATTCATGTCATTTAATATATAACAATAAATTATAGATGTATTCATGTCATTTAATATATAGTAATAAATTATACATGTGTTCGTCATGTGATGAGAAGAAACAATCAGAGAATCTCTAAACAAGCTATCAAATGGAACACAACAGGTTGAAGAAAAAGAAGTCGACCACGTGAAACTCTAAAGAGGACATTGTTAAGATAGTACAGTTCAGTGGGCATAACATCATTTGATGAGATTGGAAAACTCGTCGAAGACAGGACATCTTGGCGAACTACCATGCTGGCCTTATGTGACGTCTAACGGCACGGGAAGGATGTAAGAAGATGTAAGAATAAATTATACACATTCATGTCATTTAATATAAAAGTCATCACCATCATCATCATGTGTTCTACGCATTAAAGGATATTTGTTCTTCATAAGGACTTGTTCAATGATGGGTTCATCGAACTTGTCACCTATGTTGTTCTGGTTATTGCTCCTGCAAGTGTGTAACTTCAGGTTGCCTGAAGTAACAAGTTAGTAAATACAATAAGTAAACAATTCAATGCCTTCCATGAAGAACTAAACTTTATTAATAACTTTATTTTCCAATGCAGCTTATTAGTAAGGTAGTTGTACACACGCGCCCACCTGATACCTTCCTGTGGACACCGACTCCCACGGAAACAATTCTGCAACGAATAATACTCGGCATCAAGTGGAACGAATTTAAGAACAATGCAGAGATAAGTCAGATGACTGAACAACAACCAGTCTCATGGGTGATCAGGAAAAGGAGATGGACATATGTTGGTCACGTGATGAGAAGAAATGATCAGAGAATCCCAAAACAAGCTATCAAGTGGAACACAACAGGCCAAAGAAAAAGAGGCAGACCGCGTGAAACTCTGAAGAGGACATTGTTAAGAGAAGCCAAATTAACAGCCATAAAATCCCTTGATGAGGTTGAAAGACTCGCCGAAGACAGGAAAAATTGGTGAACTACTTTGCGAGCCCTCTCACTCTCTCTCTCTCTCTCTCTGAACCTTAAGTGCCCAGGGCACATGGGGCTTCCGCAAGGGTTTTCCACAAATGCATGTCCTTCGCCTTTTTTTCTGCTCTTGCCCAGGTGAGCCCTCTATTGCTCAACATCCTTTCTGTTGTTCTTCTCCATGTCTCTTTTGGTCTACCCTTACTTCTGTTCCCCTGTGGTGTCCATCTTAGTGCTATTTTTGGTAGTGAGTTGTCAGTCATTCGGAGCACATGGTGATATATAATTGGATTGGTGGTACGTACAAGGCTTTCTGTTCTGCCGGAACGGCAACTTTTTGATGGAAGTAGTTCATACGTATATAACTATTATAATATATTATATATGCTATGATATATGATAACATGTTATCTTGAAATTTTATCTTCCAAAAGATGAAAGAAAATTATAAATAAGAAAGAATAAAATACAATAAAAACTAGCATTTCGGCCGCAAGTCTTCGTCATAAACAGCAGGAAAAAAAAACCTTCATTAAAAAAAAAAAGAAACAATGGAGACCATTAATATTATCGTTAACTTGCTTGCTAAGAATGTGTCGGTTAAAAAGAAACTGCTATTCTTAAACTTCTCGGCCTTTTGGCTATGATCAGAGCTAAGATTCTGCTCTGTGTAGTATCTACACTTTGATCGTTATTTTGAAACAAACGAGATGTTCGAGGCCTGCCCTGCACATTGAATGCCGAGGGTATGGTCCACATCTCGTTACGGGTGGGCCCGGTTTGCAGTACCACCGGCTCACAACTTGTTGCTTTCATCGTATTAAAAAAAAAAATTAAAGAGTTAAAACAACTGAACTGGCACGGAAGGTACCATGATCAACAAGATGGTCCTTCCTCTCAGGCTAAGTAGATTTTAATCTACAGATCCTCACCACCGCCAGCTGGTAAACTGATCTAGCCAGCCCTTGCGGGTTTTAAAAAACAAAAACAAAAGAAAACTGAACTGAACACTTTCGTGCCACAAGGCAGAAAACACAGTTAACATGGCCCCCAGCTATGGAGAGCCAGGTTGGGTCATTGGGTCAGTTACTGCGTTACAGTGCTTTTTCTGAATTTTTTTTTTCCTTTAACAAGAAAAGAAAGGGGGGGGGGAGAGACAGGGTAGCCACGCTCCCTAAACAACACAAACCCCAGGGGTACAACAGCCCAGTTGTCTGGCGCCCCCCCCCCCCCCAATCTTTTTTCTTCTAGTTGGACTTGCTTGGCTCACAGATCTCGTTATTTCTCTGCTACTGGTGTATCTAACGTCACTGATCTCAAGGGGCACAACTGTGCACGGTAATTCAGCGACGGGCCGCATATAAATCAATTAGTTTTTGCCAGCTAACATAAGGATGAGAAGTGACGGTTGTGAAAGGTTCGCAGGTTGAAAATCAGACTTCGGCGTCACTGCATTTAGGACAGCCCCATATACCCTGCGCTGCAGCGTCCACCCAAGTGTATGTTTGCTAATAGTCCTCATCAAGTGTTGATTCTTTACTATGTTTTTTTTTCTGACACACAGTTCAGATTTCCTACCTGCACCCTTAGTTTGTCCTAGTTATGAAGTAGATGTACATTTACTGTTTTTAACTAGCTTTTCAGGTCTTTTAAAACTGTTTTTAACATCTGTGTTTGAATACGTTTCGTTAATATTAATTAAACGTCAATTGGCAGGTTTTTCAGCGTTTTTATTCTCCTAACGGACATGTATTTTGTTAAAACTTATTCAAAGGACCGATACACTCATATTTTATATCACTTTCTTTAGAATCACATGTGGTTTGATGTTCTTCAGCTTCAAATGGGATTTTTGAAGCTACGTGATTGTCAGTCAGTCATTTGCATGTCCCTTGCAGAAATTTGCCTCCCTAACAGTTCTCCTGTAGGCCTCTCGGTTGTAAGCAAGATGTCCTGCTACTGATGCATCCATTTGCAGATTATCATCAATATCTTGCCTTGGTCTTCCTCTCTTTCTTTTTTCCTATTATGTACCCTTCCAAGACGGTCTTCTCTAAATTCTTATGACGTTTAATATGTCCAAAATATTTAAGTTTTCTCTGTGTAATCCTCTTTACTAACCAACCTTCTTAAATATTAAGTTCTTGTAGTATGGATATATTTGTTCCTTTTTTGTGCCCATGATATTTGAAAAACTCTTCTACAGCATTTACATTCAAAAGTATTTATGTGTTTCTCGGCTGTTTTGTTAAGTGTCCAGGTCTCACATGCATATGTTGCGATGGGAAAGATGAATGCCTTTAAAAATCTTATTTTTGCAGTTTTGTCCGTTCCTCTCCATAGCTTCTTTAATTTTACTTTTTGAAGAGCGATAGACGTCTTCATTTTGTATCTCCATTATTAGTTAGTAATGATCCAAGATATTCAAAACTCTCCACCTCTTCCAATTTTCCCTCATTGATACGTGTTTCAACTGCCATATTTTGTTTTGTCAGTTGCCATCAATTTCGTTTCTTGTGTGATTATAGGCTTATGAAATGCGAATAAAATATGGAATAAAATTCTAGCAAAAATATTAACAGCACAATTTCACACAGAAGGGAAAAAAAGTATTGGAATATTTGAGAACAAATTGAATGTTTTATTAAAATGCAACCATTTCTACATGATGATGATGTTGATGATGATGATGATGATGTAAACCATAATGACAACACTTTCTGAAGTGTCGCCTAATTGCGTATCATCTGCCGTAATTACGAAATAATTTCTGAGAACTTTCAGTATGGAACTCATTACATAAAATGATTTTGTTTTGCTTGTTTCTTTTTTATAATGCCATTTATGTCTAACTGAAGTGTTTTCATGTTTTGAAATCGAGTATAGTGGTACCTATTTCTACTCAAATATGAAGTCAGTCCGTCCAGTAATAGTGAAACAAAGTTTTGTTTTTTCAGTGATCAACACTGAAAGTAAAATCATAAGAAAAACAAAAACGAATCAAATTCAAATACAGTGGTAGCTCGGGTCACTAACTTAACTCGTTCTTTGACGCCGTTCGCGAACCGAAACAATTTTTCCTATTGAAATTAATGCAGATCCAATTAATCCGTTCTCACACCACTAAAACATATTGGTTCTTAAACTTTTAAAATAGATTTATGTGTGGCAAAAATATATAATATAAATATACTGTACAACTTTACCTTTGGGGTTGATAGTTGGTGGCACAGGTAAGATGGTAGAGAAGGAGGAGGAGGAGGAGGAGGAAGACTACTCCTTCGAAGGAGAGTCCCATTCCATAATAACGTCGGGCAGCTGTGTAGGTATCCAAACCAGAATGTTTCTACTTCTTCTAACACTTGAGATCTTTGCTTCGTTAAGCCACTCCTTTAGCCACATCAGCCGTCTTTAGCGCATCTTAGTACTTTAAGATGGTAGAGATCGTAGATTTAGCCACACCGTCCTGCTTGGCCAGATCAGAAACTCGAAGACCATTCTCATGTTTAGTTATTATTTCCTCCTTCGTTTCTACTGTAACACGCTTGGGCTTCTTGACACCGCTGTCACTAACACTTTCCACTTTCTTGGGAGCCATAATCAGGGTTCATTTAATCTTATCTTATATGTCTTATATCTTATATCCTTCCCGTGCCGTTAAACGTCACATAGGGCTCGCAAAGTAGTTTGCCAATTTTTCCTGTCTTCAGCGAGTCTTTCCACCAAGGATTCTATGCCTGTTAATTTGGCTTCTCTTAACAATGTCCTCTTCAGAGTTTCACGCGGTCTGCCTCTTTTTAATTGGCCTGTTATGTTCCACTTGATAGCTTGTTTTGGGATTCTCTGATCATTTCTTCTCATCACGTGACCAACATATGTCAATCTCCTTTTCCTGATCACCCATGAGACTGGTTGTTGTTCAGTCATCTGTCTTATCTCTGCATTGTTCTTGAATTCTTTCCACTTGATGCCGAATATTTTCCTTAGGCATTTATTTTCGAAAGAGTCTAATTTATTATCTATTTCTTTAGTTGTTTTCCAGCTTTCGCATGCATAAATGAGGGTGGATATTACATTTGAATTGAATAGTCTTAACTTGGTTTTTGTGCTTATAACTTTTGAATTCCATATGTTCTCAAGGTTCTTGAAGATTGATGCTGCTTTTGCAATTCTGATCCTAACTTCCTTTCCAGTGTCACCATCCTGGTATATGTAGCTGCCAAGGTATGCAAATTGATTGATTTCTTCAATATCTGTCCCTTCTATGTGTATTTTTCCATTTTGATTAAAGGGAATTTTCATTATTTTTGTTTTGTCCTTATTAATTTCAAGTCCTATTTTGCTAGCCAGTGAAGACAGGCTATGTGTTTTTTCTTGCATGGAATTCACATTATTACTGATAAGAGTTATGTCATCAGCAAAACCAAGATCTTCTAGTTGGGTCCCATGTACCCAGTCAATACCTGTGTTACCTGTGCAGCATTTTTTCATTATTTAAGTATTTAATTTAATTTAATTTAATTTTAATATAATTAATTTAATATAATTTAATATAATTTAATTTTCCATCATTTAATGCAAAAAGCAAAAGAAAAAAAATTGTATCAAGAACAGCGCAACGACAAACAATGTTCACAGCGCGTAAACCTGAGTACAACTGATACTGTTCGCGAGCCGAAAACATGGCGCCAAAGTTATGTTAGTGAGTTCGTGCGCCGAGGCATTGTTCGCGGGTCGAGTAAAAATTTGTTCGGAAAATGTGTTCGTGGCCCGATTTGTTCGTGACTATAGGTGTTCGTGACCCGAGGTATCACTATACTCGATTTCAAAACATGAAAACACTCCAGTTTGACATAAATGGCATTATAAAAAAGAAACAAGCAAAACAAAATCATTTTATGTAATGAGTTCCATACTGAAAGTTCTCAGAAATTATTTCGTAATTACGGCAGATGATACACAATTAGGCGACACTTCAGAAAGTGTTGTCATTATGGTTTACATCATCATCATCATCATCATCATGTTCCGTGCCGACTGGCGTTGGCTATTATGCTTCTGAGTACACGATCCCTCATGCAGGCCATCTGCTCAGTTGGTGATCTCCTCTCACACCATAATTAGTGTATAAGTATATAACTATACACGAAGTAGACGTACAAAAACGTTTGTCGCAGTGAAAATAATTCAGTAACACAATAATTAGTGTATAATAATTAGTGTTGACACCAGAAAATGTAACTGCCCCCGCTGCGTTACCTGTCCTATAGTCTGGGAAACGAAAACAATCACCTTTCCCAAAACTATCCTCACTCTTCATGAGGGATTTACATGCGAGTCCCGTAATGTGATATATGTCATCGTTTGCAAAAGATGCAGGATAACATATATTGGTGAGACTGGCCTCAGATTAGGGGACCGCATGCGAAAACATCTGTATGACATCGCCCAGCATGCTTCGAAACCAGTCCCAAATCATTTCAATGGCCTCAACCACAGAGGCAAATCTGATTTTCTGTTAACAGCCATCAAACAATGTCACGCAGATGACACAAGCCGCCTGACACTTGAGAACCGCTGCATTCAAAATTATGGGACGCTGGAACCACATGGGTTAAACTCGCTGTTTAGCTACACGTAACATTCTCTTCAATCATTATAGTACCTCTCCACTAAGTCCACTCCTTCGTACTTTTCAAACTTCCTCACAGCATCATTCTGCAACCCCTCTTCCCCAATCATCTGTTTCAACTTCTCCTATCTAGGTCAATATTGTATCACTCTCTCTCCCCTCCCCGGTTCCCCATCCACCACCCCCAGTTACAACCCACCGACCACATGTCACAGGTCTCTATTTAAACAGACTCCACGTTCTACTAAATCCATTCCCGACACACACTGCCGGACAAGCCACACCTTACAATTTGCAGCTAAGTACTCTTTTAAAATTTTTTTTTAAAAATAGTATTCATGTGAATCTATACTTTATCTCCTCTCTCTATTTCTTCGTCTTGCATGTTTTTGTATGATTAAGGCTCACGCCGAAACGTCACAACTTTGTAATCGTTAAGTAATAAAGATGGTCCTACTTTTTCTTATTTTATACATTCCTCTCACATCATGCCGCCAGACTGTCCAATATCATTTCTCTTGGTCTTTCTCTTATTCTTCTTCGTTCTATTTTTCCTGTTATAATATTTTCAATCCCCCCTCTTCTCATTGCATGTCCTATGAAAGTACATTATCTCTCTCTTATCTTTTTTTTAAAGATTTGTTGTCTCTTCAGCTCTTCTCATACATTCTTCATTAGTTATTTTTGTTGTCGAGGGGATTCGCAACATACTTCTAATAAACCACATTTCTGTGTCTTCAAATGATGCCTATTGTCCATGATTCACTTCCATGTAACAAGATAGGTTCAATATAGCATTTTAGGACTCGTTTTCTAACATTCATTGATAAGTATGTGTTGGCTAATATGCTTCTCTAAAATGGTTTACGATGGAAAGATAAGCAGTGTTTCCCTTGTTTTGAAAACAAAAGTACGTGTCACAGTTCTTACATCTAACAACTTGTCTTTTTTACTTCCTTTGTACTTGTCTTGTAACACAGTTTGCAGTTTCGCCCACTGTCTGTACATTCAGGATCCAGTACAATACGAGAAAGAAAACGTTTCCCTGCAACAGTCACGTCATCATGGAACTGTGTATTTCGTTACATCTTACATCCTTCCCGTGCTGTTAAACGTCACATAGGGTTTGCATGGCAGTTCGCCAAATTTTACTGTTTTCGGCGAGCTTTTTAACTCCATCAAGGGATTTTATGACTACTATTTTAGTCACATAACAATGTTCTCTTTACGCGGTCGACCTCTTTTTCTTCGGCCTGTTGTGTTCCACTTGATAGCTTGTTTTGGGATTCTCTGACTGTTTCTTCTCATCACGTGACCGATATATTCCCATCTTTTTTCTAATCACCCATGAGACAGGTTGTTGTTCGCTCGTCTGCCTTATCTCTGCGTTGTTCTTGAACTCGTTCCACTTTATACCGAGTATTTTGTTTAGACATTTGTATTTCCTAACTCTCAAATAAGTTCTTCAGTAAAGTCTTACTGCTCATATTTAGATGGTCTTTGCAATTCTGTTATGTCTGGGTTCTTGTTCCTCCAATCCTCAAATAAAATATAAGCATTTACTGTAGTAGTGTCCAGAAAATGAAAATAGTTTTCGAATCTTTGGTCTTCCTCCAAACGTTATACTTGTTTATCAATTGATTACGCTTGACTCATCATCATCATCATCATCATGTACCGTGCCAACTGGCGTTGGCTATTATGCTTCTCCAGAGTACCCGATCCTTCATGCAGGCCATCAGCTCGGTTGGTGATCTCCTCTCACACCATCTCGTCAGACTGTCTGGTATCATCTCTCTCGGTCTTCGTCTGGCTTTTCTTCCCTCTATTTTTCCTGTTACAGTATTGTCAATGCCCCATCTTCTCATTTCATGTCCTATGAAAGAACACTGTCTAATTTTTTTGAACAAGGTTTTATTTATGTCTCTCCACCTCTTCTCATACATTCTCCATTAATTATTTCTGATGTCCAGTACGCTTGACTACCCCACCCATATACTGGTTATAATCCCTTACAAGATGTGGCTCCCTAAACTCCCTATCCACTTAGTTCTCCTCCTAAACAGACTATGCCTATTAGCTTTGTGAATCGGTAACATGAATGTTACAGTCCTGTTATCTCTCCCACAACAACATGAGAATCTCATTGCTCCTAACAAAACCCCATGTCCCCTCTGGCAGAATTCTCATTTTGTGAAAACATAAGTAAATGTCCCATTTTTGACATCCAACAAATGTTACTTCTTTTTTTTTCATTGATCTGATAACATAGTTTACACAGGTACTGGCATTCCAACATCCTTGTCATAACCGAAAGCTGTGAAATCAAATAAAATATTCTTTACAAATCTAGTCCAAGTTACTCAGATTAGTCACAGAATATGTAAGATATAGCCACGAACACTGCCAGAAAAGTAGGCACAAGTTGGCAGTAACTCCACTCTTTTTGAAAGATAGAACAGAAGCTCATTCAGCTTTCTAACGTTATAACGAAATAAGATCCTACTAATCATTATGAAGAGGCAGATAGGGTGAAACTCTGAAGAGGACATTGTTAAGAGAGGCCAAATTAACAGGCATAAAATCCCTTGATGAGGTTGAAAGACTCGCTGAAGACAGGAACAATTGTCGAACTACCTTGCGAGCCCTATGTGACGTTTAACGGCACGGGAATGATATTATATATATATATATATATATATATATATATATATATATATATATATATATATATAAAAGAATCACCATCAGTAACATATTCATTCTCAACCTTAGTTTATTGCAAATAACAGTTCACATTTACTAAACTATTCATTCTCAACCTTAGTTTATTGTAAATATCAGCCCACATTTACTAAATTATTCATTCTCAGCCTTACTGTATTGTAAATAGCAGCCCACAGTTATTGGTTATTATAAATAAAGCCCAAAAAACCCGCCTTTGTTCTCTGGCTCAGAAGCAAACTGATCTTGGCCCAAGTATCGCATTTGTTGGTCTCATGTTTTCTTCATTAGCGCAATGGCTAGCACCTGATGGCTTCAAAGTCTGGATCTGAATCCAGAGTAGAGAAATATAATGTCGACACTTATACTCTGAACCGATCATAAACAACCAAAATGGCGGCGGTGACTTTCTTTGTTTACATTTTTTCACGCGATATTTCAAAGGCAGAAACATAAAACATACTTTTTTTTGCACTAAAAGTAAAACTGCGACTTTCTTTGATAAATAAAAATGCTTAGAATATTAAAAATAACATATAAATAATAATTTTATAACACCACATCTATAAATCACCAATCGCAGAATATCGTCATGCCGTCGTTTGAGCGTTTCAAATAAATTCCCGTTTCCATGCCAGGAATATTGAGAATATGGCATTAGTCCATATTTCCACGATTTTCGGCAAATGGAAATATGATGTTTCCGATAAACTACATTTCCATAATAACTGTCGAGGGCCTCATTCACCCGTGGGCCACCAGTTTGACACCCTTGCTCTGCTGTACCTAGTATTTCCTGCCGCGTTTACCGGCATCTCAGGAATTCCGCTCTCCCGAATCCCCGCGCGAGCGGGCTGTTCAGATAAGCAGGGCTTTCCTGTCGACCTAGAAAATGTCAGTGTTGGTATTTATACGCAAGTTTATTTACGCGAGGTCTGTCCCGAGGAAGTCAGACCACTGAATAACCTCGCACGCTGTCAGACTTCGTGTTTCTCTTAAGTGATGCGTTAGCCAATCTGCGACATTGAAGTCTTTGAGTTTTTTTTTTAAACATTCGTACGGACAGCCATAAAACTGAATAACAAATTGGATTATTTTAATGATTCAGTACTGTGTTTATTACAGTTTTTTTCCCTAGTTAGAGGTACTTTCTAAGATGGGATGCATATTTCAGAAACCGAGTTCAGACATAATGATATACGTACAAACAGGGGACAGACGGAACGCCGGAACCGACGCCAATGTACGGATCATCATCCACGACGAATATGGCAACTCGTCATCCCCAATTACGCTGGACAACTACTTCAGAAACGACTTTGAAAGAGGTTGCCTGGACACCTTCCACGTACCTGCAGCCAAGATCAAGAACCTGCCACGAATGGGTAAAATCGCCAGAATAGAAGTGTGGAAAGATGATGCCTGGGCCGCCAGCGATTGGTACGTGGATAAAATCGTTGTCGAGAATCGCATTACCAATAATACGTTTGTGTTTCCGATTTTCCGATGGATTATGGCGAAGTACCACTACCAGATCAAACACCTGGACACGTCCTTGCCCCAGTATGACGACTACCCGGAGCAGAGGAAGATGGAGCTGGAAGAGAAAAGAAAAGCTTACGAGTTCGATCAGAAAGTCCCAAACGGGCCGGCACAGGTAAGAAAGTTATATCTCTTCACATTTCTTTTCCACATCCTCTGACCGAGGCATGTCAATCATCCACGCATGCCAGGCAGTGAGCACAGTTTTTCTCACACCTGCCGCAGGTACACGTACCATCATAACCTCAGTAAAACTAACATCATCCTCTCTCTCTCTCTCTCTCTCTCTCTCTCTCTCTCTCTCTCTCTGAACCTTAAGTGCCCAGGGCACATGGGTCTTCCGCAAGGGTTTTCCACAAATGCCTGTCCTTCGCCTTTTCTTCTGCTCTTGCCCAGGTGAGCCCTCTATTGCTCAACATCTTTTCTGTTGTTCTTCTCCATGTCTCTTTTGGTCTACCCTTACTTCTGTTCCCCTGTGGTGTCCATCTTAGTGCTATTTTTGGTAGTGAGTTGTCAGTCATTCGGAGCACGTGTCCCAACCATCGCCAGCGTCTTTCCTCAATAATTGTTGTCAGTGGTTTCATCTGCATTTCTGCCAACAAGATGTTATTTCTTATGATGTTTGGCCAGAATATTTTCCTAATTCTTCGTAAACATTTAGTCTGGAAAGAATTCAACTTGTTTTCTATGGTTTTGGTGATTTTCCAGCATTCACTTCCATAGAGTAGTACACTTAGAACATTACTCTTAAATATCCTGATTTTCATATTTATGCTTAGTTTTAACATCATCCTGCAGCTAATTTAATAACTGAACTTTTGTTAGTTTGGCTACGGTGTATTCAATTAAAAAAAGGTGATTGGGGAGGGGGGACTCAGGTAGTCAGTCATTTCCATGTCCCTTGCGGAAGTTTGCCTCCTGTAGGCCTCTCGGTTGTAAGCAAGATGTCCTGCTGCTGATGAGTCCATTCGCAGATCATCAACGATGTCTTGCAGCCATCTTCGCCTTGGTCTTCCTCTCTTCCCTCCCCGATTATATACCCTTCCAATGCGGTCTTCTCTAAATTGCTCATGACGTTCAATATGTCCAAAACATTTAAGTAACATTTTAAATCCATAAATCAAATATAACTTTGATTTTATGTACCTGTTGACCAATCAGGTACTTGAAATTCGATGTTGGGACGTCGGTGAATGTGAAACTATGTTTCAATAAATTATTCTTAGTGGTCCCCAAAATTGTGTACACGAATATAACTGTAAGTTACCCGGCGGCAGGGATATAAAGAGTCTTCTTCTTCTTGGAACTGCAAGCTGGTGTTCTTTGCAGCCGATGCGGTCGGATTGGGAGCGGGTTATGGTAGCTATTTCTTTCAGTGGAATGGAGCTAAAAACCGGGGGGGGGGGTTGGTGTGCAGTTCTTCTTTAGCAGAATCCGTCACCATATGAGCTACAGCGATCTCTGCCTCGTTAGCAGCGATAGGTCTGTTACTGAGGGTGCCAACGGGAGATGGGATAGGGTCTTGGTCACTTGTGACTCACCAACTCTGACACCCTTCAGCACGAAGTAGTTTTGAAAGTTCTGTTCTGTATAGGGAAAAAATGTATCAGGACAATGTTCTAAATGAAATGATGCAACAGTATAATGTTCTATGAGAAAAGATTATAAAGACAACGTTATATGAGTACATGAAATGATGCAACAGGATAAGGTTCTCTGAGAAAAGATTATAAAGACAACTTTATACGAGTATATGAAATGATGCCACAGGATAATGTTCTATGAGAAAAGATTATAAAGACAACTTTATACGAGTATATGAAATGATGCCACAGGATAATGTTCTATGAGAAAAGATTATAAAGACAACTTTATACGAGTATATGAAATGATGCCACAGGATAATGTTCTATGAGAAAAGATTATAAAGACAACTTTATACGAGTATATGAAATGATGCCACAGGATAATGTTCTATGAGAAAAGATTATAAAGACAACATTAAACGAGTATATAAAATGATGTGCCAGAACAATAGGACACGACGTATCTGGACCACGCTATGTCTGACTTATCTTCTGGAAGATCTGTTGAAAACTGAAAATGGCTTATAATTCTGACAGGTCGTCCCAGGTCCAAATGTTGAAAAGTCACTGGTGTAGGGTTATTGATCTCACAGTGTTGCACACACCCACGTGTTCTGTCTATAACCCATGTCATACTTTCGGGCATGGCTGAAGGCACCCACGTGTTCTGTCTATAGCTTAACCATATCATACTTTCGGGCATGGCTGAAGGCACCCACGTGTTCTGTCTATAGCTTAACCATGTCATACTTTCGGGCATGACCGAAGCCATACAAGACACCCACGTATTATGTCTGTAGTTTAATTATGTACACCCAGACATGTCTGAGGACATACAAGACACTCACGTATTATGTCTGTAGTTTAATCGTGTACATCCAGACATGACTGAAGCAGTACAGTACACCCACGTATTATGTCTGTAGTTTAATCATGTACGTCCAAACATGACTGAAACAGCACAGTACACCCACGTATTATGTCTGTAGGGTCCAACTCTAGATTAAACTGGTGCAACGAAAACCACGCAATCCCGCTTCTGCGACCCACCAAGAATACAGGCTCAAGCCCTGCGGTACTCTGAACCTCTTGTGGTCCTCTGGAGATCTCGTGTGGTCCTTTCGGGGACCATACGGGGAACCACTGGACCTATCGAGGACCACAGGCGTAAATTCAGTAGGATCACAGGGCGGTCTTGGTGGTAGAAGCGAACGAAGAAGAAGAAAAGAAGATGTCTGTAGTTTAACCATGCCGTACTTTCGGTCATAGTTGAAGCAGGAGCCATGTATCTGCACATCAGAGCTCCGAATTCCATCACCGCTTGTGAAGATAATTTATTCGTGGCAGTGAATTTCGTGGGTGTGTTCTCCTCACAATTAACCGGGAGTTGTGTGAGCAGTGCAGTTTGGTGTGCCTCGCTCTTCATGTAACAATTCACCGTTTTTCAGCGTCGTTAAAAACACACAACTCATCCTCATATCGTTTATTTTAAAATTCTTTTCTGTAGTCCCCGAAGAAGGATTTTGTGGCCGAAATATGAACCGTTTTGACTCTTTTTTTTCCCTCATATCTATGACTCAATACATTTTCATTTAACTTTTAAAAATCGTTATAACAGTTTTACACTGTAACACATGTACATCTTTCTTGAACAGATTGATTTATGGAGCTTTTTTAAGTGTAATCTTTTATCTGTATTTGTTTTAAATATTTACATCTGATTCTCGCTGCCGTATCTTGTTTCCTATAGTTTTACTCGAGTCTCCTGAATACGACTTAGTGCCTCTAGTATGAGAATACGACTTAATGTCTCTAGTATGAGAATACGGCTTTATCTCATCTCTCTAATTCTTCGTCCTGTATGTGTTTGTATGATTAAGGCTCACGCCGAAACGTCACAATTTTGTAGTCGTTAAGTAATAAAGCTGTTCCTACTTTGTTTTCCTAGTTTATACATTTTGGTATCACAGCTTTACTGCAGTGCTTCGTGTATAGTTATATACTTACACACTAATTGTTGTATGAGAATAGTGTCTCTAGAATGAGAACACGACTTAATGTCTCTGGTATGGGAATACGACTTAGTGTCTCTAGTATGAGAATAGTGTCTCTAGTATGAGAACACGACTTAATGTCTCTGGTATGGGAATACGACTTAGTGTCTCTAGCATGAGAATAGTGTCTCTAGTATGGGAATAATATGGATTCTGACTAGTCTACCTAATAATATCTAACTAATCTATCCAGTAACAACGATCGTGTTAACTGGCAGTTACCGGTAAATTGTCAATTAAAAAATTTAAAAAAAAAAGAACTAAACATTTCCAGGTCGTCGGTCACTGTAGCCGGTTTATATTGTCAAGAAAAAAGAACCTAGTTAAAAAAAACAACTAACGAAATAGGCTGGAGGATATTCAGGCCAGTAGGATGATGATGATGATGATGATGATCTGTTTGTATGAGAAGAATCAGCCAGTGTTGACTTCAGCTCATCGTGTGAGCATTTTGTAAAGATTAAATCTCTCCGCAAATAAAGTAAAAAATCTAATTTCCGCGGATGTTTTGTAAATTATGTTTACTTTTACATTAACAAAAAAGTATAGGCTACACTATAAGAAATAACATCTTGTTGGCAGAAATGCAGATGAAACCACTGACAACAATTATTGAGGAAAGACGCTGGCGATGGTTGGGACATGTGCTCCGAATGACTGACAACTCACTACCAAAAATAGCACTAAGATGGACACCACAGGGGAGCAGAAGTAAGGGTAGACCAAAAGAGACATGGAGAAGAACAACAGAAAGGATGTTGAGCAATAGAGAGCTCACCTGGGCAAGAGCAGAAAAAAAAGGCGAAGGACAGGCATTTGTGGAAAACCCTTGCGGAAGCCCCATGTGCCCTGGGCATTTAAGGTTCAGAGAGAGAGAGAGAGAGAGATAGGCTACCGAATGTTGTAATGGCAAAACCGATATCTTGGAAAGCACTACATCTTGCTTACAACCGATAGGCCTACAGGAGAGTTGTTAGGGAGGCAAAGTTCCGCAAGGGACATGCGAAATGACTGGCTGACTACACTCAAGATGAAAAGGCCTACATTTTGTACCGCTTTCAAGAAATCCTAGTGCGATTAATGTAATGAGTTGTGTCTCATTCATTTACGTCTATTTTTATAAATAAATTGTTCATGAAACGCAAGAACAAGTTTCGCTCATTTATAGAGTTAGATGGAAGTGTGTGGTGTAGTTTAACAAAAAACAAGTAGAGAAAGGGAGAAAGGAGAAGTTAACGATATGAGATAAGAAAAATGCAGTGGTTATGACAATACGCATGCAACGAGATCCTAGATTAACAACTTATCGTAATTAATGTTTACTATCACAAGAACAGGACATACTTGACCATTAAAAAAAAAGTCATGAAAGTGATTATTACTAATGAAAATATCGTGACTGTAAAAACAAATATTTTGGTGACTATTCCTGTACGTAAGCGCGAGCATGGGTCGTCCTAAATCAAGGGTCTGTAAGTGGCGGGCCGGCCCACTGGTCGAATGGGACCCTCGAGGTTATTATTAGAATGTAATGTCTTTTGTTAAAATTAATGTTGGTAGCTGGGAGGCTACTCCAAGAACTTAATATTGAAGAGGGCTGGCTAGTAAAGAGGATTAAACAGAGAAAACTTAAATATTTTGGACATATTTGAATTTAGAGAAAGGGCACATAATGGGAAAAAAAAGAAAGAGAGGAGACCAAGGCGAAGATGACTGCAAGACATCGTTAATGATCTGCATATGGATGCATCAGCAGCAGGGCATCTTGCTTATAACCGAAAGGCTTACAGGATAACTGTTAGGGAGGCAAAGTTCCGTAAGGGACATGCAAATGACTGAATGACTGAGTCAACAAGCGATGGGCTCTAGTTTTATATTACCTACTGATTCTGTTAGCAGTCAAGCACCCACTGATTCAATTATCAGTCAACCATCCTTTGGTTCTATTATCAGTCAACCATTCACTGATTCTATTATCAGTCAGCCATCCAGTGATTCTGTTGACAGTCAACCATCCACTGATTCTATTAGCAGTCAACAATATACTGATTCTATTAGCAGTCAACCATCCACATATTCTATTAGTAGTCAACAGTCCACTGATTCTATTAGCAGTCAGCCACCCGCTGATTCTATTAGCAGTCAGCCACCCGCTGATTCTATTAGCAGTCAGCCACCCGCTGATTTTATTAGTAGTCAACCACCCACTGATTCTATTATCAGTCAGCCATCCGCTGATTCTGTTATCCGTCAACCGTCCACCGATTCTATTAGCAGTCAACCATCCACTCATTCTATTAACAGTCAACCATCCACTGATTCTATTAGCAGTCAAGCATCCACTGATTCTGTTAGTAGTCAACCATCCACTCATTCTATTATCAGCCAGCCACCCACTGATTCTATTAGCAGTCAACCATCCACTGATTCTATTATCAGTCAACCATCCGCTGATTCTGTTATCTGTCAACCATCCACTGATTATGTAAGCAGTCAACCATCCACTTATTCTTCTTCTTCTTCTTCGTTCGCTTCTACCACCAAAACCGCACTGTGATCCTACTGAATTCACGCCTATGGTCCTCGTTAGGTCCCGTGGTCCCCTGTGTGGTCCCCGAAAAGACCACACGAGATCCACGATAGGACCACAAGGGGTTCAGAGTATCACAGGGCTTTAGCCTGTATTCTTGGTGGGTCTCGGAAGCGGGATTGCGTGACACTGTGGTTTTCATTGCACCAGTTTAGTCTAGGGTTGGACTTTCTCACCGGAAGACCTCGACGTGTTTAGGATATCAGTGCATCCCCTCTGGGTGAGAGGCGGTAGCCCACCCAGGCCAGAGTTGGACTTTCTCACCGGAAAACCTCGACGGGTTTTGAGATACCCGTGTATCACCGCCGTGTGAGAGGTGGTTGCCCATCCAGTCCAGAGTTGGACTTTCTCACCGGAAAACCTCAGCGTGATTAGGATACGCAAACATACCCGCCGGGTGAGAGGTGGTTGCCTATCTAGACTTCCCTGGTCCAGTGTCTCCGACTTCAGCATTTTGCGGTCGTGGCCGCTACCCTTCCTAGTTGTGACCAGGATGGAGCTTTTGTCCAGGAGGACGAATCCTCGCCACTAGTGACTTCTACCCCTGGGTTGAGCCGGTTTAGGCATTATCCCAGTATGGGCGTGTTTGGGACGAGACCGACCTCTAGAGCAGAGGTACTGTGACATGCATAGCCTTCAAGATTCACCCCTGGTATGAGCCGGTTTAGGCAAAATTCACCAGTATGGGTGTATATCAGGCGTTACCGACCTCTAGAGCGGAGGTGGCATGACATGTCTAGCCATCAAGTTCCACCCCTGGTGTGTGCCGGTTTAGGCATATTTCGCCAGTGTAGGTGTATTTCGGACGTGGGCGGCCTCTAGAGCAGAGGTGCCGTGGTATAGCTCTCGTAGCGATACTACTGGACATACCGGTTAAACTTCACTTTCCACCACCTTTTCCCATCGGCGCCGCACAGCAACCTTTATTTCTTTTCCGCATTTCTTCCTTAACCGGGAGGAGCTTCACTCCACGCGCGGCATTTGAAGAGTCTCGCCAGCAGTGTCTTAACCTCTGGGACAAGCCGGTTCATGCATTTCATCCGATATGACTGCACTCAGGATGTGGTCGACCTCCAGATCAGAGGAGCCGTGATTTGACTGTTTGCTTCGCTTTATCCTTTCTACCACCTTTTCCGCAGTGATGCTGCGCGGCAACCTCATTTGCAAATTTCTTCATTGGCCGGGAGGAGCACCGCTCCACGCACGGCAGCTGAAAATCTCGCCAACAGCGGCAGATGAGTTACCAAACGTGCCACTCATCTACCCTAAGTAACTGGTTTTCAGGCGCCAGATATTCGCCCTCGCCCCTTCTCCTGTCAGTTTAAACAGTTCTGCCACGGGAAGGCCAGGAGCTGGACTTGACTGCCAGAGACTGTTTGAGGCGCGTTTGCAGTCCTTAGAACCATCCACTGATTCTATTATCAGCCAACCATCCACTGATTCTATTATCAGCCAACCATTCATTGATTCTGTTAGCAGTCAACCATCCATTGATTCTGTTAGCAGTCAACCATCCATTGATTCTCTTAGCAGTCAATCACTGACTCACTTAGCAGTCATTCACTCACTAACTAAAAAAAATAAAAGAGGAAAACGCATTTTTATATACGGCCGGAATGCTTTGTGCATTTCTTTTCCTCTAGTCCATCTCCCTTTCTCCCTTCACCACAGAAAGCTTACATCGAACGTTCTCAGCCTGAGGGCAGTTTTTTAGTAGTTTTTTGTGATCTCCCATGTTTGTCCCTTAGTTGTAACGCAGATATCACACAGTGTCAACTGCTTCTTATCCACGCATATAAGGCGTCGATTAAGCTCTTTAGGTCCTCTTAAGGCGCCGTTGAACTAAATGCGAACCGTAGATACAGATATCTTTGACGCTTTTTTTTCGCGTATACCACAGAACTGCTTAAAGATAACTGTCAGGCGGCATTGTCTGAAGCTTGGAAGAATTAAATGAGGGACAGAAACTGTGTTACCGGGTACCAGAGGTGGCTGTTCATTAGCACAGAGACGTAGCTTACAGTGAAAAGTAATATACATCGGCGGTAACCTCCCTTACTGTATGCTGTAGTTAATGAGAGGAAACAGTTTGAAAAGTTTATTTAACGTGTCCTAGTTATCAGCTTGGATGTAGCCAATCTTCTTTCTCTCTTTTTTTTCTCTCGAATATTTTCAAAGGTTTCAGTTTTCATTTCGGGTTTAAATTTTTTCCCTGAAGTCTCCATGGCCCTGAAAACTCCAGCTGATCTTTAGTTACACTAACTTAAACCCTGATCTGTGGTCATACTAAGAAATCTCCAGTTGATCTTTAGTTACGCTAACTTAAACCCTGATCTGTGGTCATACTAAGAAATCTCCAGTTGATCTTTAGTTACGCTAACTTAAACCCTGATCTGTGGTCATACTAAGAAATCTCCAGTTGATCTTTAGTTACACTTACTTAAACCTTAATCTGTGGTCATACTAAGAAATCTCTAGTTCACCTTTAGTTACACTTACTTAAACCTTAATCTGTGGTAATACTAAGAAATCTCTAGTTCACCTTTAGTTACACTTACTTAAACCTTAATCTGTGGTCATGTCTCTGAAATCTCTAGTTCACCTTTAGTTACACTTACTTAAACCTTAATCTGTGGTAATACTAAGAAATCTCTAGTTCACCTTTAGTTACACTTACTTAAACCTTAATCTGTGGTAATACTAAGAAATCTCTAGTTCACCTTTAGTTACACTTACTTAAACCTTAATCTGTGGTCATGTCTCTGAAATCTCTAGTTTATTTTTAGTTGGACTTAGTAGAAAGCCCTAATCTGTGGCCTGAGCCTGCAGCACGTGATGTACAATAAGCTACACTGTAGAATAAAACTGATTATCATGAGATATGGATATTCATAACATTTATCACATAAGGACTATAGATCTAGAACACAAAATGGATCTTAGGTTATTTTCCCGGCAGTTTCCCGCCAAACGTCGTCAAGGATCCAAGCGGAGATGGTAGTCCTGGATACCTTCAGTGGCTTTTCTGGCGATGGAATGACGCGTCAGTTCACAGATCTCTCCTATTAATTTTTGTGCCAGCCATTCTCTTCCTTCAGTCTCTTCTCCGCGATTACAGAAGCATTTTTTTTTTGGTCACCTTCGTGAGTTGTCTTGTTAAGCGTTTCTGTCTTGTGCTTATCTGTAGGTTAGCCCTCCCAGGATGCAGTTTCGTATTTTGTTAACACGCGATTTCATTCATTCATTCATTAGCATGTCCCCTGCGTAACTTTACCTCCCTAACAACCAGCTTCTCTTGAAGGCCTCTCGGTTGTAAACAAGCTATTCTGCTGCAGATATAAATACGTAAATCACCAACACTGTCTTATTGCCATTTTCGCTTTGGTCTTCCTCTCTTTCCTTTTCCCTAAGTACCCTTCCAAGACTCTTTTCCAAACTCTCATGGCGCTTTATATGTCCGAAATACTTTAAGTTTTCAGGGTTTTTTTTTTTACTAGCCAACCTTCTTCAATATTAAATTCTTGTAGTATGGATATATTTTTTCTCTTTTGTGTCTATGATATTTATATACCATTTACATTCAAATGTATTGATGTGTTTCTAAGCTGTTGTGTTAAGTGCCCAGGCCCAATAGGCATATGTTGGGAGATAAATCGTATAAACACAATTATTTAAAACAAATGCAGGAACAGCTTTATTAATTATCGAGGACAGGATAATGTAATCATTTGGGTTCGCATCTTAATCATTTAAAAAAATATAAAAGGCAAAGAAAAGAGGGGAGAGAAGATTATAAATTCACATGGATGCTGTACAATACAAAGGAATGGAAAAATTCGGAAAATAGAGAGCAGCTTAGGTGTGACTTGTAAGAGGTTGTATCCGGAGTATGCGTGGTGAAGTGTTGTGAATGTTTAAGTGAAGGCTTAGGATGTGTGACAGGTTGGTAGTAAAGAGGGATTAGGGAAGATGGTCTAGAGAGGGACAGAGAGAGAGAGAGAGAGAGGGATGCAGTGGTAATAAAACAGAAAATAGTAGTGCGTGGAACAGATGAATGTGATTGGGTACAGGGTTTGTAATCTTGTACAGTGATGGTTCTGGGATATAAGTTATAGGTGTGGAAAGAGTATATCTTAGTGGAGGGAGAAGATGATTGTGGAGAAATTGAAAGTCAGCCACACTTAACATTCATAACACCCACAAAAAGCTTTTAAGGTCCTGCCATACGAGTGAATATATAACACTCACATAAAGCGCTTAAATTCCTGTTATACAATTAGTGTATAAGCATCCACATAAAGCGCTTAAACTCATGTTATCAAGTAAGTATATAGCACAGAAAAACTGTGTTTCTAATATCTAACCTTCAACGCTTTATCAACAACTGTTTACATTAAGAGATTTGACCTAACAACGCGCGTTGTTTAATTTGATAATCACACCATTATGTTGTATCAGTGTTTATTTCTATACAAGCAGGAAACTGTTGTAGAGAGCAACACAACCCCCCCCCCCCATATCACCAGAGAAGTACCCCCCTCCCCCAATATCCACCTCTGTTAGACAAACGTTTCGGCCCTTTAAACTTATGACGCTCTACGTAGGGTGGGCCCTCTGACGTTCTACGGAGGGTGGGCCCCTCTGACGCTCTACGTAGGTTGGGCCCCTCTGACGCTCTACGGAGAGTGGGTCCCCCTGACGCTCTACGTAGGGTGGGCCCCTCTGACGTTCTACGGAGGGTGGGCCCCTCTGACGCTCTACGTAGGATGGGCCCCTCTGACGCTCTACGGAGAGTGGGTCCCCCTGACGCTCTACGGAGGGCGGGCCCCTCTGACGCCCTTTGGAGGGTGGGCCCCTATAGGTCATGACTCCCACAGGTCTGAGTTGTTGGTTTATACTCACTTCACGAAGGCTGAAGATACTAATTGTACGTTCACGTCTGTAACTTACCAACGTTCCTTGCTCAACACAACCTGTACAAACAAACGTTCCTTGCTCAACACAACCCGTACAAACAAACGTTCCTTGCTCAACACAGCCTGTACAAACAAACGTTCCTTGCTCAACACAACCTGTACAAACAAACGTTCCTTGCTCAACACAGCCTGAACAAACAAACGTTCCTTGCTCAACACAACCTGTACAAACAAACGTTCCTTGCTCAACACAGCCTGTACAAACAAATGTTCCTTGCTCAACACAACCTGTACAAACAAACGTTCCTTGCTTAACACAGCCTGTACAAACAAACGTTCCTTGCTCAACACAACCTGTACAAACAAACGTTCCTTGCTCAACACAACCTGTACAAACAAACGTTCCTTGCTCAACACAACCTGTACAAACAAACGTTCCTTGCTCAACACAGCCTGTACAAACAAACGTTCCTTGCTCAACACAACCTGTACAAACAAACGTTCCTTGCTCAACACAACCTGTACAAACAAACGTTCCTTGCTCAACACAACCTGTACAAACAAACGTTCCTTGCTCAACACAACCTGTATAAATAAACGTTCCTTGTTCAACGCAGCCTGTATAAATAAACGTTCCTTGCTCAACACAGCCTGTATAAAGAAACGTTCCTTGCTCAACGCAGCCTGTACAAACAAACGTTCCTTGCTCGACACAGCATGTACAAACAAACGTTCCTTGCTCAACACAACCTGTACAAACAAACGTTCCTTGCTCAACACAACCTGCTTTAGGGGTTTTTTTTTGTTTTTGGTTACTTTTGCATGTAACCCACATTATACTCTTACACAAATTGTCACTATTGCCTTTGACTCGCATTGTACTCTTATACAAATTGTCACTTTTGCCTTTAACTCACATTATACTCTTACACAACTTGTCACTTGTAAGTGTGACTCACATTATACTCATGACGTATCAGTTTTGCGTGTGCTCGCTTATATAAATTGTCATTTTTGCGTTGATTCGCATTTAGAAATTGTCACTTTTACGCGTGACTTATATTCTTATAAAAATTGTCACTTGTGTGTGTGTGTCACATTATACTCTTATACGAATTGTCACTTTGCATGTGACTCACTTATATAAATTGTCATTTTTGCATATAACTCATATTATACCCGTATACACATTGTCATTTTCGCGTCTGACTCACACTATACAAATTGTCACTTTTACCTGTGACTCACATTATACTCTTATACAAATGGTCACTTTTGAGTGCCACTCGTATTATACTCGCAAACAGGCTATCACTTTTTTTGCTTGTGACTCACAAAACCAGAGCTGATCAAGACCCTATACTACCTGTTCTGAGTGCTTATGGTGGCAGGCTGATATGTTCCACGAGCCTGGGTAATCCATGTCTACTGTTAAACGCCCGTGTCAGCTGTTAAACACCCATGTTTACTGGTAAACGCTCGCGTCTACTGTTAAACGCCTGTGTTTACTGTTAAACACCCGTGTCTACTGTTAAACGCCCGTATCAGCTGTTAAACGCTCGTGTCTACTGTTAAACACCCGTGTCTACTGTTAAACACCCGTGTCTACTGTTAAACGCTCGCGTCTACTGTTAAACGCCTGTGTTTACTGTTAAACGCCCGTGTCTACTGTTAAACGCCCGTATCAGCTGTTAAACGCTCGTGTCTACTGTTAAACACCCATGTCTACTGTTAAACGCTTGTGTCAGCTGGTAAACGCTGGTGTCTGCTGCCGAACTTACGTGCTCTTGTAAATAAACTGTTGTGTTTCTTGTCCAGAGATTGCTATATTTCTTGTAGATAGACTGATATGTTTCTTGTCCAGAGATTGCTATATTTCTTGTAGATAGACTGATATGTTTCTTGTCCAGAGATTGCTATATTTCTTGTAGATAGACTGTTGTGTTTCTTGTAAAGAGGCCGCCATACGTCTCGTGATTAGGCTGCCTTGTTTCTTGTAAAAAGGCTATGTTTCTTGTAGAGAAGTTTATACTTCTTGTAAAGAGGCTGTTTTGTTTCTTGTAAAGAGGCTGTTGTGTTTCTTGTAAAGAGGCTGTGTTTCATGTAAATAAGCTGTTGTGTTTCTTGTAAAGAGGCTGTTGTGTTTCTTGTAAAGAAGCTGTTGTGTTTCTTGTAAAGAGGCTGTTGTGTTTCTTGTAAAGAGGCTGCTGTGTTTCTTGTAGAGAAGCTGTTATGTTTCTTGTAGAGAAGCTGTTATGTTTCTCGTAAAGAAGCTGTTGTGTTTCTTGCAAAGAAGCCGCTGTTTAAACAGGCTGATGAACTAGATCCGGATTTACCGGTCGACAGTTTTTTTTTAAATTTATTGAAAAGTGTCCTGCTTAGGTCCGTTTCGGGGCTTAAGAAAGCCGGTTTCCCCACTCCCAGTCCCACTCAATGCCTGGTCATAAGTTCTCCGCCTACACACACACAGATAAAAGGAAAAAAAAGTTAGTGACAAGGAGCTCTTTCAAACAACAAATCTTGCCTGGGGTCATTCACTATGTAAGCTGCTATCTGGTGATAGAGAGATCGCGATTTCTTGCCTTAGACCGGCGAGTTAAACTTAGTTCAGCTTTTATTTTTTGTTGTTTAACCACTTTCTGTCAAGATGAAGTTGTTGCTTCAGCCCCGTTAATCTTGAAAAAAAAATACTTGTTTAAGGAACTGGTTGTAATCATAGTAATTACTTGTCTGAGAGAGAGGGAGAAAGAGAGAGAGAGAGAGAGAAAGGGGGATACTTCCTCTGATGATCTGAAGGAGTTGTGGTGTTCCGCTCTCTGGTTTCCCGCATACAGTAACAAATTCACTTTAAATTCCCAAATATCTGGGGAGAGAGAGAGAGAGAGAGAGTTCTCATAACTGGGAGCTAGTGTTCTTTGCCGCCGATGCAGTGAAGATATTGAGGCACAACATCGCGCTGAGCTGACAGCGGGTCATGACGGCCACTTCTCAGTTCCTGGGTGAGGCTAATAAAGCGATAGATGAGCAGTGCTTCTTTAACTGACTTCACCACCATGAGACTGCGGCGATCCCTTCCAGGCTAGATCTGTTAGTGTGGGGTGGGGGGGTACCAACGGAGAAGTGGGCCAGAGTCATAGCCGGCCATTATTCGTCAGCCTTAACGCTAGTCTGTCAGTTATGGATAACTGATTGCCAAGTCTTCGCCTCCAGTGTATCAGATTATGGAACGCCAAACTGAGCTAATACTCACAAACTGTACATTTTCGTAAGAAGAATGCACAGATGAATTGTACTCGAACGTATATGAATATTTGTGATGAAGACGAAGATTGAAATGGCTGGGCTATATATCAAGACTGAAAAAAAGACACCCTCATACCGCCTTGGCTTGGACACCTCAAGGGAAAAGAATGAGTGGCAGGCCATTGGGGACATGGAGATGTACAATAAAGGAAGCAGGAAAGACGTTGTTTGAGGTATCACGTCCTGCTCAAGACAGGATCAGCTGGAGAACCTTTGTTGATGTCTTATGCTCCATTGGGAGTACAGAGGACTGATGAATATTTATGAAATGATGCAAGTATAGACGCTAATATCAGCGTTCTACATTCCTTAACATTTTTTTTTCTTGCCATTGATTATTATTAGAGACAGAGGAAGACAGAGAGAGAGAGAGAGAGAGAGAGAAGTTACTGGATGGGCTGTCAATGTAGCTAGGAAGAAAGTCACTGGTGGATCTCATAATCAAGTCTAAAGACAGGGAATTGTGGTGAGAAATGATCGCCTACGCCACACGGCACGGCACTTGATTGATTGAGTGATTGATTATTATAAATTGTTTGGTAAATTGTTTACACTCTCAATTGTCATTGCACTCTCCCCCCCCCCCCCTTTTTTGATAATATAATTGAAGCGTTTTCAGTCGTTTCTCTTCAGACTTTTATGTGTTGTAGTTGTTGGTACATCATATTTTAATGATAATTCAAAGAGGCAAGCACCCTTATATCGCCATGACTTGGACACATCAAAGGAAAAGAAAGAGGGGCAGGCCATTGAGGACCTGGAGCATACATTGCAGGAAGGATATTCATTGAGTATGATTCTCTACACAACTGTAGATTGTATTTTACGTGATACAAATGGTGTTCTTCACATTTTTCCCGTGATTCTGCGCAGTGACATCTGTTTTCCAGATTTATTCTGTGTAGTGACATCTGTTTTCCAGATTTATTCTGTGTAGTGACATCTGTTTTCCAGATTTATTCTGTGTAGTGACATCTGTTTTCCAGATTTATTCTGTGTAGTGACATCTGTTTTCCAGATTTATTCTGTGTAGTGACATCTGTTTTCCACATTGTTGTTCTGATTCTACGTAGTAATATCCGTTTTAAAAAATTGTGCTGTGATGCCGTGTTGTGACATCTGCTTTCCAGTCTTATTTGTCGGATGAACACGATTTTGGGTGCCTCTTTGGCAAGGTGTTCAGTGTGTTTTATGTTTGGACTGATCACATTTGAGCTGTGGGAAACACTGTACCATACTTAAATGCCATTCTTCTTCTTCTTCTTCTTCTTCTTCCTATTCTGTGTCTCTAGAACTGCGAGCTGGTGCTCATAGAAGCCGACGCTGTGAAGATGTTGAAGCGTGGCATCACGTCCAAATGAGGACATGATTTGGAGGCTGTTTTTTTTCAGTTCCTGAACAAGCAGGAGATGTGCAGTGCTTGTTTAGTAGACTCCACCGCCGTAAGGACTAGGCGATCCCTGCCTGGTTAGCCAGGCTAAGCCTGTTACTGGGGGTACTAACGGTGAGGTTGGGACAGGGTCTTGGTCACGGCTATGATTCCCTAACCCTGACACTAACATGCCAACTATGATTCTCTAACCCTGACACTAACATGCCAACTATGATTCTCTAACCCTGACACTAACATGCCAGCTATGGTTCTCTAACCCTGACACTAACATGCCAACTATGGTTCTCTAACCCTGACACTAACATGTCAGCTATGGTTCTCTAACCCTGACACTAACATGTCAGCTATGATTCTCTAACCCTGACACTAACATCTCAGCTATGGTTCTCTAACCCTGACACTAACATGTCAGCTATGATTCTCTAACCCTGACACTAACATTTCAGCTATGATTCTCTAACCCTGACACTAACATGTCAGCTATGATTCTCTAACCCTGACACTAACATGTCAGCTATGATTCTCTAACCCTGACACTAACATGCCAGGTATGGCTCTCTAACCCTGGCGCTAACATGTCAGCTATGATTCTCTAACCCTGACACTAACATGCCAGGTATGGCTCTCTAACCCTGACACTAACATGTCAGCTATGATTCTCTAACCCTGACACTAACATGCCAGGTATGGCTCTCTAACCCTGGCGCTAACATGTCAGCGTTGAGTCTCTGAATGTTAAATCATGCCTGGTCTTCGCTGACCGAGTACTCTTCAGTCTTTGCAGAAGCTAGTGAACGTGACAGTTCAAAACTGAAAAATGAAAAGAAAAAAGGCGACTCATTCTTTCATTTATTTGCATGTCCCTTGCGGAACTTTGCCTCCCAAACAGCACTCCTGTAGGCCTCTGGCGACTGCGAGGGTACGAAAATCTGAATGTGTTGATTCAGTTGCAGGTGAAACAAGAGGCAACCAGAGTGATTAGAAGCACTTATCTCAGTTCATCATCATCATCATCATCATCATCATGTGCCGTCTTCCAATGGAAGGTTAGCTGCTGCTGTGGACCTCCAACTTCTTCTTCTTCTTCTTCTTCATCATCATCATCATCATCATCATCATCTTTCCGAGCCATTAAGGCTTATTGCAGCAGATAAAGTTCGCCTCTATTCCTCTCTATTCCTAATCTTCCCTCTCCAGTTGGTGACACTAGTTTCTTTTATACCCTTTTCTGTGTTGTCTTTCCATCTCTGTCTTGGTCTTGTTTCCCTCATGTCTTGTGCGTACATAATTTTCGTTTGTCTGATCTCTTCCATTCTTTCTACATGGCCCAGCCAGCGTAGTCTGTTCTGTTTCAAGACATTTATAATTCGTTGGGATTTAAATAAGCTGTTCAGTTCAATGCTCTTTCTAGCTCTCCATTCTCCACTGTTGGTATACTTTGTGGGCTTTTTTTTTACCTTATCCACTAATCCGTATTACTGTCGAAAAAGTTGCTCTTTTTTTTCCTTCTACTTTCCCGTCTAGTATGATTCTTCCCGTATTATGCCTCTTGATATGACCAGCATAATTGAACTGTCTGGTTCTCACGTTTTGTTGTTGTTGTTGTTCACACAATGATCAGTTTTATGACACTGCACATAAAGAAATAATACAGTTAAACATGCTTACTGATAAAAGTTCAAACATTCACAAACATATATTTACAGATAAGCGTGCTTGTGTTATACGTGAACTAAATAAACATATACAAACACAAGTACTCCAGCAACTCTGTTCTTCAGATACCGGATTTGCGGATGTGAGTACGGTAAACCCTCGATATAATGAACCAGTGAGTTATAATTAACATTCCCTTTCTTCATAGTCGTATTCCCTCGCTATTAAGTTCTACTCTTTCCTCAGCTCTTATCTTATACTCCAGAACACTCACTGTGTTAAATTACAAACCGTCTACCCCCACCCTCTATAATGTTTTGAAGTTATGTTTATATATTAATGGTTTGAAGCGTTCTCTGATTAATACTGCCTTATTATTCTGCCAGCTGAATCGATGATATTGCTGAGCTTTGAGTGATGGCGATTGTCACCTTTTTAATTTATGAATGCAGGTTAATACTTCTTTTCGTTCACTTCAAAAGTTCAGCATGTCACTCCACGGGGTACTGTATGATTCACCGCAAGACTTGACACACAGAATCGCTATTAAGTTCAGATGGTTCGTTCTTGAATAAAAGTATAGTTCACTTTTAATGTTCACCAAACAAAATTCACAAGTATCAAATTAAGGCATCTCTGAAAGCATTTTACACAAAGTTTCCAAAATATCAAATCTTCTGCATTTCTTACGCGGTACTAATAACCACTTTTCTAACTTGAAACACATCTTCCGTCTGTCCTAAACTACTTCTAGTTCTAAACTGATCTCCTGAATATCTATTGGCTCTACTTGTCCGTCTGTTCTTTCTGTCGCTGCTCTCCTATCTATCTTTCTTTCTTATTTTTGTCTGTCTCTGTATTCCCTCTCTTCCTTCTCTGTTTTCTATCTTGTCTTTTCGTCTCCCTCAAAACTGCATGCCTGGCTATATATATATATATATATATATATATATTCAGGAGCAAAAGAGTTAAAGCGTTTTTTCTTACATGAAAAACAGTGTACAAAGTGATAAATATGCTCTCCCATTCACCCCGGCGCCCCCCCCCCCCCCTTACATCTGACTTAACCGGCTTTCTGCTTTACCAGACTCTCCTGCCCTTAATTAACACACAGTGTTTGAGTATAATATACAGGGCCCGGCATAAAGCAGGGCTGGATTTTAAAAACGGAAAATAAATAAGCACTATACATGTTTTTGGTAAAAAAAAGTGAAATGAAACTGAGAAAAGTGGCTGTTTTTATTATTACTGACAATCATATTTAGGTTTTGAAAATTACGCCGGTTAAATGACCGTCATTACATTTGGTACATTCAGCCAGGCGTCTGGAAAATTCCTGCATAACACCATTTAACATTTTCAAAGGGATATTTTGAATACAGTGTCGGATTCGATCCATTATGTCTACAATTGAGTGTGGTCGACTAGCATACACCGTGTTCTTGAAATACCCCCACAAAAAGAAGTGTGCGGCCAATAAATCCAATGACCTTGCCGGCCAATGAATATCCCCAAATCTAGAAATAAGACGATTGAGAAATGCTTTTCGCAGCATGGCCATGAACTGACGGGCTGTGTGGGCAGTTGCTCCATCTTGTTGAAACCATATTAGTCTCTTATTTCTATTGGCCAAGTCTGGAATTAAGTTTTCAGTTAGCATCTACATATAAAGATCACTATTAACAGTAAGAGGATATCAGGTGCCAAAGCGTTCCTAACAGCTGATCACCGAGGGCTACTCAGCAATGCGTTGCGGACTTCTTGAATTCGTTCAGGTGTCTGTTGAGTTCTTGGACGACCAGTAGACTTGTCATTAAGGCAATTAGCAGTTTCCTTAAATTTTTTGACCAACCTCAAAATTGTTTTGTCCTCCGATCGGGAACATTATCACGGGGATGCAACTCAAAATGACGACGAAACTTTCGTTGTACAGTAATAGACGATCTCCACTTTTAAAATAAGTTTAAACGGTGAATGCGCGATGTTGTGTTTTACAAGAAGCCATTGTTAAAAATGACCGTTTGTCTACTTCATCTCTGACGTCATGTTTTTTTCCACACGTATTCAGTCTCTGCGCACTACGAGAGTTAAATCCAGCCCTGCTTTATGCCGGACCCTGTATATTATACTCAAACACTGTGTGTTAATGAAGGGCAGGAGAGTCTAGTAAAGCTGAAAGGCGGTGAAGTCAGATGTAAGGGTGGGGGGGGGGCGGGTCGGGGTGAATGGGAGAGCATATTTATCATTTTTTACACTGTTTTTCATGTAAAAAATAACGCTTTAACTCTTTTGCCCCTGAATTAGTTTCCACTTTATGCCAGAATAAATTTTCCTGAGTACTTTTTTGGTCGCTAGACATCGGAAGTAAGTTACTCTATAATTTTAGAACAAAGGATGGATTAGAAATGTGCTTATTTTTCATTTGACATAGACTACGTCCAAATATTGTATAGAACCATAGACTACGTCCAAATATTGTAGAGAACCATATACTACGTCCAAATATTGTACAGAACCATAAACTACGTCCAAATATTGTACAGAACCATAAACTACGTCCAAATATTGTACAGAACCATAAACTACGTCCAAATATTGTACAGAACCATAAACTACGTCCAAATATTGTACAGAACCATAAACTACGTCCAAATATTGTACAGAACCATAAACTACGTCCAAATATTGTACAGAACCATAGACTACGTCCAAATATTGTACAGAACCGTAGACTACGTCCAAATATTGTACAGAACGCGATTAGCGTTAAGCGTGCAAGACTTACAGCCGCTGTCAGTGCTATTTTGGGGTAAAAGAGTTAATACATTATACAGTAAAGGTCAAATCCTCGTTTCCATGCCATTAATGCATATTGGGGATACGGTGTCCTTCGGTATATGAAAGTATGATATAGTCAGTATCACGCCTGCCGCATTTATCTTCCTAGATTTCTCTGGTACCTATTTTTAGAGGCTGGGTGAACCCCGGGACCTTTGTTGGTGTGTTCCGGAAACCCATTGTTGGGACTTTTAACCCAGTAGCACAGACGTAGTAAACCGAGCGCCTAACCACTCATCTAACCACTCAGCTGACCACTCAGCTGACCAGTCCGCCAATACAATGCCCAGTACCGGACAATATAACATGATTAAATTGTAACAAAGAATATGTAATATTTACTAACTGTTTTGACCATGTAGTTTATCGTTATTAATTAATACATTTTCTTATTACCAAGGGGGTAGACCAAAACAGAGATGGAAAGACAACATAGAAGAGGGTATAAAAGGAACTGGTGTCACCAACTGGGGAAAGAAGATTAGGAATAGCAAGGAATGGAGGCGAACTTTATCTGCAGCAGTGATCCTCAGTGCCTCGGAAAGCTGAAGAAGAAGAAGAATTATCAGTTAATTTATCGCGTTATTATTATTATCCGCCTAGTTTCGTTAAATATGAGACTGGTTATCTCGAGGTCCATTAAATGGAGAGTTTTACTGCATCAAAAACAAAATGAACAAATCCTGGACGCAGAATAAATATTTGCGGGAAAGTTATACAAGCCGGGACTGGCTGAACTAGTTGGCGTAGAGTTTTTAACGGAAGTGGCCCAGAGCGTGGAGTGCTTCACACAGACAAGCCGGGAAAGTATTAGATAGGTTGCTTAGTTGCTCGCATGTGTCATGATGGGAGAATAGTACACACGAGATATACATCCATGAAAATTAGGCTAGTACTTCAGATTTTATCACCACTAAACAGGTCACTAGCAACTCTCTCGTTACTTTTTTTTTCCCCGGAACTACTTTTTGTTAAATCTAGTGCTAACGTGGTTCAGCGTGATGGCGGAAGAATGGTTTACATCCACTCCTCGCGGAAGGAGATTTTTGCTAGAGATATAAGAGAGATAGGAGAAATGACGAGTGCGATAAAACTGGTTCTAGTAAAGCAGCTCTATGGTACAGTTTTACAAAAAAGAAAAAGTGAGGAAAGTGGGAAGAAACAAGAATGACAGAAAGTACGATGAGCACGTATACATGAAGAACATGCAACAATCCAATATTTCGGCAAAAACGTTGGTTTGTTTTTGTTGTATAAAAAAAAACGTAAAAGAATTGTGTGATCCTTGAAAAAGGCTTTTGCCAAAATATTGGATTGTTGTATGTTCTTCATTTATACCTGCTCATCTTACTTTCTTGCATCTGCACACTTTCCTCGCTCTTTCTATCTTTTTGTAAAAACTGAACCATCCACCTCCATCTACTTTACGCTAGGAACACGGAGCAGTTATAGCGAGCGCTTGTCCATACTTTTGTCTTAAACCATGTGGTGCTCCAGTTATATTAGTTCAACCCGGCAAGTGGGATAGAAATAGATGTCCCGGCCCATCACAAAACTTAGACAATCTGTCTATAGACATACTATGTATAGAATGTCTGCTATGTCTACATAGACATACTATGTCTAGAATTTTGGATAAAGATGCAGCTTATACACTGGATAGCCAGAGAGACAAACGAAGAGGTTCTCAGGGAAGTTTCTGAACAAAGAAGGCTATTTAACTCTTTCAGTCCTGAATCAAAGAAAGCTAGTTAACTCTTTCAGTCCTGAATCAAATAAAGCTAGTTAACTCTTTCAGTCCTGAATCAAAGAAAGCTAGTTAACTCTTTCAGTCCTGAATCAAAGAAAGCTAGTTAACTCTTTCGGTCCTGAATTATTCTCCATGCGCTGCCAGAATAAAGTTTGATGAGGAATTTTGGTAGAAAGAAACTGGAAGGAAGTTACTCTGTAGTTTAAAAATGTGGCCTGGTTAGCAATGTTCTACTTTTCATTTGATTGAATCTGTTGCCTCAATATTCGCCCTAAGCATTGATTCCTGTTCGCGTGCAGGATCTACCAACCTTAGTAGTATTCCTCTGGAGTAGAAGAGTTACAATTATGAGGGGGAAAAAAGCGGTAAAAATTTCTTGAACATGTCACGAGAAGACAAGTTAGAGAGCCTAGTGATGACTGCAAAATTCAAGAAGATAAGAAAGAATAAGGAGACCAAGAGAAAAATATCTTAATGGGGACTATGTAGCATGAGAAATTCAAGACTCCGGCTTCACTGCATTCAGGACAACCCCATATATGCTCCGCCGCATGCCGCAGCATCCATCCAAGAGTTTGTTTGCTAATAGTTCCTGTCAAATGTTGGTTGTTTACGACGCGTTGTCTGCCGCACAGTTCGGATTTCCTGCCAATCGTTGTTATATTTGAGCTTCCTTGATGTTTTTTTTTATTATCCCTAAGCAAGGGCGCTGTTACATTTGAGATTGCTTGTTGTTTTTGTTATCTTTAAACAAGGGCGCTATAATTTTGGCGTCCAGGAGTCAAGATCCTACTTCAGAACACGTCCATGCTGTATCGGCAGTTTATGAGTCCATGCGTGTTCCAGTTTTCTCCACAGAAGCTGCTCTTGCACCCGATGTGACGGATGGCGAGTAACATCCCCCCTCCCCCTCCCCAGTTTTAGTCCTGGAAATCCTACTTTAATTTCATGCAGTGTTTCATGGCTACAACAGCCTGACAAAACGCGACTTGGTGGACAGCATCATCATGGATCTGGAAGTGCATCATGCTGGGAGGACATTGATGCATCTTCTTATGAATGCACTGAAAGGTTAAGTGAACCAAGACAACTTGCAATCATCATCATCATCATCATCAAACCCAACTTGGTCACACAGAACCGAAAACAGCAGACACAAAAAAATATCTTAGAAAGAATCTGTGGCGGGTCACAGCAGACTTCATGTCACCGTGTTCCCTGGTCTGTGGGTCAGGCTTTTAATTAAGTCGTCCTCGTGGCCTGGCACGTTATTTTCCAGACTTTCTGTCAAGCCACGAGCACAGGTGAGAAAATAACATCTAGAGAAAGGTAATTCAGCTGCTGTACCTGGCTAGAGAGACAGCTGTTGTACCCGAGTAGAGAGACAACTGTTGTACCTGGCTAGAGCGACAGCTGTTGTACCCGGGTAGAGAGACAACTGGCTAGAGCGACAGCTGTTGTACCCGGGTAGAGAGACAACTGTTGTACCTGGCTAGAGCGACAGCTGTTGTACCCGGGTAGAGAGACAACTGGCTAGAGCGACAGCTGTTGTACCCGGGTAGAGAGACAACTGGCTAGAGCGACAGCTGTTGTACCCGGGTAGAGAAACAACTGTTGTACCTGGGTAAAGATACTTGTACCTGGGTGGAGTACCTGGCTAGAGAGACACAACTGTTGTAGAGAGACAACTGTTGTACCTTTCTAGAGAGACAACTGTTGTACCTGGGTAGAGAGACACAACTGTTGTACCTGGCTAGAGAGACACAACTGTTGTAGAGAGACAACTGTTGTACCTGGCTAGAGAGACAACTGTTGTACCTGGCTAGAGAGACACAACTGTTGCACCTGTGTAAAGAGACTTGTATTTGAGTGGAGTACCTGGGTAGAGAGGCAGCTGTTGTACCTGGGTAGAGAGACAACTGTTGTACCCGGGTAGAGATAGACAACTGTTGTACCTGGGTAGAGAGACAACTGTTGTACCTGGGTAGAGAGACAACTGTTGTACCTGGCTAGAGAGACAGCTGTTGTACCCGGGTAGAGATAGACAACTGTTGTACCTGGGTAAAGAGACTTGTACCTGGATGGAGTACCTAGGTAGAGAGACAACTGGTATACCTAAGTAGAGAGGCAGCTGTTGTACCTGGGTAGAGAGACAACTGTTGTACCTGGGTAGAGAGACAACTGTTGTACTTGAGTAGAGAGATAATTGTTGTACCTGGGTAGAGAGACAACTGTTGTACCTGGGTAGAGAGACAGCTGTTGTACCTGGGTGGAGTACCTGGGTAGAGAGACAGCTGTTGTACCCGGGTAGAGATAGACAACTGTTATACCTGGGTAAAGAGACTTGTACCTGGATGGAGTACCTAGGAAGAGAGACAACTGGTATACCTAGGTAGAGAGGCAGCTGTTGTACCTGGGTAGGGAGACAACTGTTGTACCTGGGTAGAGAGACAACTGTTGTACCTGAGTAGAGAGACAACTGCTGTACCTGGGTAGAGAGACAACTGTTGTACCTGAGTAGAGAGACAACTGCTGTACCTGGGTAGAGAGACAATTGTTGTACCTGGGTAGAGAGACAACTGTTGTACCTGGGTAGAGAGACAGCTGTTGTACCTGGGTGGAGTACCTGGGTAGAGAGACAACTGTTGTACCTTGGTAGACTTCATGGGTAGAGAGACAACTGTTGTACCTTGGTAGATTACATGGGTTGAGAGACAACTGTTGTACCTTGGTAAATTATATGGGTTGAGAGACAACTGTTGTACCTTGGTAGAGTACATGAGTAGAGAGACAACTGTTGTACCTGGGTGAAGTACCCGGGTAAGAGAGACAGCTGATGTACCTGGGTAGAGAGACAACTATAAAGCCGGGTTTTAACCAGGAATATCCATACCTCTTGGGGGTAGTGGGATCAAGTAGTGGGGTCATGGGATTTGATCTGTGAGTAATTTTATTTTTTTAATTGTTGTTAGATTAGAATTTTCTTCAGTTGAAAAGTTCATACATATCCATATATACATTAGAACCAAGTTACTCATATCTCTTGGAGTCATACTAGTACCTAATAGGACTGGCGATTATTATTATTTCTACCGTTTGGCAGAAGGGATTATGGGACATCCTAGATATCAAGTGGAGGTCTGTAACCGTGAAATGTTTGAGAACATCTGTTGAAGATGATACATCTCTCAGTACAGCTCTCAAGTAGTCACTGACACAAAAGACACATGTACTGTGTGACTAGCAGAATTCCGGAGACGCACTTAACTCTCATTTCTCCTGAATTATTTTCCACCTTATGGCGGAATACATTTTGCTAAGAAGTTTTGATAAGAGAGAAATTTGGGAGGAAATGACTTTATAACTTAAATAAACCATGGGTTGTGTTTAGAAATGTTCTATTTTAAATTGTACTTAGACTGTCAAAGTATGGCACTGAAGACTAGACTGTCAAAGTATGGCACTGAAGACTAGACTGTCAAAGTATGGCATTGAAGACTGATTATGTCAAAGTATGGCACTGAAGACTGATTAGCGTTGGGCGTGCAAGATCTACCAACACTGCCAGTGTAGTTTTGAGGGTGAAAGAGTTAATAATATATCATACAAGTAGATGCGGGTGGAGTATGAAAGGAGACCTTGCCGAATCAGGTTCATCATACATCATCTTACACCATCTTACATCATCTTACATCATCTTACATCATCCTACATCATCTTACATCATCTTACATCCTTCCTGTGCCGTAAAACGTCACATAGGGCTCTCTTGGTAGTTCGCCAATTTTTCCTGTCTTCGGCGAGCTTTTCAACCTCATCAAGGGATTTTATGCATACTAAATTGACCTCTCTTAACAATAACCTCTTTAGAGTTTCACGTGGTCGACCTCGGGATTCTCTGTTTCTTCTCACCACGTGACCGACATATGTCCATCTCCTTTTTCTGATCACCCATGAGACAGGTTGCTGTTTGCTCATCTGCCTTATCTCTGCTTTGTTCTTGAATTCGTTCCACTTTATTCTGAGTTTTTTTTTCATTAGGCATTTGTTTTCAAAAGAGTCTAATTTCTTGTCTGCTTTCATGGAGTGTTTCATGACTGCAACATGTCTCATTTTTCTTCTTGTTAGGAACTACATCTCCGCTGCTTCCAGCAGATTTTGAGGAATCAGGTGAACAGAGAAACTCAACGGATAATCATTTAGTTATGCACGAGGGTGGATTCAGAACAGTTTAGTTTCCTCCCATAAGACGCATAACGAATGTCCTCTTTCGTATTTGAGAGAATAGCTGAGACTTTGTGTATAAACTTAGCCCCATATGCGTGGGTTTGTGTATAAACTTAGCCCCATATGCGTGGGTTTGTGTATAAACTTAGCCCCATATGCGTGGGTTTGTGTATAAACCTAGCTCCATATACTTGGGTTTTGTGTATAAACCTAGCTCCATATACGTGGGTTTGTGTATAAACCTAGCTCCATATACGTGGGTTTGTGTATAAACCTAGCTCCATATACGTGGGTTTGAGTATAAACTTAGCTCCATATACGTGCATTTCTGTATAAACTTAGCTCCATATACGTGCATTTCTGTATAAACTTAGCTCCATATACGTGCATTTCTGTATAAACTTAGCTCCATATACGTGCATTTCTATATAAACTTAGCTCCATATACGTGGGTTTGTGTATAAACTTAGCTCCATATACGTGCATTTCTGTATAAACTTAGCTCCATATACGCGGGCTTGGCTTCAGTATGAAACAGATCAAAAGTACACATTACTGAAATAAGTTTTAAGAGCTCAGTTTTGTGCTGTAGCGTTTACAGTGTCAGTGCTCAAATATTTCGTGACCTGCTCCACGCACTAAAACATGCGAGCGTACAGGGCCATAGTTTGTTAGTGCTCATATTTTCCTTGTCTTTTTTTTTCATGCCATAGAGGCAAATAGAGACAGAAGGTTAGTGATCATATTTTCCTTGTCAATTTTCCATGCCATAGAGGCAAGTAGAGGATGGAAAGTTATCGCTCACATTTTCCTTGAAGTCTCAGCACAATAGAGGATAATTAAGTAAATATCACATTTTTTTCCCAGCTTCAAGTGGGACCAGGTACCCATTTTTACAGTTGGCTCATTGAGACTCCTCTAGCCAGAGTTAGAACCAGCCACCATCGCCATGGGATACGAGTACACAAATCATCTTTTAAGTACATGCAAAATACAGCTTATAAATGGCGGGAAAATCGTTCGTGTTCTTGTAGCTGCATGACACATTCTCTCTCTGTCTCTCTTTAATTTCTGTCTCTGTCTCTCTCTGTCTCTTCTCTATGTCTTTATCTTTTCCTTCTCTCTGTCTCTATCTCTTCTCTCTCTCTCTTTATCTTTTTTCTCTCTCTTTTTCTCTTCTCCCTGTGTCTCTCTCTCTTTATCTCTTCTCTCTGTCCCTCTTTATCTCATCTCTCTCTTTATCTCTCTTTATGTCTTTATCTCTTCTCTCTTTTTCTCTCTGTCACTCTTCTCTTTATCTCTCTGTCTCTCTTTAACTCTGTCTCTCTGTCTCTCTATCTTTCTCTGTCTCTCTTTATCCCTCTCTGTCTCTCTTTATCTCTCTCTGTCTCTCTCTTTATCTCTCTCTGTCTCTCTTTATCTCTCTCTGTCTCACTTTATATATATATATATATATATATATATATATGTCTCTCGTCCTTGCCAGTCGGGCAATGGTTGTCGCTGATTTCCACAACCATCCATCCTTTGCTCTCTCTATGAGACGTGTGTCGGACCGTGCTCCGTGCCACTCTTTTAGTCCGTCAAGTATCTTGTTTCCTTGTCTTCCTCTGTCCCATTGTCCCTCCAGTTTTCTTTTTGTAACGCGGTATTCCAGTTTCTCTTTTCTCAAAACTTGTCATACAAATCTGGATTGTGGTTTTCTGAATTTTGCCAAAATTTCTCTCTTATGCCAAAACCTCTTCATTTGTCTTCTTGGCTGTCCTTGGTTTTCTTATCAGTTTTCTTAGGAACCAGATCCTCTTTGCTTCCCGTAGTTTCTGAGTTGCCCTTGGTTACGAGTACACAAATCATCTTTTAAGTACATGCAAAATACAGCTTATAAATGGCGGGAAAATCGTTCGTGTTCTTGTAGCTGCATGACACATTCTCTCTCTGTCTCTCTTTAATTTCTGTCTCTGTCTCTTCTCTATGTCTTTATCTTTTCCTTCTCTCTGTCTCTATCTCTTCTCTCTCTCTCTTTATCTTTTTTCTCTCTCTTTTTCTCTTCTCCCTGTGTCTCTCTCTCTCTTTATCTCTCTCTGTCTCTCTTTATCTCTTCTCTCTTTTTCTCTCTCTTTTTCTCTCTGTCTCTTCTCTATGTCTTTATCTCTCTGTCTCTCTTTATCTCTTCTCTCTCTCTCTCTCTCTTTATCTCTCTCTGTCTCTCTCTTTATCTCTCTCTGTCTCTCTTTATCCCTCTCTGTCTCTCTTTATCTCTCTCTGTCTCTCTCTTTATCTCTCTCTGTCTCTCTTTATCTCTCTCTGTCTCACTTTATATATATATATATATATATATATATATATATATATATATATATATATATATATATATATATATATATATATATATAGATATGTCTCTCGTCCTTGCCAGTCGGGCAATGGTTGTCGCTGATTTCCACAACCATCCATCCTTTGCTCTCTCTATGAGACGTGTGTCGGACCGTGCTCCGTGCCACTCTTTTAGTCCGTCAAGTATCTTGTTTCCTTGTCTTCCTCTGTCCCATTGTCCCTCCAGTTTTCTTTTTGTAACGCGGTATTCCAGTTTCTCTTTTCTCAAAACTTGTCATACAAATCTGGATTGTGGTTTTCTGAATTTTGCCAAAATTTCTCCCTTATGCCAAAACCTCTTCATTTGTCTTCTTGGCTGTCCTTGGTTTTCTTATCAGTTTTCTTAGGAACCAGATCCTCTTTGCTTCCCGTAGTTTCTGAGTTGCCCTTGGTTACGCCTCATGCTTCGCATGCATATAACAATGCGGGTTCAATGTAGCGCTGAATGATGCTCTTTTTTTGTTGAGGGGGGGGGGTGTTAATTGACAGTTATATTCCATAGAATGTTGTTTTCATTTTCTTACATGCTGACCTGCCATGAGCTATGTTCACCATGTTTCAAGTCCGTCTTCCTCCTCTTCTCCTCTCCCCCTACCTCTCTTTCATTTCTCTCTTTCCTTTCCTCTCCTCTCCTCCACCTGTCTCTCATTTCTCCCCTCCTCTCCTCTCTCCTCCCCCTCCATCTGTCTCTCATTTCTCCTCTTCCTCTCCTCTTTCTCCTCCCTCTCCACCTGTCTCTCATTTCCCCCCTTCCTCTCCTCTCTCCTCCCCCTCCACCTGTCTCTCATTTCTCTTCTCCCTCTATCCTCCTCCCTCCACCTCTCTCTCATTTCTCCTCTTCCTCTCCTCTCTCTCTCCTCCCCCTCCATCTGTCTCTCATTTCTCCTCTTCCTCTCCTCTCTTTCCTCCCCCTCCACCTCTCTCATTTCTCCACTTCCTCTCCTCCCCTCCACCTCTCTCTCATTTCTCCTCTTCCTCTCCTCCCTCTCTCCTCCCCCTCCATCTGTCTCTCATTTCTCCTCTTCCTCTCCTCTCTCTCCTCCCCCTCCATCTGTCTCTCATTTCTCCTCTTCCTCTCCCTCTCTCCTCCTCCTCCACCTCTCTCTCATTTTTCCTCTTCCCAGGACTTTTAGAATTTTAAATGGCAGTTACGAAACATCGCAAGTAAAGCATTCTGGCTAATCTTGCACATTCATCGAACAGTTCGCTCTAATTTCCAGTTGAAGTTTTGAACTGATAAGCCGTGATGTATGAGCAGTAAAACTGAACTAATCCCCAGTGTCGGCACGTGAGCACGGAATGTATAAACTACTGTGATTGGTTGTTTCGAAAATTTGATGGCGCAGAGTGAAAAACCTACATTTATGTACAAGATAAGAAACAAATAATGAAAAAAAAATATTGAACAAACAATTTTTATAATCGCAATAAAACAAACCCAAAAAAAATGACGCGATAAAGGTATTAATAAGATTGAAAAATGCCACGTGGGTAGAAAACAAGCAGTTTTTTTTCCTTGGTTTTACCAAGTACAATTTTTTAAAAAAACGAAACAAACAGGAGTAAAATTCGCTGAGGTAACAACGATTTTTTAAAAACAAAACTTGTTAAAATTATTTCAAAACTTGGCAGGGAAGTATAAATCAAAAGTAATAAAGTTAATTTTAAACGTTAAAGAGGAAAGGTTTTTTTTTAAAAAGAAGAATTCTTGAATAAACAAAAATTAACGGGGTTAATGATTTTTACCGCCGTACAAAAGGGGAAATAACTTCCGTTTTCCCACATGTAAGCATGCACAGTACAACATCACGTGGACAGCCATACAACATGGCCATTCTCTCGTGTTATTTTGGTGAGATTTGAAGGGAGGAGTTCTGTGCTGTTTGCATGCAGAAAAACTCTCTAGTATAGCGTAGTGCAACAGCCACACAACTCCCTAGATCGGTGAATCTCAGCAAGGAGACAAGTGGCACACCGAGGGGGAGGAGTTTCAGGTCTAAGAGGGAGGAGTTTCAAGTCTTGTGGGGGGGGGGGAGGAGGAGGTAGAGTTTCAAGTCTGAGAGGGAGGAGTTTCAAGTCTGAGGGGAGGAGGAGGTAGAGTTTCAAGTCTGGGAGGGAGGAGTTTCAAGTCTGAGGGGTGGGGGGGGGGGGTAGAGTTTCAGGTCTAAGGGGAAGGAGTTTCAAGTCTTGGGGGAGGGGGGAAGGGAGGAAGTAGAGTTTCAAATCTGAGAGGGAGGAGTTTCAAGTCTGGGGGGAGGGAAGTGTCAAGTCAGGGGGGGAGGGGGAGAGAGAGTTTCAAGTCTGAGAGGTAGGAGTTACAAATTTGGGGGAGGGGGGAGTTTCAAGTCGGGGTGAAAGTTGTGTGTGTGTGGGGGAGGGTAGAATTAAAGCATGATTGTGAAAAGTTTCAAGTATAAATGGTTGTGAAAAGTTTCAAGTATAAATGGTTGTGAAAAGTTTCAAGTATAAAGGGTTGTGAAAAGTTTCAAGTATAAAGACTTGTGAAAAGTTTCAAGTATAAATGGTTGTGAAAAGTTTCAAGTATAAATGGTTGTGAAAAGTTTCAAGTATAAATGGTTGTGAAAAGTTTCAAGTATAAAGGGTTGTGAAAAGTTTTAAGTATAAATGGTTGTGAAAAGATTCAAGTATAAATGGTTGTGAAAAGTTTCAAGTATAAAGGGTTGTGAAAAGTTTCAAGTATAAAGGGTTGTGAAAAGTTTCAAGTATAAAGGGTTGTGAAAAGTTTCAAGTATAAAGACTTGTGAAAAGTTTCAAGTATAAAGACTTGTGAAAAGTTTCAAGTATAAAGACTTGTGAAAAGTTTCAAGTATAAAGACTTGTGAAAAGTTTCAAGTATAAAGAGTTATGGAAAGTTTCAAGTATAAAGAGTTGTGAAAAGTTTCAAGTATAAAGACTTGTGAAAAGTTTCAAGTATAAAGACTTGTGAAAAGTTTCAAGTATAAAGAGTTGTGAAAAGTTTCAAGTATAAAGACTTGTGAAAAGTTTCAAGTATAAGGAATTGTGGAAAGTTTCAAGTATAAAGAGTTGTGGAAAGTTTCAAGTATAAAGAGTTGTGGAAAGTTTCAAGATAAAGAGTTGTGGAAAGTTTCAAGTATAAGGAGTTGTGGAAAGTTTCAAGTATAAAGAGTTGTGGAAAGTTTCAAGATAAAGAGTTGTGGAAAGTTTCAAGTATAAAGAGTTGTGGAAAGTTTCAAGATAAAGAGTTGTGGAAAGTTTCAAGTATAAAGAGTTGTGGAAAGTTTCCAGTATAAGGGGCAAAATTTGAAGTCTGGGGAGGGGGAGAGGAAGGGGACGGGAGGGGGAGAGAATTTCAAGTCTAAGAGGAGAATCTTCAAGTCGACGATGAGGAGTTTCAAGTCTAAGGGGAGAAATTTCGGATCTAAAAGGAGGAGTTTACAACTGTAAAAGAATGTAAAATGGTAAAAGTCGTTTCTGAACGACAGTTTAATATATAATGGAGGATTCAACGGCATCGAGGGCTGAAAAGGGAGGATTTGTACCTGGACGCTGAGATCTACTGCCTTAGATTTTCTTATTTGCTAAGAAAACGTTTTACGATCTTTGATTGTTAGCATCACACAAAAAGAAACAGCCGTAGTTGAATGTTAGCATCACACAAAAAAGAAACAGCGGTAGTTGAATGTTAGCATCACACAAAAAGAAACAGCGGTAGTTGAATGTTAGCATCACACAAAAAGAAACAGCGGTAGTTGAATGTTAGCATCACACAACAAGAAACAGCAGTAGTTGAATGTTATCTTCACACGAAGAGAAACACAGCGGTAGTTGAATGTTAAGCTCACACGAAGAGAAACAAAGCGGTAGTTGAATGTTATCTTCACACGAAGAGAAACAAAGCGGTAGTTGAATGTTAAGCTCACACGAAGAGAAACAAAGCGGTAGTTGAATGTTATCTTCACACGAAGAGAAACAAAGCGGTAGTTGAATGTTATCTTCACACGAAGAGAAACAAAGCGGTAGCTGAATGTTATCTTCACACGAAGAGAAACAAAGCGGTAGTTGAATGTTATCTTCAATCGAAGAGAAACACAGCGGTAGTTGAATGTTAACTTCGTACAATGAGAAACACGGCGGTTGTTAACTTACTACCTGAAATGCTTTAACAAGCACGTCCTAGAATTCAGATGAATGGCTCCTGTAAGGAGCAGTAACTGTTCACATCAAATTCATTCAGCCGGAAAACGCGTCAATGTCATAAGAGTTTGGTCACTCGGACATGTCGGGCAGTTAGGTAGGATGAAAAAGATCGCTGTACTTAAAGAACCGTACACCTGTTGGGGCAGTGAACCGTGGCTGATCATGGCGGAGGTGAGGTGTACCAAAGACTGCTGAGCTTGAAGAACTGTACACACGGTGGGGTAGTGACCAGATCCTGTGTCTTACCGGACTTCTGGAAACAGGTTATGTTAAATTGATTTTTACCAACATTATACTAGTCGACGTTTGAAGTGAACAACATTGTGCTAGTTGGTACTTGAAATAACCAACATTGTACCAGTCGACATCTGAAATGATCAATATTCTACCAGTCAGCATTTGAAAATGATCAAAATTCAACCATTCGACATTTGAAAGATCAATATTCAGCCCCTCGACATTTGAAGTGACCAACATTGTGTCGGTCGATTCTTGAAGATTTGCTGAAACAAGATATCACAGTGGGTATTTTCAGGGAAAATGGTGATCCTTGTTTTTGATACATAAATCTGTACTGCGAGAGGGCTGTCAACGAAAAATCTGGCTTCGTAAGACCAAGGGAGAGGGTTGAAGACCGACTCCCAGTCATCTCATCTGAAACAACTTTTTCTTCTCTACCACATTCTCCTGCTCTTTTCTCCTTCTTCTTCTTCTTCTTCTGCTTCTTCTTCTTCTTCTGCTCAGGACTTTGTACACACAGCAGTTAGCCCACTATATGTACACATCATTTTGCCCGCTATCTACACACATCTATTAAACCTCTGTACACACGGCCATCCGCCAACCATGTACACATATATTAGCCCACTATTTGTACACAGCTTTTAGCCCACTATTTACGCAGCTATTAGTCCGATATGTACACATGGCCACCAGTCTACGATGTACACACATATTAGCCCACTATTTGTACACAGCTTTTAGCCCACTATGTACTAGGGTACACAATGTGATGATGAAAAGGAGAGGATGGTGGAATTTCATGAATTTGTTACGGAAAACGAAACAACCACGTAACAAGACATCGCCAGAGGCAGAACTGCCCCTCTCAGTCTGTGTAACAAAATCTCCAGGCTTTCAAACTCCTTCCAGTCAGTTCCGTGTATCTCCGAGTTGAAAGCCACCCGTAAAATTACGCAACCATATAATCTGACCACAAATAACTTAATCCCAGTATTGGGAAAACTCATCCAGACGACTGTTGCAATTCCGCCTGTTTTGTTTCTCGATCTCCCACCCAGTTGCTTTGACCTTTTACAAATAATTTCTGTTTATTTTCTCAATCTTTTGTTACCGTACAATTTAACAGTCCGATCATCTTTCTTTCATCTGTTAATGCCTCGATAATTAATCGAGTTGGCGATTCTCTCATGCTGAAAATCGACCCTCGTTTCTTTCTCGTTAAAGTTGTCAAGTGTTTTCTCGTTTTACTCGTCAAGAAGTGCGATGGAAAAAGTCAAGTGATTGATCATGGGGCAAGGTACTTTGAAGTAAAACGAGTTTCCTAATCTGAACTTTCAAATCTCACCCTATATTTTTTTTAAAGTAAAAATAAACACGATATTTAAAAACCGAGAGCAAAATTTTGAAACTCATCCAGCAAAATTTTTGCGAAAAGAGTTTTTAAAAAAATGCTGATTTCGCAAAGCTTTGGCCCCAGAAAGAAAGGGCAATATTGAATGTCTTCTGTGTCCATCATCTTTCTTTACAGGTTAGTCCTGCATGTGTGAAACTGTTTTGTGCAGTTTTTGGCCTTGTTTTTGTTCTCGTATACAAGTAGTTGTTTATATAAAGTACAGAGGTGTACTCCACATGTTGTTGTTTCCTTCACCAGTATACCTTTAGCTGTTGAAGTTACAAATGGACGTTTTGATATGGCTCGACACTTTGTTTCATATAATGGGATATTTAAGGTTCCTGTAATTTCCTTCCTACATCCCTTGGATCAGTAGAAGCCCATCTTGCTTAGAACCGAGAGGCCTACAGGAGAGCTGTTAGGGAGGCAAAGTTCCGCAAGAGACATGCAAATGACTGACTAATTAACTGATCCCTTGCAGAACCGCAAGTGGAAATTTGCGAATAAACGCCTGTCATAAACAGACGCCGGCCACTAATCAACACCGAATCAGGGCGGCATTTTTGTGAATGAACACTGGGGTAGTTTATTCAAGGAAATACGGTACGTGCCAGTAGCTCTACAGATTTTCTCTCGCCGGAACTGGGACATACGACCCAGCAGGAGGGGGCTGGGATGGATTAGTAATGAGGGGACAGAAAGATGTGGTTGGATTACATGGACAGTATGGTTACCTGTCTGAACCAAAAAAACCCGGGACAGAAACGTGGTCGGCCGGGACGCCGGGAGAGGATTCTCAATCCGGGACAGTCTATGTCAAAACCGGGACGTCGGGTAAACATGTCCAAGAGGACCTTCGTCAAGATCAGATGTCATGATGTTAACATATAACACTGTTTTTGTTCTTCTAAATAATAAATTAAATATTACATGTAGTTGAATGATACAGCTGTTGTAATAATCATTAATCACGTACAGTGTAGATCAGAGTTTCTCACACTGAGTTCTGCTGAACCCTAGGAGTTTCTCGCCCTGAGTTCTGCTGAACCATAGGAGTTTCTCTCCCCGAGTTCTGCTGAACCATAGGAGTTTCTCTCCCCGAGTTCTGCTGAACCAAAGGAGTTTCTCTCCCCGAGTTCTGCTGAACCCTAGGAGTTTCTTTCCCCGAGTTCTGCTGAACCCTAGGAGTTTCTCTCCCCGAGTTCTGCTGAACCCTTGGAGTTTCTCTCCCCGAGTTCTGCTGAACCATAGGAGTTTCTCTCCCCGAGTTCTGCTGAACTATAGGAGTTTCTCTCCCCGAGTTCTGCTGAACTATAGGAGTTTCTCTCCCTGAGTTCTGCTGAACTATAGGAGTTTCTCTCCCCGAGTTCTGCTGAACTATAGGAGTTTCTCTCCCCGAGTTCTGCTGAACTATAGGAGTTTCTCTCCCTGAGTTCTGCTGAACTATAGGAGTTTCTCTCCCTGAGTTCTGCTGAACCATAGGAGTTTCTCGCCCTGAGTTCTGCTGAACCAAAGGAGTTTCTCTCCCCGAGTTCTGCTGAACTATAGGAGTTTCTCTCCCCGAGTTCTGCTGAACCAAAGGAGTTTCTCTCCCCGAGTTCTGCTGAACCAAAGGAGTTTCTCTCCCCGAGTTCTGCTGAACTATAGGAGTTTTTCGCCCTAAGTTCTGCTGAACCAAAGGAGTTTCTCTCCCCGAGTTCTGCTGAACTATAGGAGTTTCTCTCCCCGAGTTCTGCTGAACTATAGGAGTTTCTCTCCCCGAGTTCTGCTGAACCAAAGGAGTTTCTCTCCCCGAGTTCTGCTGAACCAAAGGAGTTTCTCTCCCCGAGTTCTGCTGAACTATAGGAGTTTTTCGCCCTAATTTCTGCTGAACTATAGGAGTTTCTCGCCCTAAGTTCTGCTGAACCCTAGGGTTCCAGGACGCACCTGCAGGGGCTGCGCCAGAGATCGTGACTGAAAAAAGAAGATCACTCCTTGACACATCTTGCCGAACCCTGGGCTTTTATTCTTGTCCAAGATAAATTGGTTAGAAAGTCATTTCTAGTTCTACACAAGAAAGGAAGGAAAAAAAAAACTCTTCCACAAGCCATATACAGCAAACTATACCTGATTAACATTTTGTATACTATACATTTACTATTCCTCTTTCCAGCGACGGGCTGAATAAACTGAAAGTGAGAGAAACTTTTTAAAAAAATTTCTACACTAGTGACTAGAATCAGTGTAGTTTGTGGTTCAGTGTGTGTGTGTGTGTGTGTGTGTGTGTGTGTGTGTGTGAAGAGTGGTGTGAGAACAGCGTGTTAACAGGAGGAAAAGAAGAGGGGGGAGGGAGGAGACGGGGAAATATGAGGAAAAAATGACGGGCGATAAATATTTTAATGCAGGGTTCCGTGGGTTCCGCTGGGATGAAAAGGTTGAGAAGCGCTAATATAGAAAAAGCTGAGAAGGGCTCATATAGAAAAGGTTGAGAAGCGCTCATATAGAAAAGGCTGAGAAGGGCTTATATAGAAAAGGTTGATAAGAGCTCATATAGAAAAGATTGAGAAGGGCTCCTATAGAAAAGGTTGAGAAACGCTTATATGGAAAAGGTTGAGAAGCGCTGATATAGAAAAGGTTGAGAAGCGCTCATATAGAGCAGGTTGACAAAGAGCTCATATAGAAAAGGTTGGGAAGCGCTCATATAGAAAAGATTGCGAAACGCTCATATAGAAAAGTTGGGAAGCGCTCATATACTGGATAAAGTAAGCGTTTTCAGTGTTATAAATAAAGTACATCAAGTCTTGATCAGTAGAAATGTTTCTCAGCAAGTTAGACAACGTCAGACGACTACCTTCTAGAGAAACATTTTTTTTTAACGGAAAGAGCCAGGCTATTCTTTAATGACAAATTCTGAACTTATTTGTTCACCAATCCTTCTTTGAATGTATGTAACTGTAGGTTTGTGGGCGATTTTTGTAACTGGGACCTGTTTGTTTGAAAATTCCAGCTCAGAAAGTTTATATTAGTTTCATTAATTGGAGTCCTACTAGATCATTGTTGTACCAGGCCACCCAAGCGTTAGGGGAAATGAAAGAGCAGATCATGTGGGTGACTAAGCTATGGTGGAAGAAGGGCAGGCGAGCAGACATCATCAGTTCTATAAGATACGGTGGTTGAGCAAAGGACTTCAATGACAACTGTTGCTGTCAAGAATGAAGGAGCTTTGCTATCAAGAATGAAGGAGCTTTGCTGTTAAGAATGAAGGAGATTTACTTTTAAGAATGAAGGAGTTTTGCTGTCAAGAATGAAGGAGCTTTCCTGTGAAGAATGAAGGAGCTTTGCTGTCAAGAATGAAGGAGCTTTGCTATCAAGAATGAAGGAGCTTTGCTGTTAAGAATGAAGGAGATTTACTTTTAAGAATGAAGGAGTTTTGCTGTCAAGAATGAAGGAGCTTTCCTGTGAAGAATGAAGGAGCTTTGCTGTCAAGAATGAAGGAGCTTTGCTGTCAAGAAAGAAGGGGTTTCCTTAAGTTATCATGACGTTTAAAATATCCAAAATATTTAAGTTTTCTCTGTTTAATCTTCCGTACTATCCAACTTTCTTCAGTGTTAAGTTCTTGTAGTATGGGTATATTTGTTCTTTGTGTGTGTGTGTGTGTGTGTGTGTATGTCCATGATATTTGAAGAACTCTTCTGTAGCATTTAAATTCAAAGACATTTATGTGTTTCTCGGCTGTTTTGTTAAGTGTCTAGGTCTCACGGGCATATGTTGCGGTAGGAAAGATGCATACCCTTAAAAATATTACTTTTGTAGTTCTATCTTGTATAACAGAGAAAATCAGAGAATATTTTGGACACATTAAACGTCATGATAATTTAGAGAAGACAGTCTTGGAAACGAAAAAAGAAAGAGAGAAAGACCAAGGCGAAGATGGCTACAAGACTTCATTAATGATCTGCGAATTGACGCATCAGCAGCAGGGCATCTTGCTTACAACCGAGAGGCCTACAGGAGAGCTGTCAGGGAGGCAAAGTTCCACAAGGGTTTTGCAAATGACTGACTGTCTGTTCCTCTCCACAGCTTCTTTAGTTGTTTTATTCTTTGAAGAGCGATAGATGTCCTCCTTTTAATATCTCTCATTGTATCTCCATTGCTAGTTAGTAATGACCCAAGATATTCAAAACTCTCCACCTCTTCCAATTTTTCCTCACTGATATATTTTGGAAGGTTACAATAATAGTAACGTTTACAACTATTTATAAAAAATAGTTACATTCTACCATCATATCTCGTAATATGTAATTCTAACTTTGAGACTGGCTTGGATGTTTCCAGCAAGATCATTTTCAGCGAAAAGATTTAATTCCGTGATGTGTGAACATTTCACGCCGAAAAAAATGTTGATGTGATGTGTTTTCAAGCCGGAAGTCGAGACTCTTCACATTAAAAGCTGTGTCGAATGTTGCGCGCTTTAAGTCACGTGTTTCAGTTACTGTAAGCGTAGAGTTACAGATTTGTAGTGTAACCTACGTGATTGTTGTCAGAGCTCTGATTGCTTTATTACAGCAAATAATTTTGTGAAGGAACCAAGTGGTAAACTTCTTTTTTCTGCGTTTAAGATTAATGATCTCTGTCGACAGGGCAAAGCCCGCAGTCCTCTCCAGATCCTGATAGGAGTCCCAAAGCTTTTGCCCCAAGCTCGTGTCCTCTGGCTTTGTCTCATGCCTCATGTCCGCATGGTTTGGGCACTCTTGAAGGATGTTCTGGAGTCTGGAACCCACTGACACATGTTGAGCACCGGGAGCGCGAGCGCGTGTACGATGTAGCTCCCTTGTCCGGGACCCCCCGGCCTGCCTAAGACTGTGTTGGCTGTGGCTCAGTACCCGGGTAAAACAAGACACACACGCACTTATGAGGTTAAGAATGGTCATGATACAGCCCGACCTCGCGGCATGGCTTCGTCCCGGTCCTTCTGACAAGGGATGAATTCCACGCCTCAAAACTTAAACAAATCTCGGAATCCTTCATGTTTAATGAAAAGCTGTCCTTGAGCCAAGTCCGTGCATCTTACTAGTGTCTTCCTTAGCGTGGTAGGAATCAGTTCTTCTTCTTCAGCTTTCCGAGCCATTAAGGCCATTTGCTGCAGATAAAGTTCGCCTCCATTCCTCTCTATTCCTAATCTTCTCTCTCCAGTTGGTGACACCAATTTCTTTTGTATTCTCTTCTATGTTGTCTTTCCATCTCTGTCCTAGTCTACCCCTTTGTCTTGTTTCCTTCATATCTTGGCATACATCATTTTCGTTTGTCTGTTCTCTTTCATTCTTTCTACATGTACCAGCCAGCGTAGTCTGTCAGTTTCAAGACATTTATTATTGGGATTTAAATAAGCTGTTCAGTTCAGTGTTCTTTCTAGCTTTCCATTCTCCACTGTTGGTATCATTTACGGGCCCAAAGATTCTTCTTAGGATCTTGTTTGGTAAAAATCACGAAGATGATTATTTCGAAAAAGGAGCACCTTATTATTATAAGTTTTAAAATAACGCCGATGTGTGTGAAATAATGCTGGCACAAGGGACAAAATAGAACGGAAGATGTGAACATCGAATCATTTTGTCCTAGAATACAAACATTTTCTGGGACCTTTTGTGCATTCTGCCTGGCCACAAAACATGACACAGTTTCTTTTCACTTTGCCAGGTTGGCCACTAGTTGAGACCAAAATTGACTATACCCAGAAAACATTTGCCAGTCAACTTTTTTCCCGACCGATCGCCACTAGTTCTTTCGGACAATTTTTATCTAAATAGATAACTATCTTATTTGTCTTTTTAGACTTACTCTGCGGGAGCGAGGAAGCAGCCTGTTTTTTGTTGTTGTTGTTGTTGCAATCAGCGACCCCTAGCTGACATCCCGGTGTCAGGACTTGTTAACCATAGCTGACCAAGACCCTACCCCACCTCTCCGTTGGTACCCCCACTAACAAGCCTAGTCTGGCTAACTGGGCGGTGATCGCCATAGTCTCCGTGATGGTGGAGTCTGCTAAAGAAGTATTGCAAGCCCCCTGCTTGTTAGCTCTATTCAGGGACTGCAGAAATATCCGCCTTAACCCGCTTCCAGTCCGACACGATGCTGTGCCTGACCATCTTCACAGCACCGGCTGCAAGGAGCACTATTTCGCATTTTCAGTGAGATAGAATACAGGACAAAAATAATCTATTCTGAATCACTTTACAAAGCACCTTTAACACAGCTGATAGTAAGGGTACACCCCTTCAGTTATTGCAGTCAGTGAGGTTGCCTTTTTTTGGGGGGGGGGGGTATTTTAACAATGATGCCCTTTTTCCTCAAGGAAAAGGATCAAGAGATCATATATATAATCTAAGATTAATAATAGAGAAATGCAGAGAGTTTAATGTGAATCTATATTTATCCTTTATAGACTACTCAAAGGCATTTGATTGTGTACAACACCAGAAACTTTGGGAAATAATGGAAAAAATTGGATTTCCAACACATTTGATACAGTTAACATCACTGCTGTATCTAGACCAATTTTTATAAATAGGAAACTACGAGGTTTTGGTACGGTAAAGTAAGATAACAAATATTGTAGGATTAAACCTCGAAAAAATCGTAGACAAAGCACTTTAGTGAGACGTGAGAGAAAGAAAAATCACAAGAGAATTACCTGGGATTCGAACACGGACTCCGGTAGGACGAGCAGCCGTCTAGCCACGAGAGAACAGCGTACTATCGACTTAGCCAACTAGCACCCCAAAAAAGGTGTTTTGTTGACATAGTCTTTAGTAACTGCTCAGCAGACATGAGAGATCGTGACACCCGGAAAGAAACGAGGTCGTGACACACAGAAATTCCGTAGCTTAGATTCATTCTCTCTAGCAGGTACCAACTAGACAAACATACACACGGTCTCCTGCCATGTCTGGTGCAAACTTGAACAACAATAACAAACGAACGAATACTTATTACATGAAGTTAGTTTCAGGTATAGTTTTTTTAAGGAACAATTTTTATAAATAGGAAACTATGAATGAATCTAAGCTACGGAATTTCTGTGTGTCACGACCTCGTTTCTTTCCGGGTGTCACGATCTCTCATGTCTGCTGAGCAGTTACTAAAGACCATGTCAACAAAACACCTTTTTTAGGGGTGCTAGTTGGCTAAGTCAATAGTACGCTGTTCTCTCGTGGCTAGACGGCTGCTCGTCCTACCGGAGTCCGTGTTCGAATGCCAGGTAATTCTCTTGTGATTTTTCTTTCTCTCACGTCTCACTAAAGTGCTTTGTCTACGATTTTTTCGAGGTTTAATCCTACAATATTTGTTATCTTACTGTATCTAGACCAACAAGCAGCAGTAAGAATAAATGGTGAAACAACCACTTGGTTTGACATAAAACAAGGGGTCCGTCAGGGGTGCATATTGTCACCCTACTTATTTAACTTGTATACTGAAAATATAATGAGGAATGTTAGAGAAGATGTAGACAAAGAATATTACGATGCCATAACAACTGGAGGTTATGAAATACCAGAGATTAGATATGCTGATGACACAGTGTTACTGTCTACAACACAAAAAAGGAATGGAAAAACTAATTATGACAGTCAGTAAGAACAGCGAAGAGCAGAACCTCTATCTTAATGCAAAGAAAACTAAATTGATGACAACTGAGAAAACAAACAAGGCAGCTGAAATATGTATCAACGAGGAAAAACTGGAAGAAGTGGAGAGTTTTGAATATCTTGGATCACGACTAACTAATAATGGAGATAACAATGAGGAAAATTAAAAGGAGGACATCTATCGCTCTTCAGAAAGTAAAACAAATAAAGAATCTGTGGAGAGGAGCAGACAGAACCACAAAAATAAGATTTTTAAAGACATGCATCTTTCCCATCGCAACATATGCCTGTAAGACATGGACACTTAACAAAACAGCTGAGAAACACATAAATGCCTTTGAATGTAAATGCTACAGAAGAGTTATCCAAATATCGTGGACACAAAAAAGAACAAATATATCCATACTACAAGAGCTTAATATTGAAGAAGGCTGGCTAGTAAAGAGGATTAAAAAGAGAAAACTTAAATATTTTGGACACATTAAACGTCATGATAATTTAGAGAA